>JAUMTR010000006.1:15828139-15838710 GCA_032270685.1 Microctenopoma stevenorrisi
AGAAGTCACAAATGCATGGATGCTTGGAAAACCAGCAGGGCTGCGGCCCTCGAGGACCGAGTTTGGACACCCCTGACCTAAGCAATAGGTAGATGTGAGACGTGTTCTGGTATAATGCTGCCCCCCAGTGTTAGCTGGCCAATGGTACAGATGACAATCTACCTACACATACTGCAAGAATATAGAGACTGTACAGAGCATCCTTTCCTGAGATTGCCGAGATCATCTACGTGTCCACGTGTCTTCTCTTCCCCACAGAGGGCTAGGCAGAGTTTCCACATTAATGGCTGATCTGAGAAGTTGATAAATGCTCCTGCAATCAAAACAGGGCATGCTGCAGCCACAGATGTACAGTATAGCAATTGAAAAACAATTGCAATCTGAAGTGATGATGTGAGGCCATGAGACATTTAATCACTATTAAACAATGCACATGGGACAAGCAGTAACTTTCAGTATAAAGGAACCAAATACTGGGAAATGCAAAAGGGGCAGACTAGGACATTTAGTGTTAAAGTGTTAAAGGATTTGTTTCTCAAACAACCCTACATTGAGAAATGACAAATGTGATCAGATTTTGAGAGTGATCCAGCTGCTAATAATTAGCTGTTAGCAACTGCTGTTAGCAGTAATTGCCGCAGCTACATTGAATTAATGGGTTAAGTTTAGCTAACACCAGCAAAAACAGCTAGCTTGACACTTCGTCAGCATTTAAAAGTGGCGTGTAAAAAAAAAACAAAATACAACTTCAGTGCAATTGGTGGAACATTTACCTGACAAACATATTAAATTATATATTTTATAGCTTCTTTCAGATATACATGAATGTCATACAAATAAATATGGCTAACAGTTAGCTGTCAGTTATGCTGTCAATGAATTACAGTCAGTTTTTTATTATTATTATTGTAGGTTAGATTCTGGGGTATTTGTATCCTCGCAGATATGTCATACCTGTGTGTTCACTTCCAAGTTTTCCAAACAAAATATGTACAGTTTTTTTACCTGAATCGCTTCCGGCTATGTATCACACCTGGTGCTGCCATTACACTTGTTAATTGGTTTAGTAAGTAGGACAATCTAAGTTACTACAACTCTTCTGGTTGTTCACGCAGAATGGTTTTGCCCGACCATCATTTCCATGTGGTTGTTCTCAAAGATAGAGCGTAACATCCCAACACTATGTCTTTGAAGATTCTCATTTATCCAGGTGAAGTTGTCAGAAGGTTCAGTCATGGCAACTGGACTTCTTTCTCAGGTCTAGTTCACACGGCCACCAGGTTGGCCACCCTTAACGACCCACTTATTGGGTGCAGGAGAAGCTGCCAAGGCTGAAAACTCCAAGGAATTCATAAATTCCTCTGTTACTGGTCACATTTTCAATATCAGTCACTTCTGGTTTAATATCAAGTTTAGAAAGTATCTCACCAACCTGTTAGCAACTTATTTTTCAAAATATCTAATAAATTGTGAATGAATGACACATTTATTATTATTATTTATTAAGTAGCTATTTAAATAGCTACTTAAATGCTTATTACATTTATTATATTTTGTCCCTCTCCACACTCCATACCCCTAATGATCGCACCGTTGGTTTCATATAAATAGCAACATACTGAACTAGAATTCAACCTTTCTCTTCATACTATATATATTATTTCCACATATTTCTATCCCAACATCCCAGTTGTAAAACGTTGTGCAGGTGAAATGAGGCCTCAGAGATGCTGGTGTTAAAAAGTGTAAGTTAATCAACACAAAACTTTCAAATCTCTCCGTCTGTCACAGCTGTGACTCACTGGTCTAGAGAAAGTAGCTGTTCTTTCACTGTAAACAGAGAACGTGTGCCTGATAACGTGCAGACTAAACACTGTGAAGGTAAAATGTTCGGTGCATGGTGCAGGCCTAAATATTATCAGCACTGAAACGGAGACATAAAATCAAGCTGATAGTGTATCATCAAGATGATAGTGTAGTCTTTTTAAAACTATTAAGTAAATGCTAATTAAAAAATATATTTAGCATTAAAATATATTGCTATATCAGGTTAAAGAAAAACGTTACCCTTTCAATCAAAGGATAGTAAATTCTGTGAATTTGCAGAATTATTATATTCTTTAATAAATACTATTTATATACTATATATACTATACTATATATATGTCCCTGAGCCAGACACCCAGCACTAGCTCCTTGTAAGTCGCTTTGGATAAAAGCGTCTGCCAAGCAAAGTAAAGTAAAGTAAAGTAAAGTAAACCTTGTTTTTTTGTACCAACGTTTTATTTGTGTAGAACAATTTATTAAATAAAAAGAGATCTCAGTCAATCAGTTGCAACTCATGTTTATTCAGGAAACAAATCATACTTTCACAACACACCTTATTTTTGACCTGCCACCTCTGGGTTTTGATACAACTGTAAAAAAGTAACAACAGAAAAACAATAATAAATGTTGTCAAACTAACATAAATACAACAAAACCACCGCTTGTGCCTGCCTTAGAGTCCGCCACACCACGTCCAATCAAAAATGCCCCTCCCCCCATCTAAGGACTCACTTACTGCACCACAATTCTCTGCCTTATCAGAAAACTGCAGACATTAAAAAAGAGCTCAGAGACCACCCCCCTCCCTCCAGCACAAACAGACCCAGAGTGTTTAAGTTCAACTGAATTGGACCTTGATATATCCAACACCATGTTAAATGAGTGTTGGTCAGAAAGGGCTGTGTTAAAGGCCTACGCAGAATGACAAGCGAATGATGGTCTTTCTCTTGTCCCACGCCGCGGGTCCAGTTTGTCGGGAATAAAAACATAAAGCCAGAGAAGTGCTGTTATCTGAAAGCAGGTTTTTGTTGCCTAATCATTTCATTGCATTAGTTTCTTTGTAGTCGTCCTCAGTAGGATAGCTCTATTTTTAACAGGTTATATTTGAGCTGAGGGGAACGTGTTTAGTCATTCGCCTTGAACAGGTGAAAAGGTTTCTATCTTTTTGTTTCCCCCCCTTCATTTTCGTCAAGGGGATTTCAGGATGACAGGCAATAAACTAGAAGCAAATGCAAAGGACGGATTCTTACGAGTCATGATGGGGTACTGGAAAAAACTGACAAATCTTTTGGGAATAAAGAATAGAAAAAATGTTTCTATTCTTCTTTTCCCTAAGCAGATATGTCTGTCTCTTTTTGTTTAACATCAACAATTATGTAATCAGTACACCATGGGGATAGTATTCATCAATTACTTTACAAGAGGGGAGCAAGAGGATCATGGATCACGTCACCCATATTAATGTGGCCCATGCAGCTCCATGTCCATCAGCACTGCTGTTTTAGGATTTGATAAACACGTTTTACTTGGTCCAGTAAACCCAAACTGTCTGCAACAACATCATTCACAAAGCTACATTACATCTACCGTATATACAACGCCACCTAAAGCTAATCAATGGTACTGCATGGTAATACATGGCTACTGTGGGATCTAGTGTTGCTGTATGTTTCGCTGACTATGAAGAAAGCAGGCTACTGAAAGGGGGGTGACATTGAAAGCCAAACAGGATGAAAGAACCATAGCGTCATTCTGAGAAAAAGCGGTATCCATTTTCCTTTGAGAACTTGGCGTCTTTTCTCACTCCATTGGATGTGAGGATTTGCCGTGTGACTGGTGTGGTTGTCGAACACCAAAGCGTCGACTTGACATGGTTTCACTGTGTGTGTAGTGTATTGTGTAATGAAAAGAAGTGAGGCTAAGACAAGTTATGGGCACTGTGCTTTGGTGCTAAATGAATCCTTTAGACTCTCGTCCCCAGGAAAAGGGATACTGTTCTCATCTGAGCAAGGTAGCATTGTGACAGGTAAGGCATGAGGATTCAGTGTTTTGCTCTTGTAACGTTTAACTAATCATGGTCCTCTGCATTTCCTCCCCCCTCCCTCTTCCCCTTCCCTTCCCCTTCCCCCCTGCCCCGACCTCCCACTCCCAAATCTTGCACTGTGGCTGCTGTCGTTTTCTGGATTCCCCTCATCTTCTTGCTGTTTAACTAAGTGATGTGATGTTGGAACGACCACCAGGGGGTACTACAATACGCCGGCCTGCAGGCCTGATGGGGATGTCATCCGGGGTGGGGGGACCTGGACAGACAAGGAAGAAGAGAAAAGATAAATCCAGCTAAACTGAGAAAGACCAAAAAGCACACGCTGCAGTAGGATTTGTTTAATTTTCATTGTGAGGAAAGCAAAAAAAGGCAAATTAATATTGATTTGATTTATAAAAAACAATTTATAAAAAAATGAACAAGGTTAATTGTTGTAAATTGTAAATAATTAAGACTTTGACTGAAATTCTTTAAACTATTTAATAAAATCAAGTAAGTGGGAAGTAGTTGTACTTAAAAATTCCCTAACACTTCCTGTGAAAGAAAGAGATCTTTTGCTATGGAATTAAATGAAAATCTGACACCACACACTGATCTAATAAATCCTATATTACGCCTGTAGGATGTAGATGCAGCTCATGAAATGTGTACTGACAACCAATATAATCATCATCATCAACATCACCTTTATTTATAAAGCACTTTAAAACAACCACAGCTGAATATTGGTGTCATTTGTCAATCCTTTCAGATTTACTGTGCAGAACAGCTTTACACACTCATAGCACACAAATACTTGCCGTCACACACTCCCATTATTACTCTCCAGGCACTAGAGGCTTCTAAGACACATTATTATCTTCTGTTATATACGGCACCAGCAAGAGGAGCTACAGTCTGACATGAAGCATAGTGTTTCCAAAGGACGAACCAAGCTGTCTGCTGCAACAAATGATCAGCAAGTACATAAATGGAAAGAAGAATGATGTAAGACCACGATACACTGCATCTAGGCAAACAATCCTTCACATCTCCTTTCCAGACAAGTAAATCACCACTGCAGGTGGAGGTGGTTTAGGAAAAACTGAAATAGACGAGAGACTGACTCATTCTGAGAGTATGAACACACATGCTTAAATGCATGTAGGCAACCTTTCCGACGCCTGAGAAACCAGGAGCAGCCTCCCTCCCCTCTAAAGTCATTTACTCAAATAAGGAAATTCTTTCCAGCAGAGGTCACCTTTTTTTTAGGTATCATACATCAGCTAAGGTTGTTCTCAATACGGCCAAAGCCTAAACACTTCCTTTCAGAATGACTTATCGCCCCCTAAAAGTACTACATGTATTCACAAAGACTGCCAATATCATGGTGAAGAAAAACAGCTGCGTTTATGGTTACACATGGACACATTTAGTCTGTCAGGGAGGACGAGCTAATAGCTACATCTATCTGGTTCATGGTTTTACCATGTGTAACAAAGTTTTAATGTTTGGTAAACTGACAAAAACAATTTCTCAAATTTGTTTCTAAATCTAAGCTAATCCATTGTTGACCTTACATATGGGCACGATCAGACTGTCATTCAGCAGTTCTGCGTAACGGAACAGATGTTGAGTGTGAACATGCCATCTTGTGATCTCTCACATTTTATAGGCTCCCTGATAGACCGTACCCGGGCGGCTGGACTGAACTTGCACACTATACATTTGAAACAGTGAGCCAAAGCTCATATCCACTACTATTTACAATGAGCGTAACTGTGGAGAAAACCTCATTTCGATAATATTAGAGGCTGTAGTTAGAGCTCACAGTGTCCTAAGTTATTTGAGGCGTGATTTAGTGAGAGAAAGAGAGATAAATCTAAACAATATCGACATTTGCTTATATAATATACAAAAGTGGTTTCCATGGTGTAGTGGTTATCACGACCCCACCCACCTCAGTACGGACCCCACCCACCCTGGACACAACCTCTTCCAGCTTCTCCCCTCTGGCAAACGCTACGTTTGCTAGAACAACCAGACCAAAAAAAAAGTTCCTTCCCTCAGGCAATATCATTAATGAACAACTGACTGCTGCTGCTATATGGACACAAACTGCACACAACTCAGCACACTGCACTGATACACACACACTGTCTTGTCTTTCTGTCTTGTTATAATTTGTCTTTAATTTATTGTTTTTCTTGTACCTGTTTTCTGTCTGTTCTGTCCTAGAGAAGCTACGAATGACCAAAAGCAAATTGCTTTTATGTGCAACATACTTGGCGAATAAAGCTGATTCTGATACTTATTATAGAAAGAAGCAACATAACTGTCTAAATTAAGTTGTAAAATGCATATTATACAGAGTAGGAATCAGAAGTACAGTGTGCATGGTTTTAATTTGGGAAAGCACTGACATCTTGTCAAACCACAGCAAAGTAAAAACAGAAAAAGCTGACTGGGTACATAAATTTAACTTAATGCTCTCTGCATTGCAACTAATTAAAACTGAGGCAGCCGCGTAAATGACACGCATAAACAGACAACCAGTCATATAACCCCTTTTTCAAAAGGTCACATTATGAAGATATGAAATATGATAATGAGATTATGAGGTCAAAACTGAATGCATCATTCAGAAAAAACTAAAACCCCATGACAGTGTACTTCAAACCATGAGTTAGTAGCTGATCTAAGGTAGACAGTGGGGGATCAACACATGCACATGGATGCTCATTTGATGTGTCTACGTCCAGGAAAGCTAAATCAATGCACACCAAGAGCAGATGAAAGGAAGCCCATGGTGATGGAGAGGTGGAGGTTGTATTAGCACTGTGCTCACCACATGGTGCAGGGATACCTGCTAGACTGAATCCAGACTGGTGCAGGTTTCTGACGGGCTGTTTGGTGGGAGAAGTACGCGCCGAGGCCGATGGGGTACCACCACGAGACAGGGAGAATTCAGACACTGGGCCGTCGTACATTCCCCTGGGCACCGCCCTCAGGACTGCCAGCTACAAGACAAATGACAAGTACAGAGGTGGAGTTGGTGGAGAGAGGATGACAGAAGAAAAGAGAAGGATGGGTAAGAACAAAAAGACATTATAGTGTTAAGTAAGTCCACACCTGCTCAGCATTATGTGTTGTTTGTTTCTGAATCACATACACATTATTCAGAGTGAGAACCCTTCTCCTGGGACGAGTTCCAGATTCACACATCCCCACACACAAATACAAGCAGACAAACACCACAGACGGGATTTGTAGGTCTTAAAGCAATTGCAAACTTTCTGTCAAGCCACTGTCTGTCTGTCTGTGTCTGTCTGTGGCGTGACTCTGGAATCTTGGAAGCTCTGTCAGGACCTAAAAAGAGACATCTGTGAATGAAGAAAGCATAACAGTGTCTGCTCCCAAGATAAACAGCCCACTGTTACTACAGCTCCATTTTCTCATCAGCAGCCAGCTGCGAATTAGGAAACTGTTGAACAATGAGATTTTTAGGTTCATGGGATAAATGATCTGCTTCCAGTTAAAGCTGTTGTAAATCAAGTGTTTAAATAGGGCCATTCCTCATATCTTTAATGTATTCCTACCTGCCTCGTGGGCCAGTCTTTAATGAAAGCATTCCTGAAAAGCTTTTAGAAGCAGTCATCCTGTGGGACAACAGCAAACTGTAAATTCTGGACTAGACGCATGTAGACTTTGCTAACAGGTTCGACTTGTGCGGTAAGTGTCATCGAAAAGTTACCCAAATCCAAACTGTCGATCGCTTTTTTTAAAGCTCTTGCTCTTTAAAGCGTCTTCAACGGAATGATTGCGCTCCAAGCTGGACGACAGCGAAACATGTACTGACCTGCTTTCTTGCTTTGACGCGCTTGTAAGCGAAGTCAGGGAAGGGAGAGCAGGGAATGAAGCGGCCCACGCCAGAGGAGGTGTGCAGGTTCCCATCTTCCAGAACAATCTTCCCCTGGCAAATCACCACCAGCGGGGCTCCACGCAGCTCCATGCCCTCGAAGATGTTGTACTCAGCAGCCTAAACAAATTATAATAATAATAAATGTAACCTAATTAAACGTGTCTACAGTCTACGTACAGAGCGTATACATTTACCGTTACGGTCCGATACCTTGTGATATGTCTGTAATCTGCACATGCTGTGACGAGAACATACCCAAACATCATGTCACATTCTAACCACCAAAGACCCATTAGAGAAGAAACAAAGAACGTCAGAACAACTGACTTGTGATGTTGTGTTATAGCGTAAAAGCACCAACAGAAGAAAAAGATCCGTAAACTTCCTGGTGAAATAAAGGATGCAGGTGATGCAGGAGACACCACCTGGGGGAGCTGTGGGTGGGTGGTTAAAGAGACACAAAGTGGGGGCGTGAACTTGCCTTCTCTGTTACCCTCTCTTCTTCTCTCACTCTCTTTGATGCACTGTTTCTCATTCTTCCCCTTTGCTCCTTCCACTTGGCTCGTGCAACCAGCTGTCGTGATCCTCGTCTCACTTCTCCCTCTCTCCGGTCACATTTCATTTCTCCGTTTCCTTCATTCATTTAGACCTCTTTGTGTGTCTGTTTTTCATCCCATGCTTCCCTCCTTCACCCACCTTCTGCTCAGTTTGTGATCCTTTGCCTTTTTTTTCCAAGCTTGTGCATTATTCATCCAGTTTCCCTCGTGCCAACTTCCTTTATCGACGTGTGTGAGATCCATGACGGCCCCCTCCCCTCATTCCATTGTTATTCATTTCCTCTGCACACGACCCTGTTTTCTGCTGCAGTCCAAATTCAGGCCAGAACAGGACATAGCTAAGACTAACTCTAAGCCAAACATGATGTCATGGCCAAGCTGAGTGTATTCCAGAGTATGTGTCATGGGTCACTGTTTCTATGTGCTTGTACGGTGTGTATTTCTATGTTGATGCCAAAAAGCAAACCACAGCAGATAAACACGAGTCTAAGTTATATGTACTGTACAGTGGGAGGCATTTCCCAACACCATGTGCCGGTAAACAGCACCGCTCCCGTTTGGACAAGCATCAGACTGTCCATTAAGGTGTATTTATTGGAGGTGGGAGCCGCAGTGCGTGCACTGCTGTTCTGCTCTCCTATGGTGTTTCATCTGGAAAGATAGGATCCAGGATCTGGAAGGTTCAGCAGCAGGAAATGAAGCAGTGACATCATTATGTAAGAGCCCACAGATCCCAAAGCGGACGCACTTCACATGTGGCAAAAGCATATTATTAGTCCAGTTCTTGCTGTTTGGCTTCTCCCACTGAAGTGAGTAAGAAAAAGTAGACCTGTCTACAAACAGTGTTAGTAAATGCATTTTCTGTGCTGGGAAGGATTTGTGCTAAGCTGGTAAAGCTCTAATTTCCTGCACGGACACTTCCTCTGCTGCTGAGTGGCCTGTTTGGGATTCTCTAATGTCTGTGTAATGGTGAAAACCTCATTACTCACATTTACTAGGTGTACTTTACACACAGTGTGACTGTAGAATGTGCGTGCGAGCAAGAATGCGTGCATATCTCCGCGAGGCCTTAGACCCTCACGCCGAGGACGAAAAACATCTGCGATGGGATAGCGCGGTTTCACAGCAATGCAGAGTAACTCGCTTTAAGTGACAAAGATTGTTCAGTTTCAAAGTCTTATATAGTAAAAAGATTACAGAGTCCCATAGACTATAGCACTGTATAAGAAAAACATTAAACATTAAATTAGCTGTTGGGCATTCACAAGCTTTGAAAAAAGGAAATTCCTCTGTTGGTACTGTCACTGATAAGATATACCCTATTATGTGCGTACGGTGTGTGACACAAGCTAGACAGATTTACAGGAGGATTTGTTTCACTGCAGCCACAGAGGGAGTAAGTTTGCGCTCGTTTGTTGTGCAACAAACAGTGTTTACAGATGTTCCAAATCTCTGGGTTTTGTAAAGACATATGACTTTACCGTAACCTCATCCTGTGCAACGGATGACATTATGGTTGAGAATATTACAGATGATCTGTACAAATCAATGTGACACCGGAGAAGGAAATACTCCCTGATTATACAGATTCCTGGTTGATTAGCTGTCCTCGTCTGTCCAGAGCAGTTTGGAGAATGTCTTTTACATTCGAATAAACTACAACAATTCTCTATATATTTCCAAATCATAACTTCCAACATTGCTGAGGGTTTTTGGAATTAATGAGGCCCGAGCTTACATTAAGTGCTGGCCATGTGGCAAGTGAGCAGTGAGTCGTAGTGAACATCCACCGAGACTTCGTTTCCGTTCAGAGGAACTGAGAGCCCCTTGGAAGCTGATCAAAAATGTGCTCGCTCTCCCTTTAACACACTCTCTCTCTCTTATTGTCAGTCTTCCTCTCCCTCCAACTCCTGCACAGAACACTCTTCTCATGTCTCCTATTCTGCTTTATTCCTAAAGCGAAGCTACAAATCAGACTCCCTTCAGCAGCACTTTACTCTCGTCGAGCTCCTGAACGGTTCGGCTGCAGGCTCATCTACAGGTCCTTCTCAAAAAATTAGCATATTGTGATAAAGTTCATTATTTTCTGTAATTTACTGATAAGCATTAACCTGTCATATATTTTAGATTCATTACACACAATTGAAGTAGTTCAGGGCCTTTCTTTGTTTTAATATTGATGATTGTGACATACAGCTCATGAAAACCAAAAATTCCTGTCTCAAAAAATTAGCATATTATG
>JAUMTR010000006.1:15856365-15950529 GCA_032270685.1 Microctenopoma stevenorrisi
ATAAAATGAAGTACATATGATACATTTATACATATATTCATGTAAAGATGTTACTGTTTTTATGAACACAGAGAAGAGGCAACATGGTGCAGCAGCTGTTACACAGCCCGTCCACCACGTTACACACCCCACGTCTACTCTGACACACACACACACACACACACACACACACACACACACACACACACACACTATCCCCCACTCTCCACATGTCCCCACCCAGCCATGTGTCTCTATTGTTTGGACCTAAAGGGAATCCCCCTTCACACCACCAGTCATTTCCTTCACCACTCCCCATCTTCAGCACTAATGCACCAATAATGAACTCCGGCGACTAATGCGCACATGTTTGCTCGCCCCACAGCCTGAAAAATAATGTTCTCCTTCAGCGATCAACAGTAAACTTTCTAAAAAGGTTAAGTCTACATGTATGTTATGTGTGTGTAAGTGAGCAGACCTATATGTACAACAAATGAACAACATTACATGAAGAATTTTCCCCTTTCGCTTACAGGACACAGTGCCTGAGTGCTGACATGCCCTATCACAGCGGTGAGGCGGCGAAGCATTACCTCAGCATTCCCAGGCTCGCAGGAGTGAGACTGCGTCAACACCACGCTTCTATTTTGCAGACCTGTCTCTTCTGTGGACCACAGTGAGCAGCTGACGCTGACAGACAGGGTCCAGACAGATCAAGGATGCAGAAAAGACTCTGTCAGGTCATCAAAGCTGTGCCAGCAAAAGCTTGCACCTGGGTGATACAGTGCACGTTTACAATAATACCGCGCAATCATAATAAATGACACAATTAAATATGCAGAAAATACGTTTTCACAGCACCGGTACCCATCAGCAGGATCATGTCCACCAGCCTGGCTACAAAAGGAGTGGACACGATTCACGTCTCCTACGTATGTCCTGTTTATTTTACGTCCCTGACACTGTTCCTGTTAACGAGAAGAAGCTCGTCTGTCAGAGGCCAGTGTCAGGTGTCATAGTGTGTGTGTGTGTGTGTGTGTGGAACATCTTATTGATTAGATGCAACTTTACATGTATGTCAACTGTCACATTCATAGAAACAACACAGCCCTTTAGTTTGTGCACATTACTGCGTGTAGCGTCTCTGTGACGATCAGGATTCAAAGAGAATGACAGGCTTTAAAAACAGCATGAAATATGTTCTCATAACTCACCACAGTGAAACATGAAAACTGTAGGAGTTTAAAATTAAATCCACATAGTAAGTAGATTGTGGTGAAAATGTGATGTAGAGGGATCCTCCCTGCAGGACAACAAAGAGAGGGGGAGGTCCTAACCTAACTGGCTTCTCTGGACATCTGGGCCGACCACTCCCCATGATTCACTCCATTACGGCAGCAGGTTGCACTAATCACTTCCCCAGACAGGAAAAACCAATAAAAGCTGTAATACTAATAAGTTAGTTATGATCGATCATATTAACTAAAGCATGACGTCATACTACACTCTGGATAAACTGAGAGAGAAGTTGAATGGGTTCACAAAGACAGATACAGGGAGAGACACCGGACTGTAACGGGCAATGTTTTCAGTTTTGCCAGGAAAGGTTCACGTTAAGCCCAACTGGCATCCAGGATGTACTAGATAATGTAAGAGCGAGCAGGTCCCGTCTCTGTTGTCAGCGTGATGCCCTCAAGCAGTTTAAGCAAAGAGAAACAACCCAACTCTCTGTCTGTTGACTGAATCATCTGTTCCCTTTAAATTAAGCTTTGGACACAAGCATCTGCCAAGCAAAGTAAAGTAGTTCAGCGTCAGGCCACATGTGGGGAAACTAGCTGCATGTCACACTGGTCTGCATCCAAGCTTACAGGAAGAACGTTTATACCACAAAGTAGAGTGACAATAAAACCAGTCAAAGACATTTAGTTAAAATGCAGAAGAGGGAAATTAAACATTTCATTAGAACGATGGAAGGACTCAACTACAGATACACGGACATGTCGGGGTGCAGCAGCAGCAGCAGCAGCAGCAGCAGCAGCAGCAGCAGCACTGTCCCAAACTGTCCTGCAAATAATCAATAATATGGCAGAAGAGTCATAAATGATGAGGTCAAAGCATTTACCAGTGGAGAAAAGGATGCATGAGGGAGTGTATTTAAACGTCATTATTCTAACTTCCTCGCATCAGTTGTGGTGTCTCACAACGTGTCCGTCACTTGCTGTTGACTTTAATCAGTATGAGAGCAGACGGCGTTTATTGGGATTTGAACTATATTGGGTGAAGCTTTGTGACATTAGGGGAAAAATGGCTTCTTCCTTCATGTCACTGCTCTGATCCTATGTCCTACATCCTTCAGCTCCATGATGGTTCATTGGATTATGAGGCAAACCAACAGCCTGATATTCTAACATTACTGGTCTTCTCTCAATATATCAAGGTGTGGTGAATATTAGACCCAGAAACACAGTCGAGAACCCAGAGAAAGTTTTGGTTGTTTTATTAAGAAAGGCAGGACAGGGGATACTTCTGGGAATGTGGTGAACAAGCAGAAATAACAGGCAGGCAAGCAACAGGTTCCAAATGGTGGAGGAAGGGTGAAGGCAAGATGGCCACTCCACCCCCCGTTGACACAAACGATCCTCGTCTGGAGTCCATAAACAGAATAAAACCAGGACCACGCAGATATGGTAATAATCAGGGCCAGAAACAGAAAGCAGAGTCCATAAGCAGAAGCAGGACAAGAGCCAGGAAAACAAAGCCAACGCACTTACTACTTTACTCAATGGGTTAAGAGTCAGACTGGAATGTGGACGGTTGCAGGTTCGAACCCCGTCTGATTCCTAATCCATTCCCTACCAGGTGTGTCCCTGAGCCAGACACCCAGCACTAGCTCCTTGTAAGTCGCTTTGGATAAAAGCGTCTGCCAAGTAAAGTAAAGTACACACGAAAGCAATCAGGACTGATTAGGGTGGAGCCAAGGGACTGAACAGACAGGAAGTGACTGGGTCAAGCAGGAAGTCCAGATACGACCATGACAAAATCAATACAAAATCAATACAGATCATTCAGTGTTAAACAAGAATTACTGCCTGACCCTGCAGCTGTTTGAGTCAACAGACTCGTATACTTAGAGTATATCCGTGAGCTTAGAAGAAGAATCCACTTTAGGTGAACATTGGTACCGAGATGTTTCTGAGATACACACTGAAAAAGATGAACAGATCAGCCGATGTTGCCTTTCACCAGAAGATCACACAGGAAATGTTCCCTCAACAAATGATCACCTCTTTACATTATTTTAGAGCAGTCGGGCTGCAAACACATTAAGTAGGTATTTAAATGTTAGAGTTTATATCTGACTGGCATTGAGTGACTATATAACATCAGATTATTCGAGCGTGTTTGCCTGATGGCCTCTGAGTGTGAAAGTTCTGGACTTTTTTTCTGGTGACCAGACATCACTCTGACTCCGCCCACACTTTGACTCAGACATACATATTTAAAACCGGTGTCATGAAAAGATGTTTGGTATCAGCTTTCCCCTTACGAAGCATCTCCACATTACTTCCTAGGTATGTTTGATACGCAGCAGGACATTTCATCTCTTTTTGTTTCTCTCTCCGTGGTGCTGAGGACATATTTACTGCTTTAAACTTCATCAAGATCAGTGAGGATGCCAGTGACCTACATGAATAGATAGTATTTTTAATGTTAATTTAAAAATTTTTTACATGACACCGAAATTAAAGTGCAGATGTAAATAGAAAATAATAATGAATCAACGGTGGGACCTCAGTCTGAACGAACGTCTCTGGGAATACTGTGCAGACCAGAAGACCTGGCTGAAAAGACACTTCCAGGACCTGGCAACCCAGTGAGACAAATGCTAGGTTCCTGATCACTTTGTCAAGTCTGATGGTGTCAGCGGCTCTGATGCTGCTGTCCTCAGCACACAGCAGCAAGGACTACTACAACAGACTGATAGAAGACCTGCAGCGTCTTGTCCTACACATTAAAGGACTTAAAGTCTGCTCTGTCCGTTCCTGTACACAGTCTCTGTGGTCAGTGGCCGTTCTAGGGGCGGGGCCACAGGGGGCATTGGGCCCAGCTGAAAGCTGACTGGCCCCCCTGAAGGGCCCCTGTTCTGTCACTCAGCAGTCCTTCTGTCTGAGAGCGATGAGATGGATGAATTTCCGAGTCCGAACGCTAGTGATGCTAATGAGGCGAATATGAATGTCAAGCGTCACTAAAGAAGAAGAAGAAGTTTTAAAATAAAAAAGGTTTTAAAACAAGTCAAAAGCTGCTGTGTGCGTTGTGCAGTAAAAATGCATGTAACATTTTACAGTGTAAGCTTTTTTTACGTTATTGGACCAATACTTGACCCCTCCATGAATATTGTGGCCCCCTGATGGTCCCTCTATCAGAAAGATCCCAGATCTGCCACCGTCTGTGTCGCCTTTCTAGTCCAGTCTGTTGTCAAGATGAGTTTCCAGGTATTGGCACTTCCTCTCCCAAAATGGAGACAGTGTTAAAACTGATCAATCACTTATCATATCAATATTTATATAATTCATTTCAGTGGTCGCTGTCTTAGGGTTTGAGTGCTTGCGTTTTAGCTGGTTGCTTTACTGGACCAACAGGCCAATACGTTACTAAATATGTGGGCAGCACACTTTTTCATCATGTCTGCTGTGGCTCAGAGAGAAAGTTGGACGTGTCCACCAGTGTCCATTATTGCTGCAGCATAATGACACATCTAGCATGAGAATGACTGACAGGGTTTCATCACCCTAATAATCCTATTAACCACCACAGAACTAGATGGAGAGCAGCCTGTCACTCCCACATGCTGCTGCAGCTGCTCTCAGGTAAAAGTTCCTGTCTTCTTACCTTTTCACATCCCAGGTTCTGCAACGCTTCCTCTGCACCGCTGATTTGGACTTCAGCCTCAGACGAGTCCTTCCCTCCTCGCTTGTTTCCTGGAGGACTCCGAACAGTCTGCGGGCTCCTGGCTTCCTGACAGGTTTCTGGTTTGCCGGTCCTCGGGGTGCGGGAGCCCCTCTGCCCAACGCTCAGGGCATCAAAGTCAAGGGTTTTGCTCTCAAACGCGCCCTCGACGCTGCAAAACAAGCCGCCGTATTTCTGCCGAGGCACCTGGTCAGCGGTGCCGGGTCTGGCGAGGTAAACCGGCAGCTCGTCCTCCGCCTGCTCCCGGTTTGCCCTGCGCTCTGCCATGGTGGAGCCCTGCAAGTGACGGAGGAAGACGGTGGAGGTGCTGCTGGAGCGAGGCGCGCGCACGCGCGTGGTGTGTGTGTGTGTGTGTGTCGCGTACTGTGAGGAAACCAGAGGTCCCACTGTGGTGGTGCATGATCTAAAAACAGATAAATAACAAGCTACACTTTATTCTATATGTAAAGTTTTAGTTAGTTAGTCTTAGTTAGTTAGTTGGCAAAATAAATTGTAATAATAAATTGTATATTCATTCTCTTTATTTATTTCTAAACGAATATATTTACTTATGGGGGCAGTAATGGGGGAATAGTGATGAACCTCTGGTGTTAAACACTGTATTCTCTCTTTAAGACGCAGGAGCTTGCCTCCCACCAGAACCGGCCGAGGCAGATGACCGCCCACCCTGACCCTGATTCTGCTGAAGGAGTTTTTCCTCTCCACTGTTGCTCAAGTAGTCTTCAACCTTAAAATGTAAGGTGCCTTGAGATGACTATTGTGATTTGGCCTTATATAAAAATACTGGGTTCAATTGAATTGAAAGTTTTGTAATTTCGTTAGTAGTTTCATTGCATCAAAATTAAGTGACCACACAACACTGAGGGTGGAAGGAGCTTCCTAAGATGTTTCTTATGTCAAAAGTAGAATAAAACTCATGACACCTTCAACAGTGACACTCTGAGGTGATTACTTGCACCAGCACAAAGGAGACAGGGTTCTGTCAGAAGCACAGGAGACAGAATCTGAGACCGCTGAGTCGAGAGGGTAACAAAGGGGAACAGGAGCCGACAACGTCATTCAGTAAACAGGGATGTCATTATGTAACCGCGTACATCAGCATGTTTTACTAAGAGTGGACTTTGGATAAAACCTTTTTGGAGATAACCATGACCTGGATGACTGAGAACCTTCGTCTTCTTTTTGACTTTTCTTATTTTTCTTATTTATCTCTTTTTGAAACTCTTAGTACTGACGAAGGGACATCATAAGCATGACTTTGGTTTTGCAGTAAGGGGAATCATTATGGATTAACACACCTGACTTCACATTGAAGGTCTTCTAACGTCTGTAGCACCAAGTTGCAGATGTTCCGTGAATCTGTGGTGGCCGTCGTCTTGTGAAGGTGTGAAGGTGACAGACGCTAACAGGCTGGATAAGCTCTTCAGAAGGGTGGGCTCTGTTCTGGGTTTGCACCTGGACAATTCACTGAGCTACCTGGCCTGGTAGCTCAGTGGGTTAAGCGTCAGACTGGGATGTAGGAGGTCGCAGGTTCGAATCCCGTCTGACTCCTAGTTCATCCACAACCAGGTGTGTCCCTGAGCCAGACACCCAGCACTAGCTCCCTGTAAGTCGCTTTGGATAAAAGCGTCTGCCAAGTAAAGTAAAGTAAAGTAATCTCTCCCACCCACTACACAAGCTCCCGGGTTGAGAGAGACGCCCGTTCAGCCAGAGACTTATCAATATCAAGCGCTCCACAGAGGAACACAGGAGATCCTTTCTGCCAGTGGCCATCAAGCTGACTACACTGAATCAAGCATGTGTAAGAGAGGGACAGAGACAAAGAGGGACACCGTCTCAAGGTCAGTCACACTGTAACTATAGTGAAGTTGAGCAGGGCACCTGTTTAAGTCTCCTTTAACAGGTTGTCATCGCAGCAGTGAAGCCGTACAGGGCGAGGGCCGCAAAGCCAGGAAAAGATCCAACCACCTTAACATCTCACCCTGGTTGATTGGTTGATCTGAAGATGTCTTTTTCTGGTTTTTTGATGGTCAGCATTTGTTACTTTTCCACAGACACTCAGAGAAAGTCGTGAAATAAAACACACGGACAGGGAAAGAACGACCGGGCGCTATATTCTGAGAACATACTGTATGTGCTGAGAGCAAGTCTTTTTGTAGACTTGCTGTATTTCCACACATTCCTAGCTAAATACCACTGTTGCAGCTCCTGTGGCTCTGCTGGCATCTTCCACAGCAACTCGTGAAGCCAGCAGAAATTTCTGCTCACATGAATATGATTAAAGCATCGAGGTCTGTTCCAGTCTCCTGCCTCTGTGTGGTGTTTCTGTGCTTTGTGGCTGTCTATCTTGTCCTCCTTTCCTCCAGCGTGGTACTTTCGTTTAGACATTAATTAATGCCGGCAGAACAAAACAAGGGAAAACTGACAGCGTCCTCTCACATCTCACCCGCGAGCCACACATTTCGATGCTGACACCGACTAGTACAGATGACTTGAAAAGAATTAAATATTATGTGAGAGAACAAGGACAATGCTGAGACGCTCATGCTGACTGTTTATGTTCGAGCAAACTGGCTGAAAGGCAGCGGAGCCATCGGCTCACACTGTCTGACTCTCAGTCTCTGTAACGTCAGGATGGCTGCGAACCGTGAAAGAGTCAGTTGCCAGAGTTGTTTTGTTGCTTTTGAGCACGACGGAATTTTTCCATGTCAGGTAAACCAACATGACAACACGAAACTCGTCTTGAGTCAGTGGTCTTGGCTTAAAAATGGACCTTCAGATGCCATGTACAAACCAGGGACAGTAGATCACTAACGGGATATAGCTCGAACCTGCTGAGGCTTTTAAAGCAACGACAGCAACAACACAGGAGACAATGCCTTATCACCGTATTAAAAATGCATGTAGGTAGGCTGGCTAGTAAAATGAATGTCCCCCGTAGGATAACAGCGCTCATGTTGCCACCGGCTTAAGTGCATGTTCATTGAGGCACGGTGGATTGACAGCAGATAGGGCAGAGTTTGGCGACTTCACGCGCAGCAGTCTTGACAGATTTGGCACAAAAGGCCTTAAAGCGAGGGAGCCCTGTGAAGAAGTGGGTAAGTGGGCCACTGTTCCACGGGCAAGTCAATGGGAGTTATTTCAAATGGTGAACAATAAAGAATCAGTCTGACGAGTTACAAGTGGGCCCTGCACTCACCCACCTTCCCTCCTAACGCTTTTCTTTTCTATTCCTATCACGCTGTCGCACGTTTACCTCACTCTAGTTAAGAACAACAACAACAAGCCAGTTGCCAGTCTCACATGTGCAACGGGAGCATGAGTCACGAAGTCAGTGCTGTCGAGTAGCTGAGCAGAACAGACCGGGCAGCTGCATCCGCCTCGGATGCTTTGGCCGCCGACCAGCTGCTTTTGAAATAAGGTTAAAGAGCCTCCGAGGATGTGCTGTCAGACGTGTGTGCCTAACGGCGAGGCGCGCTTGTGGCACTGGGGTTTTCGTGTGGTCCAAAATGCCTCATTTTCATATGACGCTTCAACTGCTTTTCTCAGAACTCTCAAGTGGAGTTTTAGCACACGACAAATCATCAAGGCTTATGTGGTCATTAGGTCAAATTCAATGCAGAGCGCAGAACGACGGTGTACTAACTCTGTTAACGACGCCCTTTTTCGTTCAAAACCTTATTCTCCCATTTAAATTGGTTTCAGATAAGGCCGTTGTTTAACCTCTGGGAGTGCCCTCTGGTGAGAGGAGGACAGATAGAAATACTTTAATGGCAGATGTCCTTTGGCAGAGCTGATCTACAGCACAAAGCCTGGCTTGAGCCCAGCGCTTGTCCGGATTGGCAAGGACAGTCACGGCTAAAGTGAAAAGACAGACTGTTATCCTGGACTGACTCTGCCCAGTGTCCCGCAAAATGTGGAAACGCTTGCTGTTTAACAAGCCTGTGAGACAGCTGAAGCATTCACTGCTTCAGTGTATGAAGGTTTTATGGGTCTCATAATATTCTTAAAATTCTTAAAACTGTTTCATAACAGAGCACTTGTACGAGTGAGATGATTTCATACTCACTGCGTACAACTCTCACAGCAAAGAGCTGCAGTAGCCCTGGTCATTTCTGTGCATCGATTATGAATGAAACATGTGCGGAGCAGATCAGATATCCAATACCAGTCACAGCTCAAAGCCTATTTCCCTCCTCGTGACCTAAGCAAAACAGAACTCATTGATTGTTAGTGGATTTAGAGGAAAAATAAAGATTATGAATGAATTTTACTAATAAGGAGTAACCTGCACCTGTTTTTAGTTGCTTCTCTGCTTCCATGACAACAGATATCTTCTTAAAGAGACTGATCAAAAGCTCCAGAACAGCTACTAGATGGACCTTGTGGTGAGACTATTGAAACACTGGTCAATCCACCAGCTGAATAATGGCAAAATGTAATATGCTGTGATACCTGGAAGATTATTAAAAGACAGTACCATAAAGTATAACCATTAAAGCATTTTTATGATGTTTCTTAATTATTTTAAACTTAAATTTTTATAGTAAAATACAGCTGATAAAGATATAAGACTTATTATTTTGCTACTTGTTGTTCTTCTTGACCAATAAAGACCAAAGCACACCACGCCTTAAAAAACACAAACAGACAAAACAAAAAAATTAACATTTAACCAAAAGCACAACAAAGACACGTTTAGGAAAAGAAATGGTGAAAATACAGAAAAGAAAACCAAAAACAGAAAGACAGACTTAACTGCTGTGTGTGTGTGTGTATGTGTGTGTACTCCTGGTTTTTTAGCACCACATGTAGTAAAAGCTTTTTCCGTCACATTCAGGGTCCCAGAATATTTGCAATATGTTTGTTTTTAAATGCATTTTGTGTGCATGCAGCACCTTTGCGTGTTTGTTTGGTTGTCATGTTGGTGACAGGGTTTTCTTCATTTCCACGTTTTTTCTTCAGCGTATGGATGCATTGGAAAATGCTGAGATGGGGAACTGTGAACTCACAGTTAAGATGTGAGAAGTAGTAGGATGTTTGGACAGTTCAGGAAAATATAAGGAAGGTTAAAACATCTCACAAAGCATACCTGTAATAAGATGTGAAAAGAAGACAATTTAACCTTCAAGGTCAAAAGTCACGATTTTGTGTATTTTTTATTTTTTTACAGCATTAATCAATTTTTCAGTTTATTGTATAATCTAGATGAAGGGTCGGGGGGGGGGGGGGTTCTCATCGAAAGACAGAAAAAAAAATTCTGTGACAAAATATCTACGTGACATGACACCTGAAAAAAGTAACTGTTAAAAATAAAGACACTCACATAAAAAAGGGGGGAAAGTGCATTTAAGGCAACTGCTAGTTAGTTGATTTTGCACAAACATAGTTTGAGTCACTCCCTCTGTACGTTAAAGTTAATGAGTTTATCGTGGTAATGAGATGCCACCTTAAACCTGTGAATAGAGCGGGTACGATGGCAGACACGCTAGCTCAGGTGCACACACAGCACCCTTGTGAATATTGCAGGGAGTGTGCAGAGTTGGCTTGAGAGGAGGGAAGTGGAGCAGGTGTAGTGTTACATTCACTTTCTCCTGTTTCGTTGTGTGGAAGTGGACACCTACACGGCGTATCGGAAAAGAAACTCGTTAGCAGTAAAAAGACGTTGGAGTTAGTAGAAAAGGTGAGTAGAGAGAGAACCAGCAGGATTCTTCGGATAGAGGAATGGCTGAAGTGTTGTTTTCTTCTTTTCCTTATTTCCAATCAAGTGAAATCCAACTGATGAATTTAGTTTTCTCCTGATGAGACAACCGATCTGAATTTAAACCAACCAAACATCAAATAAATAAAGAGATAAAGATGTTTCTCAAAGTAGCCTGAACATATTTACAAGTTTGTTGTAAGGTTGCGTAAAATTTAACGGGTGAACTCAAAGTTGCTGAGGGGGCAACAGCACCCCCTGCTGGTCAACATGGGCAACACATTAGACAGCAGTAGAATAATAAATCCAGTATATTTAATGGGACAGAAGGCGAAAAAAGAAAAGGGGGACGAAAAATATTATGTTTTTCAACATTCATATTATCTCTTAGAATTTCTCATGGAACTAAAGTTTATCTCTGCAGCTGTCACCACAATAACCAAGAAGCAATTTATACGTCTTTACAGTCATTTATAAACTGCCCAGTACTTCAACTGTTCGAGCTGCTTTTAGAGAGTGAACAGAAAGTGCAACTATTCACAGAAACAGAAGAGGGAGTACGGGAAATAATTCAGACACATACATATTGACAGGTTCATATATTACAGTACAGAATAGCGATGTTTTCTCAGTGGAAATCTTGGGACACAGCATCTGAGTGTAAAAACAAAACGGAGAGGAAAACGACAACCAGACAGTAAAGCTCTTACAGTCTGCTGGATTTTGGTAAAAAATGAAGAAGATTGACAATCCTTGGATTCTTTTCCCTCTGGAAACCATCATGGTCTTTGTCTTTCTCTTCACTCGTGTGTGTTGAAGACGTGTCAACCTGACTGTCCTTTGTCCTCGTCCTTTAGTGTCTGTACACAACACCAGCCTCTGCAGTGTAGCTCCGGAGAGTCCAAGCAGTCTGTGTAAGCACCCTTCTGGGAACAGCTAGGCGCAGGCCAGCTGGTGTGACCCCACGTCCAGAGTGTTCCTTATTCTGACCTGAGACCAGTTCTCTTCAAACGGCCTCCGCACTCCTGGGCCCTGAGTTGCCTCGTTTCTGTTGACAGAGAGGTTGCATTCGTCCTTCCAGGTTTGGAAAGCAAAAGAAAAGAAAGAGAAGCTGTGGACTTCTCTGTCTGTTAACGCTGGGGCTGTGGCTAAACGGTGGCGGATGGTATATTATAACCCTGCATGGCAGAGACAACATTTCCCAGGCTTTGGTTTGAATTTGTCAAAGCGTGTGTGTGTGTGTGCGTCCGTGTCCATGCACACTTCTGCACGTGAATGCATGTGTGCGTGCGTGTCTGTATCTACTGTATGTGTGTGTCTGTTAGCACGCTCCCAGCTGTTTATAGTCCAACACCACTTAAAACAAAAAAAAACAATCCCAGGCAGCAACCCGACCCCCGTAAAAAAAAAAAGAAAAGAAAATTAAAAAGAATCAACTCTGACGCGTGAGTGTCCGCAGCCAACACAACAGACACATCCAGCTTATGTTGAGAGCAGTCATTGGTTTTTGGGACACGGGCGGCCACCGCCACACACACTGTTCCACGTCTGTCCGGAAAAGAAATAACACTGCAGTCACAAACAAGATCTCCAAGCTGACACACCACCTGAGTGACAGACAGAGAGAGAGGCACGCTTAATTCCAACAGTCCACATTGCAATGAGTCATTATTATGTTAAGCTAATTAGTACAATCCACCATCCAGACTGTTTTAATACTTTTCAGTCCTTCAGACCTTTTTAATCCATTGCAGCGTCACTTCTTGTTTTTGCCTGAGTCTCCACAAAAGGTTACATTTTTTTGCCGGCTCCAAACTAAACCAATATGATTTTGGTCACAGAACCAAGAAGAACGAAGAGATGGGTGAATATTGGATTTCATGATGACGTTATGCTTGATGCATAAATACTTAAATATGGCGTTTATTAGTTGATGATGTTTTTATATGTGGCTAAACGAAACCTGTTAATGAATCTTTAAAGGGTCAAAAAACAAAAAAGAACAAACACTGCAAAGCCTGATAACTGTACATGGCAGCTGTAAACACATGACTCAGAAGAAACATGAGCTGAAAACAACAGATATGATATGCACATGAACATTAAGGGGTTGGTTGTGCAGTGAGCACCAAGAGAAGGCAGCAAGCAGGTGAAAAGTTCATGTGTAGGAGGGAGACGGAGCAGACCGGGGTCAAATCATTTCTGCTTCTGAAAAGCACTGAGCCACATTGTCTCCACTGGACAGTATTGGTTTCCTTTCTGGAGCACGTGCAGATTTATCTCGTATTCTGATATTCCTGCTGTTTTTCCGACGGTCAGAATCCCACATCGGCACATGTTAACAGAGCTACAGAAATGTGCTACAGCACACGTCAAGGCCAATTCACGGAGTGCAGCCTGAGCATTTCCATGTTTTACTTTGGCAGCTGCACAGAGTCAAAGCACACAAAGGGTAGATTCTGCTTTACCAGGAAAATGTTTGACCGAGGTCCAGAAGAGAAGACGGCGGTGGTCTGAACTTTCTACTGAAAGCCCACAGGAGGTTACTCACCTCTGCTACAGGACACGCCAAAGACTTCAAGGCCAAAGGATAAAGGCGAGAGAAAAGAACAAGAATAGGAACAAGAACTGGTGGAAGAAAGAAAGATGAGGAAGGGACAAAGAAAGTGAGAGAGTTAGAGGGACACTCGGGATATGTTAGTAACAGCAGAGACACAAACAGAGGTTCACTGCACAGAGGAACTGCATATATAATATAATTGTTTCTCATTTATTCAACACTGAAAATACACATCAATATCGATTCTGCAGACAAAAGAAATTCTGCCGCTGCCTCTAAGAAAAGATTCACTGTGATGTATCCGTTCAAACTGCAGGTCTATAGGCAACGTTTCCTACCTTTTCTTCCAGGTCTTTTATCTGCCTCCTCTGGATTTCCGTCTTGTCTTCGAGGTCACGAATTCTCTGCAGATACGTAGACACGTAGAAAAAAAGCCATTGTAATGTAAAATCCCTTCTTTTTTGGTATTGTCTCGCCTATCTACAGCGTCGCCGGTGCAGACGTAGACGGACCTGGTGCGCCTGGTGCAGCAGCTCCATCCTCTCCTGAAGGATCTGGCAGTCGTACTCTCGGCTCTTCCTCAGCATCTGCCTCCTCAGCTTCTCCACCGCCGTCCGCAGCTCGTCCCTCTGAAGCTCGCTCAGAGGCTCTCCGTACTTTATGACCTGGGCGTCAAACACATGGCACTATCACTGCTCTTACGTTCTTGGACACACTTCTTTCATTAGTTGAGTCTCCTGCAACTTCTGATCTAATGGGTTCCAGAGGCTTCTGCGGTTTGTGATGTGTAGTGAAGTAAAGACAAACCTTGTCCTGCTGCAGAGCGTTATATAACGTTGCCTCCAACTCCTGGATTTGCTGTTGAGAGAAAACACAAACATTCATTCATCGACCTTGTTGACTGAACACTGGACCTGAACCAGTCACAGTATTATATATCCAATATGTGCATGACACACTGACCATATAGGCCTGGTCCAGGGCCTGTTTTCTGTAATCCAGCTCCTCTTCTAGATACCCTTTCTGTTTACAGAACATCTCCTGTACAGAACAAGCAGGAAAACATTCATGTTCTATTTGCAAATGAATAGTAATATAACACATCACGAAACCAGGGCTGCTGTAACTGGTCACGACTCCCTCTGCTGCTACTAAATGAAATGTATTTGTTCCTTCGTTTGGTTTGTTCCACAGCGGATCAAGGTCCACCTATTTATTTGGTACATGTTTTAAGCCCTTCCTGGACAACGCAAGGGTACAATGCTTTCGACCAGGGGCATTTCCACAGGTGGCCAGTAGGGGTCGCCCTGTGAACTGCTGAGTTAACAGCCACTCTCACTAAATAAGATATTATTACAAAATATTAACCTAGATAAAATATGTGTCCTGTATATGATGGTTGTGACTCACCATCTCTATCTCCAGGTCCATCATCTTCTGGTGCAGCGCTGCCTCTGTGCCTTCAATCTGTTGAATCCACTAGAGGGCGACAAAGAGCAACGCTCAAGTCAGTGCAGCACTAACTAGGTTGTGTGTTGGGTCGTTTGTGCTACCGTGTTTCTCAGCTCACCTTTTCTGCCAGTGACAGAACCGTGCTGGCCTGAATAATGGCCACCTGCTCCTCATTTCTCAAGTTCTGGACAAAAGTCAAAGAGAACGTTAATTAATGAAGTGCCTGTTGCAGCACAGTGCCAACGTGTGATACGTTCATGCGATTTACCCCATTGTCTCCCAGGATATCTAGAAGCTTAATGAGGTCTGGGATGCACACGTCCTGCAAAGAAAACCAGTTTCATTCCACTGTTCCGGTATAATACAAGTGTATACGGATGTTTGCAAAGGATGTAACAGTGGGATCTGTGTCCTGTACCTTGACACCTTCCTTCATGCAGTAGATCTGCAGTGCACTGACCCCCTCAGCGAACGGGTGCATCCTCAGGTGGTTGAACGGCGGCGACCTCCTCTCACGCTCCTACGTGAATAATTCCAGAGGTACAATAAGTTCTCATTAATAGCACCGAGTTTCTCCGTGATGGCGTTCAGCTTTCAGCAGGTGGTGCTCTTTGCTTTGCTCCACACAAACTGCTACAGCAGCGATCTGAAGAAGCACCAGAAAACACCCGGAAGCCTGGACAGCATCACTGCGTTCGAGGGAACCTCGGGATGTCTGTCTCCATCACTGAGCGACTACCTTGACAGAACTCCTCCTTATCATCCTCCTACCATGTTACAGTAAGAACTGGTGCTGGACTCTTGGTGACTCACCTCTAGCTCCAGTATCCTGAACTCCAGCAGCTCATTCTGGTCTTTGGAGTCTTGTAGCTCCTGCTGCAGCCGACTGCTCTCTGACTCCACCTTTTCCACCTGGACACAATAATGAACCAGAATCTATCATGTAGTTTTCCAGAGTATTATGAGTCTTATTCTCATCATACGAAAGACGAAATAACCATCGCCGAACCTTGTCTAATAGTTCCTGATTCCTCTGCAAAAACAGCTGCTTCTCCTCCACCCACTTGGAGTCCTGAGAGAAGACAGAGACTGTTGGTGTTTTGAATCCTAAGCGCTTTCATTCGTGCCAGTGTTTTTCCTGTGCCCTACCTGTCCCTTCATCGTCAGTTCCTTCTCCAGGTCCTCTATTTTGGCTTTATACCTGAGAACCTCTGCTTGGAGCTGCTCATGAGCCTGAAACGTGAGCAGAACATTCATTTGTCAAGCAGAGGTCTGTGCCGGTGCTGCAGAGGACGGGACGGTTATGTGTTTCAATGATGTGACAGCTCCCACAGCCCAACACCAAATGTACTAATGTGCTGAAGCTGCATGAAAATACACTTACAAAGGACGATTTGTAAAGTGCGGTCCATTACCCAACCATTCTAGACAGCTGTATTGATTAAAGTTCAAGCACGCCTGATGTACGTGTTTGCAGTGTGTACCTTGGCTTCGATCTCAGCATCCAGTATGCCTCCTTTCTGTTCCTGCAGCAGGGCGTAGGCTCGCTGTAAGGCCTGGTACTCCCTGGTCAGCTGACGGAAACGCAGCTCGGACTCCTCGTTGGCTAGACCCTTAGTGTGACAGACGTGGGTTAGTGCTGACATTCAAGCCAAGGATTTAAAAAGGTAAAAATGCTCCCTCAAAAAAAGGAAGAAGTGCTGTTGTGTTGAGCACAAGGCAAGCTCTCACCTCATCCAAGTCTTCATCAGGTGTAGCCGGAGTTCTGTCCATCCGGAAGGAAGCCACGGAGGACGTCTCCGAGTCCATGGACTCATCATCGTAACCAAAAAAGGTGTCTACTACGATGTGCCTCTGCAGAGAGGAGATGAGAGACGTACAGATCTGTAATATCTGTGACGATATGTGAAGGTAAATAGACAACAAACAACAATCTGGTCGATTCGATCACACTTGTCCTTGGTCGTGTGTTTCCCATAAAGTTTTTCATTTTTTATCTTTCACACTGTTCTATTAAGACAAATACAGTTGTCTGTTCAACGGGCAGAGTTGACATAACTTTTGTTTTACTTAACTCTAACTACAGACAATTCAATTGTTTCTACCTTTATTGGCCTCGAACTTCTTTTATGCCTTTTCTTTCTCAGTAGCTTTTCTCGGTCCTGGAAGACAGAAAAACACAAAATCAAATCAAATCAAATGAGCTTCTGTGTTGTTGTGGTTTTGCTGCTTGTGGCGCAAATTCCGGGACATTTGTGCGGAAACAAACCAAAAGTACCCGCGTCAGTTCATCGATTATGCTTTGTTGCTCCAGGACTTGGAGTTTGAGAAAAGCTATTTCCTGGTCATCATGGGCCTGGTCCAAGTCATTCAGAGACTTGAGCTTCTTCAGCGGCGGGTGGGAGCTGATCTTCTCCTTCTGTACATGAAACAACACACAGAGACACGCATCACATCATCCATCTTCCGGCGTCATGCGTTTCACATACACATGTACATATGATGCTAATGCCAAACCATCTCAAGGTTCTCCTTGGCCAGGCTCTTGAGTTTCTCCTCCAGCTTCTGAATGGTCTGGGTCAAATCGTCATTCCTCTTATTCAGCAGCTTGTTCTTGTCCAGCAGGGGCTTGCACTGCTTCTCCGTCTCTCGAACCCGCTTCAGCTGACGGGACGACAGGGACACAAAGAGGCGTTGAGATGCATACGAGACAGAAGGAAGAAGATTTTAGGTGAGACGGCGGGTGATTGGTACCAGCTCATTCCTCTCGTCGACCAGTAGCGAGTTGCGGTCCTCCAGCTTGCGGATAGTTGAGTTGAGTTCAGCGATGCGCCTCTGGTTCCTCCTCAAGTCCTGAAACAAACAGTAACGTGTCGTTTCACTGCAGGCCAGCGATGGGGAGGAAAAACCTCTCTAGTTCCTTCTCTCTCCTTACCGGGCTGCCACAGTGCTCTGCTCCGTCTCCTGCTCTGCCGGGAATCTCTCTCTTCGGGCTTCCCAGGCCACACTCGGCCTCCTTAACTAGGAACAGCTGTTCATCCAGTGCGTCCTTCTGAAACTGCAGCTTCTGTATGAACCCGGTGGTGGACTCCATCTCCTTCTCCAGGGCGAAGATGGTGCGGTCTTTAGTTTTAATTTCATCCACCTGTAGTAAGCAGAAAAAGACAGCGGTGTAGCGAGCAGATTGTCAAACCAGACGCCTTATAAATGTTCTCATCTCCCATCACTTAAACTCCTTCACAAACTATGTAGTACAGTAATATTCAGTGTACCAGTCTGCGGATGTCCCTCTCACAGTCCCACTTGATCTTGGAGATCTGCTCTTGGTGCTGCTGGTGCTCCACCCGCAGATCGCCGGCTTTCATCTTGTCGGCCTGGATCATGTTGCTGAGAGCTTCGTCGGTCTGTTTCTTTGTGGATTTCAGCTCTGCTATCTCCTGCAGGAGCCTCACTCGCTCCTGGTCAAAGAAGCGACGCGCATCCTCCTTGGCTTCCAGGGTCAGCGCTGTGCGCACCTGGGGAAGGAGAGGAAGAAGAAGGACATTTGACCTCACCAAACGTCAAGCCCACACTTGTCGCTACACTATCTCCACCGCTTCGTAACCTCACCTTCTCCCCGCTGCCGTCCCGTATGGCGCTCAGTGCAGCTTTGAGCCTCTGGTTCTCCTGGTCCTTGATTTTGGCATGACGGGCTAGTTCCTGCTCGTGCTGCCGCGTCAGGTTTTCCCTGAGAGCCTGGAGCTCTTTTTGCTTTTCCTCGTGCCACTTGGCCCGCTGCTCTGTCAACATGGCGGTGTAGCGATGCTGCTCCTGCTCCCGCACGCGCTTCACTTCCTGCACTTTGTCGCGCTCCAGCTTGCTCACCTGTGGAAGGGAGAGGATGCTAATTTATGCCTTTGGTTTCACTTTATTCTTTTCTACTGTCATATTCTTGTAATTTATTTAATTTAATTTAATTTGTCTGGATTCTTCATTAATTATTATTGTATGGGCATTTTTTGACTTGCTAAACGTTTAATTACACTGTACGTCTGCAGATCTCTGTCACAAATATAGTGATGTGTTCGCTCTCATCGTGTCAGGTCAGAGAGAGCGAGGGAGAGAGACAGCACTGGGTCACGAGGGGATGAAATGGGCACAGACAGCACTGCAGACTTCAGCTGTTTCCATGGATATGAAGTGAACTTTCTGACCCTGAAACCTATTTCAAGACTCAGTTCTGTATATGAAAAAAAAGGAAGTCATTTCTTTTACATTCTTGCTGGTAGAAACTACAGGTAATCCTCTAATGACGTGTCTGAGCATTTGACTGCAACAGAGGACAGCCTGACAGGTGAAACGCAGGGCAAATAGGTCACAAATAACATAAAGTTATAGCACAAAAATACATCTCTCTCTGATTGTGGTGTCATAACTAACATGCTGTTCTGTGCCAAAGCCAAAGCTCAACACCGTGTCTCCTTTTCCCTGCAGCTCGTTGTACCGTCCCACTGCACTCAGGACTCTGGTGACTGGCAGATCTGAGTATGCCCTCTTTGACCTTTAAAGGTTCTGTACTACATGTGTTATATGTGATCGACTTAAGCTTGTCCCATACGCTGTGGTATCTGTGAGACTCAGGTTCCATCTGTGGTGTGGTAGTGAAGTTTTCCAGTCGACAAAGTTAAACACTGACGGTCAACTTGCAAATGCTTGATTTGGTTTTTTTCGTGTGTGTTGCACTCTACCTTGCATTTTTCTTGGTGTAGCTCTATCTGAATGTCAGTGAGCTTGGACCTGAGATCTTCGTTGGCTGCCTGCAGGGCAGAGATGAGCGCTTCGGGCTTCTCGCCCTTCGGACGCCCTTTCTTGGCCATTGAGTCAAATACTAGAGAGGCTCTTCTAATGCGTTCATTGAGACTTCACAGTAACTGTCCAAGGTGCTCCCGCGTCCTCTTCCAGGTCCTCTTCTTCCTCATTCTCCTCAGACAAAAGGGCTGGGGAGAAACGAGAATCAGACTGAGACATAGTGATGACTGCAGTGATGATTTTACTTTTTCGCATTGAAGCAGAACAACACAACAGACGCCTGTTTTGAGGACAGATGGTTGTCTGGGTATGCGGAGTCAGTGGTCATCCTTCCTGCCCCAGTATTTACCTTTTCTTGCTGCACCGCTTGGGGTCAGCTGAAAGCCATAAGACATAAAATCTGTTTACGAGAAGACGTGAGTATGTTTTTTGATTTATTTTTTATTCTTTCACTTCAGTGTTGTAGCTTGCATTGAGTTAGTGAAGCTGGTAAGAAATATTTTTTTGTGCGTGGTTTTATTTCATTTTGATTCTTTTCTATAACCTTTGTAACTGTAGCACAGAGAAAAATGTTTCCAAGAAATAAATAAAAACAAGCTCAGGACAGCGGATACTCTGTCCAGCTATCTGAGTGTTATATAAAAAACACGGTCTCCAAACCTCTCAAAGCTGCTGCCAAACTTCACAGTCCTTTCCTGGAATCTAGTAAAGGAGGAACCGTGGAAAGGCAGGGACCACGATTACGCGTGATCTAACTTCCTAATCGCTGTTAGGACTGGACACATGTCCTTTGCATAACCCTTTTTTTGTATGTGTAAGCTACAGCTCAGTTATATGGCTGATTTTTTTCACTCCACACATGTGCACATGCATTTAAACGTGCATGCCGTCATGCATCGCCATGGCGACTTGGGAGGGGTTGGATGGCGTTTGTTTTAATCTGAGGAGGGATGACATAACATAACGCTTAAACGATTTTGAGATTCCGTAGTATTTTTGTAGAGTTTAACGGGCTTTCAGTGGCCTTTTCCCAAAAAAAGGGGAATGGTAACCACGGTAACAGCATTTACACTGTGTTTCTTTTCTACATTATTGTAAGGGCTTTATCTAACTCCCACAATGTCCAAGACAAAACTCTATTTCAGTAGATACAAAGAATCCAGAGATGAATTAACAGCAGCAACATGGTCAACAGTAAAAATATGGGGCTATAAAACAAATATATATATATATATATATATATATATATATATATGTGTGTGTGTATATATATATCACATATATATACATATATATATATATATATATATATATGTGTGGTTACAAATTCTGTAAATAAAGTAAATGTGTGACAGTAGATGAAACTGTGTTTAGAGCTACAGCAGAAAGTAGAGTCTCAGTAAAGTGATGCAGACAAACACAAACTCATGCATGTCCTATAATAATAGTAATAGTAATATTACCACTAAAATCATTCATGAAACAACTGAAACCAATTCACTGACTAAAATATTGATAAAAAGACTTTGCTGCTTTTCTTCTAACACTAGTCCCAGGAAAGTGAAACAATAGATGAGAGTGTGTGCATAAGTGAGACAAAGTCAGCTGTTGACTACTTATCTGTCAGCATGTGCAATCGTTATTTCTCACGGAGAAACAACACGACGAAGGTAGTGATGATGACTCACTAATGATTCAACTAAATTTCATCCACCATCAGGCAAAGAAAAGCACAACTAATGCTGCATTAACCTACAAACCGCCCATAGCACCCACAATACCGTGCTGCAGACTAGATATGAATTTCATACGAGTCAATCTCATTACTGTCATTTTCCATTTTCTACTCTGGGAAATAATCCTCTGAGTAGTCGAAGGAGAAACACACGCACACACAGGCATTACGGGAAAACACTGGACCCATATCAACTGTCTAACCCCGTTAGGAACATTTCTATTGTCAAATATATGAAGAAAAATACCGTCTATTGAGTGTTGTCACTGACACATGAAGGAATAGGTAAACAGTCTGTTCTGACTGTTTTAGCATCAGAGGAAATCCCCATGAAATACGATCCACATGGGGGTCAACTTCAGTAGAAAGAAAAAAGAAACTATGCTGAACAGAATTAAAATGTCAGCGTACCGGTACCTCGTGAAAATCCCCCGTCAGCTGATGGATTTTCAGCAGCCACAGGGCACCACCAGCCTCTTCAAAAACACATGTCACCGTCTGACAAAACGAGAAGCTTTTTATAAGGGCTCCAGAGAAAGTTAATGAAAATGCTGTTGCTATCATGCCAGGAAGGATTTAAAGCACTGGATCTGGCCAAAGCTATTTACACTACTCCTCTAAGCTAAGAACTAGTGAGCCAGTCGAGCAGATCATCATCACACTGTGACTTTTTTAGTATCGCTCACACTATAAAGATCTGAATGCAGGATTTGAATGGTTGTCGCCTGAAAAACTGTGGATTTGCTACCTGCACCTTTAAAGCAACCTGCAGCTGGAAAAGAGGTCGATTAAACTCAACACGCACAGTCTCCAGGATTGTGCAGCAGGTTAAAGAGAGACTGAACAAAGCGTGAGGAAGCAGATCAAACACTCCAGCGAGCTCTGAACGGCCCATTTTCTCTCTCTGGACTGTGAGTGTCGCGTGCACGTCATCGCACTGTTGGTCTGTCTGTGCGTTAAATACCACCGCAGGAAGCACACTGGCACCATGACCCACTTCTGACTCCTCACACATCAAATGTGGATGTGTCACCAGGAACAGAAACATGCGCCTTGCTGCTGCCTGTGGGCTTCAGCCTAATGGTGCAGTGATGCAATGATTGGTGAGTGATGGCCTTTATGGTCATACAACCTATTCAGTGATGGTGTGGAGTCCAGCCCATACGTTACACTGGGTTTGCCAATTCTGGCTCCAATTTCATTTTCTGGTCATAAAATAATTGGAAAGTCAGCTGCTTCGCTCTGCAACGTTGCGAATGGACACCTTTTTTAAATTCATTCACAACATGTACGAGCTGAGATTAAACACGAGTGGCAAAGCTCAGAAGCTCATTTGTTTATCCTTTCCAAAATAAATCTTTCAACCTGAAGCCAACGTTTTGTATATCAGGATGCACCATCTGTCATTCACCACCCAGTCAAAGCGCACTCTGCCTTGGGTCAGCATCGGGATTAAAACCGTGGCTGCCTTCGGGTTCACGTTAGGAGTCTGCATCAGTCCCACAGGGTGCCGTGATGAGGAGCTCTGTGGTGTCATCTGCAGGATAGAAACATAGCAGCTTCTGGTGGCACCTTCCGTTCAGCAGACTACACCAGCTCTTAAAAACAAACCCCTGAGCAGACATCGCAAAATGTAGTTGCTGAATTTGATTAACACTGATTTTCCAACATTGCTTTGACATCGACGGACGCGGCTGCAGATCATATTTAGGAAAGACGATGCCTGGATTCTACCTGGTAAAATGCCAGATGTGGAGAGATGAGCCCAAAGGCAAAGCATCTTTTCAACAGTAATCTGGTTGATTTACAGAAAAAGGAAATAAAACCACGTCCTCCTGTGTCTGAGGTATGGATGTATTCGTACCACATTACGCTTCTATTTCAACCCTTTCCAACTCTTCCTCTGTGGTGGTCTCTCTGTTGCTGATCCAGGTTATGCAACAGAGTCAGCAAAAGTTAGCTGGAGTGATGCCAGTGAGCAACGTACGTTTAAATCAGTCTGGGATGTGCCTGTGACGTAAGCCGCGTCCAGCAGCATCTCGCACGCTTGTTTGTGGATTACGCTGCATTTCAAGCCTAAAACGACTCCTAGTCCATCTGCATGAGGTCAAAGCATTTTAGACATGCAGCAGAGAGAAAGGGCTCTAAGTGAATCATTTCCACATGCGCACAGGCCCGCGGGGGTTAAAGGTGCCTTAAAGAAGTGGTTATGCAGTACGGCTGAAATCCAGCCTAATGCTTCATCCTCGAGTGAGACTGTCCACCGCTGGCAGGCGAAGAGAAACACCTGAAGTGCTTCAAGCACCACAGAAGAGGAGCAATCTGAAGGCACCAGAGGAACATCATGCTACAGACATCAGGCTTAAATAACTATTCCACTAATTACATTAGATCCAGCATCGACTGACTCCTTCAACTGTGATTAGATCTATAAACCAGTCACTAACCTACATGTGTGCTGACCCTAAAACAGCAGTGTCACAAATAACTTCCCAGCAGGGGTGACGTGCGTTAAATCGAGCCAGGCTGGAACCCCCCACCCCCACCCCCGTCAGCTCATGGTGGACTAGCATCCTCTTCGCAACATCACTGCAGCATCCCTTTAAAAAATCCTTGCCAGGAAATTTGTGATGACTTTTCGATCATAAAAAAACGCACACGCGTCAAATTCCGCAGTGGAGCCGCGCGCATGTGGCTCTGCCTGCCGCGCGGGCGTCAGCGGCTGGATGAGTCCGGCAGCACAGATACGCCGAGTGTGGATGCTCGACGTCGTGTGTAGCAGGGCCCTGCGGGGCGGACACAGGCTCCACCAGCGTCATCTCTGGAGGTCTGGCTCGTGCAGGCCGAGCTCTGCGACTTCCGACATGCAGCCCGAACCGGCGCCGCTCGCGCGATTGTACGAGACGCGTCCGGTTTTATGCTCCCAAAGCCGTGCGCAGGATTCACGGCTTCGCCGTTTGGAGCACAGGCTGCAAAATAAAAACGAGTCCACCACGTATGTCGCTCAGCTGCTGAGCTGATCGACCTGACTCACACCGACAGGCCCCACAGTCCCAGTGAATCCCGGTTTACACGATGCTAAACCCCGCCAGCAGCGTTCTCGTCTTACCTAGTCACGGATTCTCATCCTGTGGGAAGTCGTGGCCATGGCACACTCCGTTTTTCCTGGATAATAATCGCCCCCCTCCGCTACGATGTCAGCATCAGCAGCAGCCCGTACAATGAAGAAGTGATGGCCGGTGGTGATGATGCTGGGAGCCCCGCCCTCCTCTCCGTGCAGCCAGAATGAGCTCACTGGTTTCCAGTACCGCCGCAGTCCACCAGTGGGCCCCCAGCACGGACCCACTCAGAGCCCACATGTCGGGAGACGTTCATGGGTCTGTGCTGCTCCTGTGAGGTTTCTGTGCAGGTGAGGATGTCAGAGAGAAAACCACGTTTCCCTTCAACGTTCCGATGAATTCACCTCAGAGGAAAAAGTGTGCATGAGACTCGCTTACAGATTAAATGAGGGTTAAATGAACTCCACAGTCTGCTGAGTACAAGTTGCATTCGTGCAGCAGCCTGGAAAACGCAGAGAGCCGCAGTACGAGGTGCGCGCGGTGTCGCCGCCTGGCGGCCAGGCACGCGCGTAGCCGTCAGCTCCATTCACTGCATGACCTCATGTTTCAGGGTGAAAATGAAAATAAAAAATCCCAAACATGATGGTGGGATACATGTGTGTGGTTTTATTCTTATCAGCAGGGAAATCATTTCTCAGTCCAGCTTCAGTAGAAACGTCTCAGGTACAATAACTTTAACGTGACATAACCAAATAATAGTAAAAATCCATGTGATGTGTCGCTCATTTTTGCAGTTAGCGTCTCTCCTGTTTTATATGTAAACCTAACGGTGTGTGTGTGTGTTTACATGTCTGACGTCCTCCAGTGGCTTGTGACCCAAAGGACTCTCAGCTCACGCTCTGCCTTACTCTCCTTAGGTCATAACTCGGGTTAGAGGTCACGAACACGTTTTTCCTTTCCTTCCTGTTTGAGCTGGTGCAAAGTGTTAATCTTCTTCACATTTTTATGATACCAGTGGACACGCGATGAGAAGCACTGACTGACCGAGCAGCGCCTGCTGTGACGCTATGTCAGTTTTATGGCCATGTGTTTGACTGCATCTCACATGCAGGTGGCCGGTCGTGTGCGTTTTGATTTCACGCTGCAGAAGCGTGTGAAGGAGCAAACAAAGACACAAAACGCCTCAGTAAACGACACCGTTTATTGACGCAGCTGTTTGCCATCTTGTAGGAGGAGCACACAATGCAACAACGGTGTAATAATTTAAAAACTATATAAATAAAAAGTGATTTGGAGGAATTATATTTACTGTATCACTTTGGTTTGAAGCCGTAGATCCAAAGCTTTACGTAGGATCCAACCTTTTTGTAAACCGACATCTCTGACAGCAGATTTATAGTATGATCTACTATAGAACTAACAATTAATCACAAATGAATGGTCAGTTTACGTCTAATTTATAAGTCAATGAACGTCTGGGTATAAAACAGTCAGTTGTTTCTTTGTCAGAAATCTGTTTCTCTTTAAGAAGGTAATTCATTCTGCAGACTGATAAACTTCACCTGAGAGTGAAAAGCAGTATTAATATTTGATATCAAAGACTGAACTGATGCGTTAGTGCACGTGAATATTCTTTATTTTTAATTCTTAACTGGGCGTGTGAGCATGCACGGCAGAGTAATGAGCTCAACGTGTTCTGCTGTGTGTGTCTGTTCCAGATGTGGGTCAAACTTCAGTCCACTTCTGTCAGGCCACAGGGTCTCCTGAACTCTTGTCCTCGCTCATGGAACCATTTGTTTGACACTGAACAAGCAGGAAAAAGAAAATGTAAGAACTAAATAAATGATGATCATATCACAGGTTTTTCACTGGAACAGTTTCCTAATCTCAACGTGCAAAACCTACACGTGACCAGTGTGAACGTTAACTCACCCCATTTGCTTCCTACTAACACCGGACAGGCTGCGTGTCTGGTCCTATAGTCGCCTTCTCCGCTCCTGAACAGGTTGTACCAGAACACTGCTGTCCCCTGTGTACAAAATCACACAAAAATTGAGTCTTCACAACACTGACACACTCACACGCACATGTAAACAAACACACAGCTGTTCTCACCTTTTTGGGTAAGATTGCTGCTCCAAAGTCAGGGAAGACTGTGGCACCTCCTGCCGCGACGTCACTCATCTAACAGAAAATAAATAAAATTAAATTTAAAAAAAAAGGGGGGGGGGGTATGATAGACAGCTGTATTCAAAAACACTTTTTAAACGCGATATGTAGATTCCATGAATGATAATTAACAGAGAAATTACTTCAATGTGTAAAATAAATGCTACATAACAAGCTTCAGCTTATCGGGGGATGTTTTCACATGGATCACAGACAGTGCTGCAAGATCACTAATCTACTAAAGCACATCCACATCATGCACGAACACCGTGCTTCAGTCAAAGGTTGAATGAAAAACATTTTTAAAAAGCCATTCAACCCCACACCCCCATTACAAAAAGGACTGACTGTACAGGTGTGTGTTTAGCCCAGTGTTAGCAAAAGTAAAAAAATAAACGTGTCCTAAATGGAGTGTCTAAATCAGCATGTTAATGAGGATGGGTAACTAAACTCTCCACAACATGTACTGGAACTGATCGACAGACAAACGTCATTAGATGCTCGTTTCCAGAGTTTCTCAGGCGACGGGATATTTATCCACCGCCTTTAACACTCTCTCTCCCAAAATGCCAAAAGAGTAGACGTCAAGTCAATCAATCCAAGTCCAACATTGAGGCAGAGCTTCTGGTCAGACCGCTGCCAGCACCGGTCAATCAATGGCGACTGGATGCACATACTCACATAGTTCAAAAAGGTCGCCACTCGATTTCCAGTGCCTAATCTTTTGAAAGCATCAGGTTCATCTTTCTATAAAGATAAAATTCAGGTGTAAAAATACATGAGGTAAACGCAGCACGCGCACGTACTTACATAATTTAGGAAGGTAGCAAGTCTATTTCCATCGACCTTGAGGTGGTTGTCAAAAGGACGCTGCAACAGACGTTTATAATGTTTAACCCAACATTAAAGACGCTCGCACTGGGAGCCAGCCACTGTCAGAAACATTTCCAGATCACAAGTGAATAACAAGCGCCCTCCTGCTATAACTCGTCTGACTAATGGCACTGAACTACATAAATACAGTCAAGCCCAGAATTATTCATTTCCCTGGCACATTTTGCTCAAATGTAATTAAAAGCTGAGAAATGTTCTTGTACATCAACGTATTATCTTTGGGAGACACCTACGTCATTTCCTGTCAAAAAATAACTAAGTCAAAATTTGCCAGGTGTATAATTAATTATGGGCTTAATTGTACGTTAAAAAAAAACTCAATAGTTTTCCTGCAGAGATGTCTTAAAAAAAAACTCCAGACAAATCAAAAAACAAGTGTTATCTAATCACTGTACATGTGTGCATGTAAAATAATAAATAAAATCTGGTCCTCCATATCCTACAGTGGTCACGATGAGGTAATTAATTCATTTCTATCATCATAACTGAAGATTTATCTCACTTCCACACACACACACACAGGTAAACTTACCCTGGAGAAGTCAAAGTGTGGCTCGTATTGTCCTCCCATTCCGTAGTTAGCAACCTGGCCAGTCATTGATGAAGATTATTTATGTATAATTTGAATCCATGAAATCTTATTGTAATTTATTTTTCAGTTTATTAAAATCTAGTCTCGTTTCCCACCTGTAGTAACTCCGCCGTGTCGACTGTGAGGCCGGTGACGTCTTCTATTCTCTTATTGACTCTGTCGATGACGGGGTCATCCTCTCCATCCAGCCAGGCACTGACCAAACAAAAGCCACAAACATGACGCGGAGCACTTCTGACTGACAGGAGGAAGCTTTCTGCTCAGTTAATGAGTCACCTTTTGGATACTCTGTAGTTGGCTGTGGTCAGGACGCCCGTTTTGGGATCACGCACAGTGGCTCTGGCCAGCTGAGAAAAAAATACATACATTTACTCCACTTGTATCTAATATCTGTAATTTCTACTTTGACTCGTTTCTCGTATCACCCTGGGTTTAGCCAGCTCCTTAATTTTCTCAATCTCCTCGTGTGACAGCATATCCAGGTAGCGTACGATGCGCGGGCTGTCCCACTCGTCCTCCTCCTTCATGGGCTTCAGCAGGAGACGAGGGTTCCTCTTACCGTCCTGGTAGCGACAGAACAAACGGCTGCGCCTCGCTTCAGTCTGGGACAGTAAAACACAATACGTCAGTTATAAACCTTAACGTTTCCTTTTGAATTAAAATATTGTAAAGAGCAGATTAGAAAAGATCTGCTGGGTCCTCAGAAAAAGATGCTGTTACTAGTAACTCAGTTTCTTTTTTTTAAGAGAGAGTAGATTCAGCAGAAAAAAAACTACCTCACCTAAATATCCTGCATAATTCTCAACACGCTCTCCCGTGTCTCACCATTTGGAGGCCCTCTCCTCTGCAGAGGGCTTCATAGGCCTCTCTCTCTGGAAGATGGTCTTTGGGTCTCATGTAGGTCCCCAGCTGGATGGGCTCCTCGGTAGCAGGCTGGTCGGCCTGGCGCTGCTCACTGAGCTGCTTGAGCAGCAAGCGCTCAAAATAGCGCAGGTTTCCTCCTGCCCTCTGGTGGCTGGAGTCTGTCGAAACACGGGAAAAAACGCTGCTCACTACAGCCACAGTCTGACCTGCAGACACCGAGAAGTTGATACGGAGGCAGACAAGGGCGAGACTTCTCCTGCCAGCGTACTGCTAAAGCAACCGAGCTGGATTAGAGGACCCCTACGCTCTCTGTTGTTTAGTGCGTCACAGTTATGGTTTACTAAGTTTACTACATTTGCTCCACCTCACTTCACTTGACATGTAAACAAGCATGTGACGGCTCTAAAAAAAAACAAAAAAAACGTCCTGCAGCTGTCAACACTGTGACTGAAATAACAGTTTGAAACCACCAGCTCTTACTTTGAGCCGACTCCACCCTTCTGCACAGTACCGCTGCAGCGAGAGAAGAAGGGGGGCTGGACCCAACAAAAGCCCTCTGGGAGCAGTGTGGTTGTACTGGTCAGCTAACTGGGGTCTGTACGTGTTTTGGGAGGCAACTAGGAAGTTCACTCCGGCGCCGTAATTACACATTAAAGACGCTATTTTAGGTTCTCAACCACGAATCAAATCACTTCTGTCACGCCGAGATAAATAACAAATGATAAATCAGAGCATCTACGGGGCCGCCTCACCGACAGCCAGCAGGCGGCGCGTCAGCTCAATGGCTCGAGGCAGGTCTCCCATTTGGTACACGGAGTAACTGAGGTAGTCCAAAATGTCCACTTTGGAAACCACAGCTTCCTCCCCGTCGTCCAGCTGCTTCAAGGCCTGCTGCATCCACAGCACGGCGTGGTAGTGGTCTGCATCGTTGTAAGCCGTCCTCCCCATGTCGAAGCAGTCGTCCACCGTCAGGAGGGCGTTGGACTGCACACCTGTGGAGTGATCAAATACCCGTCACACTGGACTCTTTCTGTGTCTTACCTGGTATCGTATTTGTGTTTATGCTTTTAATCAACTTCTGAAACAAAGTGAGCCTAATCACTAAACCTTGGGATCAACCTGCTGCCACTTATCTGCAGAGGTTTCTGTAGAACTGAACATCATCCATGGTTAGATGGAGTATGTATGAATAAACTCCAACGACCCCACCTTAAACTTACAGTGACTCAAACTCTTGAAGAAGCGAGAACCGGTCAACACGACCTAATGAAACAAAAATGTAGTCGGGCTGGAGAGAAACCGCCTTTGACTGTGAGTGAAGTCTAAACACACAGCGAGGTATAGTTTTCCTCTCCCCTCATGTCTATGTAATAATGTAATACCGCTCACCTGGCAGCTTTCCCTTAGAGAAGGCTTCAGAATCCAGTTGGTACGTGTCCTGAAGACGCATCAGCGCCCTGGCTGCGCCAGTCTTATCATCCTCATCTGGGAAGTACTGTCTGTGTGTGGACATGTTGGAGATGAACCCTGAAGAAAAGGAGTTTGTTAACTATCTTTTCCATTAAGTGACTCAATGACCAAATAAACCAATAAAAACCCAGCATGTTGATGTTCAACTCAAGGCGCTTCACGTAGCGGTGGCAGTAAAAATGCGAATGAACCTGTGTGGAACAGAAATATGGACAAAGGAAAAACTAAATCCGAATGTTTTCAGCCTAAAAGGCCTCGTCCGTCCTCTACTAGGGACTAATCCCTCCGTCTCCAAGTCAGCGCCACGTATGCAGATTCACTAGAATTACACGCCCCTGATTTTATCTGACTCATGCTGATATGAAACCAAATCTAAACACACACAGATCCCCCCCCCCCACACACACACACAGAGAATATGGCCAAATGTGAGACGAGAAACAGCTGCAGCTCCAACATGACAACCCTCCGTTTCTCCTCTCTCGCTGCGAGTACGTGTGTAATCACTGCGCTCAACATCCGCTTTGAACACTCGGCCTCGGCTCACACGGAGAGAGGCCCCATGGCAAAAGCCCCGAAGGCTGCCATTCGTTCAGACTAATTATACGGCGTGGAGCTAATTATTTATTTCCACGTGAAACTAATGCAAACAATGTCAACGGGAAGTGAAAAACTAAGGCTGACATGATTAACCCCAGAGGGAGATTACTCTGGCATGTTACAGCAGCTCTCGTTCTGGGGTTCTGACAGCACCTTCTTCTCGTCTACAACACGTAGAGGGTCCAGCTCTACTTCTGGAACCTAACCAGTCCTTCTAATCAATCAATCAGTGTCATTTAATCAAAGAAAATGACACCGCAGACTCGCGGAACAGCCGCAGCACAGACTTCGTTACCGTCAGAGGGGTTCTGAAGCACCAGGCTCTCCAGTTCCGACCACTCCGTGTTGAGTCTCTTCATCAGTTTGTAGGCATTCACTGGGTGGGCGAGGTAGCCCTCCGGGTCAGACGTGGACGTGCTGGTCAGAGCATCCAGTTTCACGGCCCAGCTGAGAGACAGACAGACAAAGAGCTGAAAACTACAGTTCTTCCTTGTGGAAACTCTGATAGTCAAAGGACAAAGTTGTACTTGAGCAGAGAGACTTCCAGTTGGATGGTTTCTAGAGCTTCAGAATGCACCTTTTGACAGCAGCGAGCTTGGACTCCTCGGCTTTTATGTACTCCCTCAGAGACTGGACCAGCTCCTTCTCCGTATAGACCAGGTCTGTCATTTGGCCTGCACGGAGAAACAGACAAACAGGAGGACAGACCAACACTTCATCAGGCCCGGAGAGAGTTTTTAATACGGACTAAAATGTTGCTCCTCACTTTAAAAGGTATGTTTGTGTTGGGAATGTTTGCCGGAGACTTGGGCTGAGCTTAAAAATAAATCTTTAGCCACAAACTGTGATTGTATAGAATTACTCTGCAGATTGCAGAGGGGCCCGCGTTCAGAGGGTTTGAGGTGTAGCGTGAACAGCAAACAATTCCTCGGGAATGCTCATCCACGATTAATTCTCGGGGGCTGCCAGGGAAGAGGAAACACTTTCATCACCCACCAGCCTGATGCGACACATCAATGCGATCTAAGAGACCGTTTGGCTTATTGGGGGTTTCTTTTGAAGTGGGGACGAGACGTCACCCGCTGACGTGGTTTGAGTACTGCAAATTAAGTTGAAGGACTCAGCAGATTTTATTTCTTTCTCTTTAAAACGTTATTTAAATAAACCCACATTTTACTACCATTATGTCCACATCCTCCTTTCAAAGCTTTTTTCATTAAATAATCTACATGAACACTCACTCCAATACAATTCAGGGACGGTAGTAGCTGCTAATTTATCTGTATTAAATAAATGGCTTAGATGAACAGCGTCACACCGACATGCTGATGATTTTTCTCATGTTCTAATGTCTGCAGTCAGTTTGATTAACAATAGTACAGTGTAAGTATCATAGGTGCAGCTGGCTTCAATCCGAGATTCATTATTAGTGCTGGGATTAAAACGTGCAATTGTTCCGTAACGTTTACGATTCTCCTCTGGTCTCTGTAACGCGCTCAGAGGAGTTCTGCGAATGCAGATGCACGTACACACACACACACAGCGCACAACGCAAAATCTGTCAAAAAAGTGTCTTTTAAACACAGCTGTTGGGATTTTTAAGCTTAATTTGACCGTTAGTAGAGAGGCAGACAGGGGACGCTATGAGTAATGAGCTATGAGCACTACCAGTGCGCTCGGCTAAATTTCACTTGTGACAGTGTAAAGAATGTGGTGAAGGGAACCTTGTGGCTAACTGATCCCAGAACACAAGCAGTAATTAAGACAATGACAGGAGAAGTCTAATGCAGAGCTTCATACGTACCTATAGAGGTAAAAACCTCAGCCTGTGTGATCCAGCAGCAGCAGCAGCTGAGCAGAGCCCAGGAGGCAAAAGACGAGGACTTTCTCATTCTGTCTCTGTTCAATGACCTTCAAACACAAACACAATCATGTCACAGCAGATTTATATAAGAATCTGACATTAAAGCTTTGAATGATTAACAAACAGTTCATTTTAAACCACAAATAGAAACAAACTTGCAGTTTGCGTTTCCCTTAGTCCACAGTTTACGCAACGATGCAGTGGTCCTGCACTAAATTAGCTCATGGTTCAACAGTGTTCATAGTTTCCAGTATGTTCCTTATGAATGAGTCACCAGGGCCTGCTGAGAGATATGCCTCTGTGCTTAGTTCTTCACAAAACACAAACACAAGCTTAATGCATTTCTGTAATAAAAAAAAGGTCCTGAATTTAAAAATGTAGCACAATTACAATTTTCAGGTCATAAAATTCAGCAGCAGCAAAGTAAATACATTTTCCCTTTCACTACTCTGCTCGTGAGTTGAGCATGACCACCAGATGGCTCGTGGAAAAACGTTCATGACTAATGCGGCGGCTAAATAAAGCTCAGTGCGTCTTGGAATCACGAGCTAGAGCCGAGACCACGACCCGCTTTCTAGATGTCGACACCAGCTATAATGCAACAGGTTACGTCCTTAAGAGTACAGTGTAGTATATTGTTCAAGGTTTATTTTGATTTGATAAGAGATTAATCAAATATAAAAAAAGGGGAATTATGTTATGGAGGAAGGAACGTGAGTCGGCGACGGGGTCGAAGCTGAAAAAGCAGAACTGAACAATGATATCTCCAAGTCAGGAACTCCTTGTTCCCAGTCCAGCACCCAAATCAGCTTCTGCCACACTTTCTCCTGTTGCACCATCTAATCCTGTGTGCACATAAAAACACACTCAATGAAAGCTTTAGAGAGACAGGGCATGTGAAATAAAGTGATACCCTAACGGTTCGTTTAGTAACATCTTCATGTCTTGGAATCTGCTCTAGGTGAAAAAGAAATCATTTCACTTATACAGTAGTCATCTGTCTGCCGGGAGACTGGGATCTGACGTAAAACAAACGTGGTTAAAAGTAGAATTTGGTTTATTTGTGGCAAATAGTTCCATTCACTGAGGCAAACAACCAACACACCCGCAGCATATGGTGTTGGCCAACAGTTGCTATTGTAGTGCTGTAAAATCGCCCCTAACCCTAACCCAAAACACACAAGTCAGTTTGGATTCAGTCCCACAAATCTTTACCAAAAAGAGGGTTTAATGAAAATGAATGGACTTCTGTAGCTAACTATAATAATTCTCTTTCTGCACTTTTCTTTTCTTTTAGATTTAGAAATGATCATTATTTGGCTGGAATATACCGCATTGTGTCTGGGAACATACTGTAGGTCAGTGTCTGTGTAATCAAACATTTTGGAAGATGACTGCACCAGATCTCGCATATTTTGGCGTCAACTTGTTGGGAGTAAAAAGCACTTCATCACATTTCTCTGCACCCACGAGTCGCCTCGCCGTCTTTCCCACAGTAGAGGAGAACAGCGAGGGCTGTCCGAACTTGTTGGAAGTTGCCAGCAGAAAAAGAGTGATGTATTACAGAAATAAAGAAAAATCACTGAAGATATTGAACTGAAGTTTCTGTGTTGTGCATTATGGATGCTTTTCCTCCACCCAACATAATGACCGACTCTTACTGTAGTGTCGTTGTGCTGAGTTGGCTTGGACACCCATGGACCACAGACCGAGTCTGAGACACTCTCGAATAAGAATATCTATGATTACAAAAATCACCAACTCACATGTGTTCTTGTGTGGGAAACCGATTCACCTTCCAGTGTGGTTCTAATTAGTACTTTTGGTTTACTCTATGAGTGGCAGCCCAGATAACCGGTATTCTAGTCTAAGTTCTCCTTGTAATTTACAGCCTTGTGATTGCTCAGCCCAAACACAGTTGTGCCTGTTGCTGCAGGCTGCGACACATTCCTGAAGAGGGGCCTGTTACATTTACAACCTATCGTTGCCCAGTCGTGACCCGTGTCTGGCAAATATGGGGGACAGCACTGAGGAGAGGACAGAGCAGGACAGATGTATTATTATAGACCCTGTCCTAATCCTTGTTGCCACTGTAAAATAAACAGTGGCAACAAGCTTTAAATTGATTTTTCAGTTTGAGAATGTGAGGTTACTTTACCGGGTTATTTGAGTAAAGTGTTAAATCTGCTTGAATTGCACAGTGACAAACTGGAAATCCTGCTCTTTTCCAGACAACTATCGGGTTATTCCATCTTTTTCAGGGCTGGTAGCTCAATGGGTTAAGCGTCAGACTGGGATGCAAAAGGTCACAGGTCCAAATCCCAGTCCATCCCCCACCAAGTGAGCCAGACACCCAGCATCTTTTTGGCATCTGCCAAGCAAAGTAAAGTTTTCACACGGAGATGTGGTTCCAGGAGAGATAAGGAACACGGTCCAGATTCAAGGCCAATAATAAGCCTGGGATTTCCTAGGAACTAAAGATTAATAAAGTTGATTTCTTTTGTCCTGGATCTCCTGTTTTCAGGGAAATAAGTTAACAACACATCCCCAAAGGAATAAACAGCAGGTCTGAGAAACAGATGTCTTTAGTCATAGAAATGGGAAATTTATGAAAGTAGATCTCGTCTCCAGTTTTCAGGAAAAGCAGATTAAAATGCGTCAACCTAAGAAGACAAAGTGTGTGATAAACAACTGAACGGATCTTTCTCATCCTTACGGATCGAGAGAGAAAGTGGTGAGACTGAATAATTGTCAAGCGACCTGGTGAGCCACCAGGGTTAAGCGTCAGACTGGGATGAGGAAGGTCACAGGTTTAAATCCCCGTCTGACTCCTAGTTTTTATATCTTTTTTTACAACACAGTGAAAAGTTTATTGCCAACGTTTCAGCTGTATCCACTAGATGACTCCTAGTTCGTCCAGCACCTGTCCCTGAGCCAGACACACAGCGCTAGCGCCCTGTAAGTCGCTTTAGATAAGAGCTTCTGCCAAGCAAAGTAAAGTAAGACAACGCCAGCTATCGTTCAATCTCGTTACAAATCCTGTTTAGGGCTACGAGGAATTTTTCTAGAATCGAGGTTTTGTTTATGTTATAACTCGCGTTGAACAGCAATTTCCGTTTGTGTTTTATACAAACTTACCAAACTTTTTTCTTTTTTGTGGGAGTGAGGGGTACCGACTTTCTTCTGATGCAGCTTTTAAAGTTCTGCAGTGGTTGTTGTGTATTTTAAATATGCTAATTTTCCCCATGCAGCACCTGAACAGAATAATTTACCGTCACACTGAACTCGTGTCGGGAAAACACTGGAACATGACGAGTAAGAAGATAAAGAGAAAGAATAGACAGAAGAAGGCCACAGACCTCACTGTCAAATCTGTTTATAAACCAGATAAGTGCAGCACTAACAAAAATGTGTGCAGGAACTCAAAGAGCAAAATATGGAACCATTCCTCAGACACAGCTGCAGAAGCCAGACTCCCACACCAGGCCCCTTTCAGAAGAAGCTACAGAACACCCTGCTTCGTGGCTTTCCTTGCTTGCAGAGGTGTCTTGGTAGTTTGCACTAATTCTGCAATAAATTCTGGCAGCGAAGTTCAAATATCTGTATGCGGAGCGAGAAAGCGTCCATCTACAACACGTTAATAAAGAATGGGAGCTGCGTGCCAGGGAACGGACGTCGTCATGAGATACTGCAGATGGGATGCCAACTTCTTACACACCCCAAGACACTATAAATGGTGCAATGAAGAAAATAAAAGAAAGTATTTTTCAGTCCCTCCCCTCCCTCAGTGCAGCATAGACCGATGTGTGCAGAGCGATAGTGTACATGCATGTAGCACAGCACACAAACCACCGCGTGTAAACATGCTCAGACAATCACTGACAGTTTCTACCATTTAATGCCTCACAGGCGATGCCGTTGCTCCACTGTTCAAATAATTGCTTTGACTTTCCCTTCCACCAAACATGAGAGGTGACTAAAAGTGCAGGAGTTGAAGCAATTTCACAACACAACATAAACCCAGTCAACCAACGGAAATAACACTTTAGTCATTTTAGTCCGTCCCTGCACCCAGAAAACAGAAGCAAGCATCATTATAAAGCAGACACATTGGGAAGGATGGCGTGTTAGCACAGCAAGGCAGTAGAAGATTCCTGCTGTCCTTATGTGCTCAACGTTAAGCCAGTTATGTGTCCGATGCAATTGCAGCTGAGAAACATCTGGAGCCACGTCGCTGCTAAAAATTGGTTCCTTAAGTGGTATAATTTAAATTTGGAGGACAACAGCGTAACATGGAGGCCAGGCTGTGGTAATAGATATATAATGAGATTACTGTGCAGGTTAAAAGGTTCATCGTTGCCTGGAGGAAGAGTCTGCAGCTCATTTCAGAGCAAGTATGAACACAAAGAGACAGATGGATGCATTAGTTGACATAAGCGCGCACACACACACACACACACACACAGGCAGGAGCACAAAGAGACACAATCCACTTCTGAAAACCTTTCTTCTATGTTAATCAGTCAAGGTTCATGGAAATGATGTTCTCATATAAAAAGACACAAACGTGTAGTAAGTAAAACTAATGCTGGAAGCTACAGATATAATATCTGTGATTAAAGAAGCATAACTGATCATGTGCTGCAGGTGCGTCAACCCCTGCCCACAGGTTAATGGCATCTGGTGTCTGCCGCCTGCACTTACTGCCATTGTGTTATAAAAATAAAATAAAAATCAGGGCAGGGCAACACACACCTGGCACACAGTCAACTCTTTATTCTGGGACTGTTGAACCATGAATTATTCTACTATTTACAAAGGGTGGACACATAAGCCAACCCTCTACACAAGATGAGCCACATGCACAGAGAGGAAACAACTGGGAATCAAACCAGGGATGACATCCCAACCAACCGATGAGCTGCAACAATAAATCAGGGTTAAAGTTAATACTGATAACTGAATAATTAAAAAGTAATTTTTAAGCCAAAACACCAAACACTTGATTGTTCCAGTTTTTAAAAGACTGTTTTAGACCTCGAGTGCTTCCTGCACATAAAAATAGGTTAATTTGTGTTGTCCAGACTCTGAATCAATTGGTCTAAATCTATAAAAACAGACTTGAGGTTTCACTTCTCACCAGAAAGGCGTCTAAGAGTTCCAGTTGGCACCAAATAGCACTTTGATTCAAATTATTTACCTGTCTGAAAGTTAAATACACCAAATACAGATTTCTTTGTGTTAGAACGTAGTAGAGACTTCTTGTCATTTTAAGTTGGGGCAGAATTCGGCATGAGCAGCTGCACAGCTCTGACTTCCTTACTCACTCGGAGTCTGCTGCTCATCGCCACTTTTTTTTTTAAATTTCCCTGTTCATCATCTGGACACCCCCCCCCCCCTCTCGGTGACGTCAGCCCCAGACAGTTGTTTCTAGAAATATCCGAAACTTCGGCTCGTTGCGTCCTGCAGCCTGGACCGAGGGCTGCACGTGCACAAATTTCACTTCGCTGCTTCAAAATGTCAGGAAAAAAAACTAAATTGATATTTTGAAGCGTTTGGTAAAACAGTGTCGCGTTAAGAAACATGGTCCGAGATGCTCTGCGAAAAAAGAAATCGCGCAAAGTTTCAAAAACTCTCCCCCGTTTGACACATTGTTGCTCAACTGAGCGCAGAAAACACGCGAAGCAACATATCAGAGACAAACACGCGCGTGAAGACAGAGCTGCTCGCGGACACCTTACTGTGCTGGTCCCACAAATACGTGAAGAAGTGTCCGGTACCACGCGAAAAAACAAACCTGTTGGACCCAGTTGCTGTCAGGCAGCCTGCATGTTCGCAGGACGAGCGAGCCGAGCGACTCCGCCGCTTCCACTGGTGTTTGTGGTTAATTACACCAAGTACTTTATATTTTTCTTACCCTCTTCCGTTGTCTCGTACAGAGCAAGCTCGCGCCTTCCCACGGGGACACGGTGTCACTTGGCAGCCCCGGTGTCGTAAAACAGAGACGGGCTTTTAGTCGCTGCCACGTACAGAACCTCCTGGAGGGCTTGACCGTAATGCTCCTGGTAAATGCGCGGGGGCATTCCTCGCAGTGTTTTCTTGTGTTGCAGTTAAGGTCTCCTCGTAAACTATTGTTTCTAAACTTTATGTTACCTTATCATCTATTTGAACTCCAGATCAACATGCCACGTCAGGCCTACATCTCTTTTCAGAGTCGGGAATTTAATCTGCCAGAAACAATACCAGCTATGGTCAGAATTAATACCTCCTGCGAGGAGAAAAACCAGCTTGTCCAAATCTATTACACCTAAACTGGAACATTACTTAAGTTCAGTATTGCAACCATGTTAGTGCTACCAAAGTGTTTTGACTATAGGCTACTTCTGCCATATTTGAAACATTTATTATAATATATTACAATAAAGTATATAAAATGGCTAAGAGTAGTTGACTTGACTAAGATTTTTTGCATTAAATACAAGAGATGATGCTCAACCTTTATCTGTTGCTCTAAAACACAAAACAAAACTGTCACCCTTTCCTAATCTTATTATGACTCCACCTTTGTGTCACATTGCAGGTGATGAGTGTTATTCATTATTGCCCTCACATATTAGTGTAATAATGTTTCCATATCGTTTTTTAAAGAAATAGTTCTTGTGGTTAGGATTTACTTCGCCTCACAATGAACAGTGATCACCATTTGTCTGGTCCCACTGTGCAGCTCCCTTTCATTGTCCAATCTTTTAGAGTATTTACGGTAATGTCATCCATGCAGGTTGTCACGTTTAGTATTTGGGTTTCCAGGGCTTGTTCTCTGGATGGATGGAACACATCTGGAGAAAGATCACCTACCTTTGACACTTCCTGTCACTGCTGTCTCTATGTTGTGTGCAAATGGGAACAATGGGCAAGATGGGATTTTATTTTTCTTCTAATACCGTTACAAAGGTCATGGCAAACAAGGTTTAGGATAATAATGCGTCACCATGCTTTGTCAGAGAAGCATCAGAAGTGCTGTGGTACATCTGATGAAACACTCGTTGTGATTGCACTACACACTTACATCATCACGGTGAATAATGTGGCTCCACATTTTTACACTATACCATTTATAATAAATCTGTCCACAAACCACCCAAAAAACACTAACTAGTGCCTGACATCATCATTTGTGTTCACTCAAACCAGCGTTCTTCTTACAACCCATGCCCCATTTCTTTTTTTCAGGACTTGAATGCTCCTGCATACTACATCATGACTTATCATAACTATTATCAGGGGCGGGGAGAGTTATATTTAATAAATAATTGCAACCACTGGTCATTTGTCATATGCTGGTTAATCCTCGAAGGAACAGACAAGCTTGGAAACACAGCTGGGATCCACAGCTTTAATTAAAGACACAGTTAATCAGTGGCTCAGATATACTGATATTATAATTTAAATATCAAAGTAGTAGCTTTAAAAATAGGAAAACCACCAATAAATTTCACAAGAAGACATGCTCTGCGAGGTACACCTACACTAAAGACCAGCGTAAACTGACTGACAAAAAAATAACTGCACCATTCACGAGTGTCCACTGAGTGTCAGCAGAATTCAAGGGATAAAAGTCCAACACTGTCCCCTGACACATTCACTCGCAGTGTGTTTGTCATTAGAGGCGTTTGTGCTCTGTGTCAGCAGATATTCCAGTGTTGGTTAACATTGTTAATAAGTGTGTGACCCTGTTAGAAATTAATTCTATATGACTGTTTCAACCTGTCCCTCCTCTGCTCCACTGTAGTTTTGCAAACACCATCACAAAGCATTTGTTTGTGGTAACATGTACTTTTTCCCTCCTTTTCCACAGTGAGAGACAACTGGGTGCGTTTCAAAGAGTACAGTGTTCTGCTCTGCTGTGGTAAAGTCCGGGTGCGTGTTAAGAACTTTTCATTACCTGGGCGTGGGTTTACTGGTGCGTGTTAACAACAGAGATCTGCACTAAGCAAAATAAACATTTGATCCATTCTGTGGCTCATGGTGGCTCGAAACCCGACCCACAAAAAAGGGGCCACAGGAAAAATCAGAGCGGGTAGAAAACAACTTTTCTGCTGCAAAACTTTAAAATTGCAAATGCAAATCGTTTAAAGTGTCATACTTTATTTAAAGAAATTAGGAACTAGACAGGAATCCCCAAACTACACATAGGCAGGTCCTGCAGATTATATCCTGCAGCCATGCTGAAGACAGACTAACTGTGTTTGTTATTTCACATGGAGCATTCAATGCTTTTTACACTTTGGTCAACAGGTGTCACTCTTCGCCCACTGCAACATTTAACAATGCAGTGATTTACAATGATCACTATTTGTGTTACACTTGCCAACGAAGTGCAGATGAAAACAACATCTGTTTGTTTGCAGCACACATTTCCCACATATGCCACAATAATTCAGAATAATAAATCCTGAATCATAAATCCGTTCCTGTTGACACAACAGGGCGTCTCTGCTCTTAGCTCAAGGCAAAAGTATTCCACTTGCCATGATGTCAAGATTCAGGAATAACACACCAACCTCCAGGTAATTTTCACACCTGTGCACAGGCCTGTGAGAGTGTGATTTAACCGGCGTGTCACACACAAGCCAGTGAGAGAGTAGTAAACAAACGTGTACAGTGACTTTTCTCCTTCTTCCCATGAATGTGATGTCAGTGCAGAGAATATGTTTTCAGACCAAGTCTTGATTCAGTAGCGGCGTGTTTTGCGAGCGTGTCGAGTGCACGGTGACAAAATGAAAAACAGAAAACCACTGCTTCCACCAGTGGAAGTCTCCTCCGCTGAGGGCTGAGGTTTTCCAGATGTCACGCTGCTGTTCTCGGCTCACGCTGGTAAGCGGTGCATGAGAAAGGTCACGAGGTAGAAGATGCGCAAATGTTGGAGAGAGAACACACATGAAAGAGTGTACAGTAGTGCTTGTGTGTGTGTGTGTGTGTGTGCTATCTGGCCTCCTGCATGTGTGTGAGCCCCAGTGATTGAAAGTGGACACACACAGAGAAAGTTTTGAGTTTCACTCACCTTAATCAAACCCTGTCAGTCGAAATCAGAGGGTTGACGGTGACTCTGACCTTTGAGCCATTTATTTCACCCCGGTGGGAGTTTAGACAACACAGTGCGACACAGAGCGACTGTGTGTTCAGTGTGTGCGTCTGTCTGGTCCAGTGACTCCAACCAGGTAACGAAGCAGAAGAAAAGACACAAAAGCAGGATCGAGCAGAGGGCTGTGTGTGAGCGGTGGTCCTCCCATGCGTGTGTGTTTTCTCTGTTCACGTGCAGAGATGCAGCTTAGTTCCTACATCTTTTAATTCAAATAAAAAAACAACATTCTTGTGGAGTACATATGGCATATTCTCTCGTGGTCCTTGTGTGTGTGTGGGGGTGTGGGTGCCAAGAAATGACTCAGGGCTGGCAGCAGCACTCGAGGATTGGGTTACACGAGCTGTCTGTCAGCGCGCACAAAATGAGCCCCCTTGGGACAGAAGAGACAAAGTGTTGTTCACACCGCATTCATGTCAAATACTATTTGTGAGTAATCCTTCACTTTTGTTTTAGGGAGCACGGAGTTCTAAATGGGTGGTTTCTGACACCAGATACACTTCGGAAATCACAGGAACGCTTTGCAAAGTCAGCTTGTTTAACACGTGATCGACAACTTAGCGGACGCCACATGAATCTAAATCCATTTTCTGTTTCCACTTATCATAGTGAGGGTTGCATGAGGTTCGTCTGACCCAGGAAAGTCTTTCAGAGGTCTGACTGAGATTCACAGCTACAGGCAATTAGCTGTTTAGTTCATCAATCCATCCATCATCATGTCTTTGTAGAGCTTGCATGTGTTTGCACTGCTAAATACTAAGCCCTACGCTTTCTACTCTCTGAATGATACAAATAAAAAGACCTGACGTACTGCTTTGAGAAACTTTGGATTTCCGTTCATAAAACCTTTCCTCTCTTTTATTGGCGGCACGAGCGTGTAAGTGCACGTCTGTTTGTGAGCGACTGCGTGGATGCACATCTGTTTGCACACGCTTCCCGTCACTAAAGCATTATCCAACCATTCGACGTATCGCTGAGTCACAACTTGACCAATATTGACACAGCTCACTCGAGTGAAAGAGCAGGAGGCTCGAGCAGACACACAGACAGGCCACAGCCCAGAAGCAGAAGGAAGGATGTGCGGGTGAGGCCTGACTTTGACTACTATCAGGAGAATGTGACACATCCTCTGTTGACAATGGATGTGATATTTTTAAGGTTTTACACTCACAGTTTGTTACGTATGTTTTGTATTTGCTGTTGTGCTAAATCCCACCACTGTTTGGAAAAGTGGTAGCCTGACTTTGGGCTCTCAGAAATAGAAATTATAATATTTTCTTTCTCAAAAGAAATGTAAACAATAGGAAAATAAATGACAATGAAGATAATCAGTTGTTGGACATCTGTGTCCCGAGCATTTTCTCCACAACTGAAGGCAGAGTAGATCACTGACAAGGTCACCTCCATCTATACTTTATCTTTTATGATGTGGTGACTTACTCTCCAAGAACTGGCCTCAAATTGGTTTATAACCCAAACAAGACAGGCGTCACTCTGGGGAAGACCAAACAAGACTTTCTAAAAACAGGACCCTGAAGGCTGTCTCCCCGGAGAGGGCTGCTCCTGGTTCTTCATACTTCATACCGCACACTGCAGGACTGCAAACCTCCTTCCTGTCTAATGTTACAGCAGTTCCCACAGTAATAAAAGATGCAAATGAGAAACGCAGATTAGTCCTTTAATCCTGTCTTTTTCTGCCGGTAGTGAGGGACGGATGGTGCCTCAGCTTTTAACCCATTTATGTGTTTCTCCAACTCATTTGTTTTTTAATTAACTTTTTCGTTTTCAAAATAAAACTGCGCTTTGTTCACACCGTCCATCTTTTCTTTATTTGATCCACATAAGGGGAATTATGAGTCTTATGAGATCTGAGCAACACAACCAAACACGACTCGCAGTTTGCATTTGAAAGGATCCCTGTCAGGAAGCAGGTCAAATTATCCTTGTTGTGAAAATTATGGGCCCACAGAAAAAATATAATCCTGCTTGACCTCGGGTTTGTAGTTTGGTTGCTGGTTGTCAAATTACATCAACATCCACAGCACTATGTTCTCATTTGGAAACAGTGGTTGACTGGTGACTGTAAGGGAGGCATAGAAAAATACACTCCCTCCGACATGTGCTGGAGCAATCAAGGAGCTCAGGGAGGATGGCAACCACTCAAAGGGAGAGAAAGGAGAGAGCGCAGGCCTCCAGGTTGTCTCCCCAATTCATCCCGAAGCACCGCCGGTCGCTTCAGGCCAAAAAACACACACAGTTTAAAACCGCAGCCTGTTAAAGGAAGTGAGGAGGATTCCTGGGAGACGGACAAGAAGAGAAAGGAAAAGAGAAAAGTTGAGATATGATGACGTAGAGTCACTCAGTCGGATCAGGGGGACTTTTTCTTTCTTTTCATCTGACCTTGTAGATCTGTAGATCTTGTCAGAAAGAAAACATCGGGCCTGTGTGTTTCTGTGTTTTTTTTTCCTGATGAAGATTCAGACGATCCAGACCAGACATGATCTCACTGACATAAATAGAGCCATCTAAAGTAGCTGACCCAAACGTTAGTGCACCTGTAACTGAATTTGGTCTTCGTGGTGGAGGCAGCTGAGATTCAGTTACATGACCTGAGTCTCAGTAGAAGCCTGGTTAGCGAATGTAATGAGCCCCCGCGGCCCGGTTGTTACAGTTCAGCTACCGAGAACTTCCCCGAACATTTAACATACGCGTGGGTGTTTTATGTCCATTTCTGCCTTTGAACACTGTTTTGGAAATAAATTTCAATTGAATTGTGTTGACCTAAATTTGAGACTTTTTGTCTCTGCTGGGACTCTGTGTAATAAAACAGTTTTTTAGCCTCAGCAGGTGTGGACCCACAACAAAACCCAAGCTCGGCTGACCCATGTGACGGAAAGAAGGCGGAAACAATCATAATTTACATGATATTGAAATGTAAATTCCTTTTGATAACATGTTTTCATCTAAAATGCTTCAGTCAGAATTCTTGTGGTTTGCCTTATTAGGAAGTACATTTTTGAAAGAATAAAAACTCCAAATGACTTGATGATTGTTAAAGAGACAGAATAAGACTTGGTTGCATGAATGTCTTAATTTTGTCAGAGATCAGAAAATCAGCCCAGTGTTGGACGCTGACGGGAGCACACAGCAAAAAAAGACAGCAACACGCGACAGTCTGGAAGTCGTGATGGAAACGAGGTTCAGCTCTTCCCTCAGTCCCCAGAAGCCACGGAAGTCCGTGAAGCTGCAAACAGGTTCTCGCTGCCCTCCTTAGAGATGTCTGTTCATCCAAACAACACACACACACACACACACACACACACTCAGTCACACCGAAACCGTTCAAGAGCAGTTGAGTGTCCGTAAAGTGACACAAGGTCACAGCTGGCAACAGTGAAAAGATGCACCAATAAAATCTGTTTTCCATTGGACTGGAATGCTTCTCGTGTTCAGACCTCGATGGTTTTAAATGGTAGTCATCACACTGTGATTCTTTCTGTCAGACACACTACAATTTCAGGTAAAACAAGTCAAGGGTTTAGCATGTGGTCACAGACAAGACGTCACAGGAGTCCAATTTAATTTAACTTACAGCAGAGCAGTGACAGTGAAAACTAATTCTCACCTGATTGGTGAAGGTGGAAGGTTTTTTACCTGTCTGTACTGCAGCTTGGTTTAGTTCGGCCAACGTTGCTGGTCCAATCAGAGCAAGGCAGGTAAACAGGCATTCAAGAAACGAGAGGAAACAAAAGCCACATCGTGTGAGTTGGGGGCTGTAGAGGTTTGTGTGATTAGGTGGGGGTTTGTGTGCGTGTGTGTGTGTGTGTGTGTCTGTGTGCTGTTCAACAATCTCCCTTTTGTTTCTTTCTTGTAAGTACTGTTTGGCATTCTTGTACAGGACCAGTATTTAGATGAAGGGATAAACCAAGTGGGAGGGATAGAGAATGGAAACCTGCAAAAATAGACTTGTTTATGCAACAATATTTACAGACACCATATCAGTTTCGACTTCTCAAACGTTCTTCTTCGCTCTTTTTAGGAGCCAACACTTTTTCAACATTGACAACATCTGACATTGTGCTCTATCTAAACACAGACTCCCTGTGTGATTTTAATTTGCCCGCTGGTGAGTGTTGTCCACTGCGTGTGTGTGGTGCTGGGTTGTTAAACAGCTGCTGACCAGTAGCTGTAATTCATCCCATGTTCCAGCGCTCCTCAGAGAGAAACACAGTGCACCTACGACGTGTTTAACTTACTGGTAACGGCACACACTACATGTTAAAATGAGGATTGTTTAGGGTTCCTGTGGGAAATGCTCATACTTTAGCCTGGATTCCACTACAGGCCCAAAAAAAGTCAGAGTTCAGTTACAGCCCGCTTCAGGCCACATGTTACATTTTACTCGGGCTTTTAAAGCCAGTCCGAGCATAGTTGTCATTAAGTGAATTTACAGTAACAGACAGTGTGTGTTTAAATTGTTGGGGTCTCACTGTGGGCTGATACAGAAACCATATGTTGGTTGGTTCTATAAACCATGAAAACCACCCTGGAAGAACTAAACCATGATGACTTCAAAGCTTGTGGGAATTGCTTTAACTAACTGGCCATTGCTGTGACGTGGTGTGTGTGTGTGTGTGTGTGTGTGTGTGTGTGTGTGCAGACCTGTGAAAACCTCACTTCTCTCTTTTGGGTCTTGTTGTCATGTCTGCTGCTTTGTTTCTTGCCTCAAATTGAAGCTTTATTTGTCTGAAAAACCTCCTGTTGCAAAAGTCATGCACAGTGTTATGTGTGTATTTGTGCAGGTGTGTAAATGTGTGTGTGTGGATGTATGAAAGTGGTTTGAACCAGTGCCATAATTATTCTGTGTTAAAATCAGACTTCTCCAGCAGTCTCTTACATCAGGAACAACAGGTTGGACGTAGAAATGTGAATTAAAGCAGAAGCTGGATCCCTTTAAATGATGCCAGGTTTGTCTTTGTTTCATGTTTTAGGAAGCTGGACTCTGTCTCAGCCTTGATGACTAAGATGCTGGTTCAAAGCTCGTCCAGTTGGTGGATAATTGTCGTTCAAAGCAGCCCAAGAACAAGTTCCCAAAACAATTATACTATCAACAGATATGTAACGATAAGCTGCGCGTTGTGGTGGTTAGCACCGTGGCCTTACCGCATGAGGGGCCTGTTCAAACCTGCACGTTGGCTGTGTGTGTTGCACGGCCTCTCTGAGCCAGTGTGGTTCACTGGCTGGTTTCCTCCCACAGTGGGAAGAAATGCAATAATGCTAATTGGTGATCATAGAGGTGCCTTTAGGTGTGAATGGGGGTGTCAGTGACTCCACCTCTCGCCCAAGGACAGCTAAACAGACCAGTAAACGATACAGATATAAGGAATGCAGTTTCTCTAAATGTGACTAAAGTGGTAAAATAAATTGTCTAACATGTCAGGGAGTTCCCTCTGGGTTATGACGTGTGTAATCCCTTAGCTCTGCTTCATAACACCTGTTCGCTGGGTGGTTTGTGCTCGTCCTGTGGTGGTGTGGAAGTTTTTTTCACAGAAGGAACAAACTAAAACTCTTTACACTCTCACTGGCAGTTTTATAGACGAACACGCGTCTGCTGTACTACAGTACAACCCTGCGGAGTAAGCTCTTTCCTCAACCAACGAAGACGTTTCCAATTATTAACCACAATTAACAGACAGAGGAGCTCACAGAGCTTGTTAAATCCCTTAAGACCCATTTACCATGACGGATTTATATATTGTTAACACACAGCTACTGTAAAGTAGTTAATGTACTAGTATAGTATGATCTTTTATTGTAAAGTAATGGAACACAGTGGTAGTAGTAGTAAAACATTTAATTACGCTGGTTGCATCATGCTTAGTCTTATTTTGTATGTATATAAACAAGCACATGAAGGAGTGTTCAAATCACATGTGACTGTGGTGACAGACGGTAGTTATGAGCTTTTTGCTTTGTGTCCCTTTGTAGTTGTCCGTCAAATGTTCCCACTTAAAAATGTTAACAGTCGAATAATAAAAGGGGGCCAGTATGGAGGAAACTTCCAACCCAACCATGGGTACAGGTACTTCAAAACTGTACTTAAGTAGAGTACTTTAATAAATGCACTTTACTACTTTCCTTATGTGCAAATTTAAAACAACCAAGGATGTGATTTCTGGTAAGAAGGTGTGGTTTAAACCTGTGGCTGGTGAAGATAATTTATATAATCGGCCGTACTAACGTTCTGTGAAAATACATGCAGGAAAACATACGCTGTACAGTTGTTTATCACACTGCTGGGTCGTTGTTTTAATTACATCTATTTGTATTTCTGGGGTAAATTGTTTAAAATATTTGCATCTCATTCTCCGTGTGGCGTATTTCCTTTTATTTGTGTTTGTATATGTCTTGCCTCGATATTAGAGACACACAGGTAGTCACAGCGAGGCAGGTCCGGCAGCTGAGATCAGCGTCGCCGGCCTTTAACTCTCGAATCTTGTAAATCAACTGTAAATACAAACAACGCAGTGAATGTCAACAGCTGGCATGTGTAAACAACCTTCGTGTGTCTTTCCCAGCTCGGAAACATCCAGCGCAGGACAAAGAATGCATTGTTACAGCATGTCAGTGTGGGGGGGGCATTTAGCAATTCAATCTGGACCTGAGATCTGACATCAGAGGTTTCCAAAACCAAACTCGGGCCTGGAGTATCTTTCACTTCAGTTCTCTCTATCTCCATCAGCCGGACTTCATTTCCTGGTATTAATTTAATCTTTTTTTATTTCGTAAGGCCAAACCGTATCAGTCCCCTCTCATCTTTCGCTCCCGAGGCAGCGTCCTCTGCATGCAGCCACAGCTGTGATGAGTTGTCCAACAATGAAGCAGATAACGAAACTCATAATGGCATCGTCTGTATGGATTTTATTACCACAGCGCTGTTTCAGTACCACTAGGGTCGAGTCTTCGTTAGCGTCCTATAACCTAGAGCTGGTTGCACAAACATGAAGTCTGGCTTAAATCTGGGAAGTAACCAAACTGCAGAAACGGTATGGTTTTCGAAAATTGTTCTCATGCAAACATGGGGATCATTTCACCACAGTTCAGCCTCTCAACGAAGACGCGGTGGAGGAAAACACCCGAGTGACTGTGATGATCGTTAGTTGTTGATGCGTACTGTAGCTCAGAGAGCAGGACTGCGTGTTTCACTCTCTCTTCCTCCTCGTGTTTCCGGTGTGTCTCTCAACTGTCAATAAGTCAAATAAAGAATTATCCTTCATCGCGAGTGTGTTTCCATTTGGATTTTTTCTAAATATAAATTAATTTTTCTTGTACAAAAACAAATGCCTGTGATTGGAAGTCCAACCAAAGAATTTAAATGTTCTCATGCAAACCTGGGCTCATCATAACCATTAAGTGTAATTGTGACTTTAATTGTTGTGGCTTCAGCAGTTTCAAGTAAATGTTGTCCACATTCGAAGCAGAAATGACATCTTTGAATCCCAGCGTAGCGCTGTTTGCTGTGCCCCTGGACACTTATTTTAAATTAAACAGTGACCACATAAATACCTCCTGCTGCTTGCGTTGATGTGGTTCTGTCCAGTAATGGATTCTATGTGGATTGTTTACCAGAAAGTACTGCACTGCCTGAGCAATGCTTTCAAACCTCAGTCACAGCATCAGATTGGCTCACTCTGATGTAACAGGCATGTTTTGGTATCAATTAGGGTTTTAGTTTGTGACATCGGAGAGGAGTTATCTATAGCTCGTTTAGGTTTTGGTGGAAGCAGAGTCTAATTAGATGCTCTGTGTGTGAGAAGGAATTAGAAAGAGGGAGGGAGAGCGTGAGAAAGCACAGAGGTAGTCACTGTTTCCCTAAAATCAAAAGTAAGCAGTGAAATACGATGAGGTGTCTCTTAGCTTAAGTCTGAGCTGCAGTCAGAGACCTAATGTGATCTGGAAAGTTTCTCACTGTAAATCAGCCTCTAATTAATGGGGAAGGTTAAGAATTACGTATTAAATAAACAGGTCCTGTAAATTAAAGGACAAAAATATCATCAGTCCATGAAGGTAACACCACATAGATAACATGTATGCATACCTAAATGGACTGCAGTTATATTTATAGTAGTATAGTAGTTATAGTAGTAGTCATAGTCCACACGTCTTACTGTAGCACAGTTTACAGATAACGTAAACAGGTGTGCTGGTGAGGCGTGACCGGTACTAAACCCCACGTAATAGCATGTTTTACACAAATGTAAATACCCCACATGTGCACTTCTTTATAAAAAAGCAGATGTTGTAGGAAAAGTCTGTAATCCTAATTTATATGCAGTTCCTGCTTTTCTATAAAGTCCAGTTTTGTCTGGGGACAACTTGTCACTTGTGAGTTTCTGTGTAGGAAAAGAACTCCAGTAGAACATATGCATGTGCACAGAGTACAAATGAACCACGCTACATGTAGAATAAGTTATTTTACATTCGCGCGTCAAATCAAACGGCTATAAATTTAGACAACTCAGTGGTGCCGTGGTTGTGCTCAAACCCGACTGTGCTCTTTCTTTGTGCCATTTGCAGGGTCCCCAGCTTTCTCCCGGTGCTCTGAGTTCCTCTGCGCAATCCAAAAACGAGCAGGAAAGATTAACTGGCGGCTCTCCATTACCGACTAGTAGGAATTTGAGTTGGTTCCAGTTGTTAATTGTCTGCGTCGGCCCTAAATAGAAAAACCCCTCGCTCAGTGATAACTGGGGTCGACTGAAGGGAGTTTGTTTCTCATGTGAGGCCGTATAGCTATTGAAGGATGGATGATGAATGGCTGGTCTAACTACACTCTCAGCCTCTCCTCAGCCATAATGAATTAACATAGCATCCTAGTGCCATTATATATCATCTTAATGAGCTGCACTTGTAGACATGTTTTTGTGTGCCGGCGCTGCAGCGGCAACATATTAAATATTCATTGGCAACATCTGGTCAGTGTGCATGTGTGTGGCCAGGAAACAGCCATTCAATAACAACTCTGATGATGGATTACAGTGTAAAGGATGACAGTTATTCTTTTAACAGTTTTTTCAACAGCTTGGCAAACTACAACCACAACTGTGAGGCAGCAGTTACTTTGATCTGAAAATGACTGATATGTGAAATGAATAAATTTCAGGGGATGTGTTATTGTTTCCACCCGGACATTTATTATAACAAAAGGACTTCATAGTTCTACGTCAGTGAAAGCACATTAGGCTGATCACCATTTGGCAGCCTAACATTTAGGATTTGATGTTTTGATTCAGTAAATGTGGATGTAATGAACACATACTCAGACTAATAGATGAGGGTAAGTATCGTAATGGTATCGGTTGTTCCTCTCCATCAGTCATTTCTGATGTTATTGGTAAATGAGTCTGCAACAGTCTTATGAGATGAAATGGCCTGTTTTTTGCTGACTTCGCAATATCACAGCTTCATGACTAAAACACGAGCTCGAAAGGGAGTTTTCTGGACCTCAGTCAAAATTGTGATATTGAATTTAAACAGGATTTAAGGTAAAATAAAGGTGTGACTCTGTTTTCAGCTTCGAATAACACACCTTGCTTGGCACTGATTCGCTGTTATTAGCTTGTTGAGGCAAAATTTGCTGTGCACTTCTAATGTTGCTGTGTTAATCTGTTTGTCGATTTTTTTGTCAAGCATCACCCCGAGATTCCTCACTGCTTGGTTTGAGCCTTGAAGTGAAAAACTAGAGTTGTCTACCTCTCTAAACACAATAAATTCGGTTTTTCCTCCATTAAACCAGTGGAAATTAAAGTTTAAATGTTGTGATGCAATGAAGCGCATACATTTGTGCAATATTGTTTCACGGGTAAAGAGATCTCGTCAGCATAACAATGAAAAGTGAGTTTTTGCTTGCGTATTAGTGGGAGCACATACTGAGAAAAGAATAAAGGGCCCAGAATAGGACCTTGGGGGACACCACAGGAAAACAGAGCTTTTAAATCTTAACAGAAAAAGTTCTGCTAGTGTGTTAAGAGTGGCCTGAACATGGCATGTTAAAAGGCTGCTGGAAAAACTCCTGTGGTAAGACAGGTATTTATAAAAGACAGGAGAAAAGGCTTGACCGCATTAAGAGCCTCTCTCAGCTATTTAGAGGGGACAACATCTGATGGACAGTTTGTGGGCTTCATTTTTATACACTTTGGGCAACAATGAAACATATAAATAATCTATAAAAATAACATTCCTTAACTTACAATTAAACATATTAGACATTACTCTGTGTTGTTTCGTGCCATCAATGTTTTTCAGTGAAGAACCTGGTGAAGCAGTGTTTGTGAAACCGCTCAGATGACATCACTCACAGACAGACAGACATAATCCAGACGGAGGCAGACAGCTCATGGTTACCACACCGCTTGTCTTACCTGCTTCCCTCAGGTTGCTCTTGGCTAAATAACACACTGGAAACCACAGAGCGCGTAGATTTGTAGGCATTTAGAAAAGAATTTCTTAGATGCTGTATGTCGAATGATGGCCATCCGGGGAGAAAGAACAGAGAGATGGGAGCTCTCTGTAGTTTGACTCAGACTTATTGGAAACAGGCTTTGAAGAAGATGAATATCCAAAACGTCAGCGTGTTCATCTGCTCCGTAAATCTTCAGCGCAGACTGCAGCTGTCTCCTTTCTTGTTCGTTGCTTAGTCGTCCTTTGAATTCTGGATAAACTGTTTTCGGACACCTGCTGCAGCAGCAGGACATAAACTTAGTTTAAGTGTATTGATATATCGTTTATTTTTTTACTCTGCAAAGTTTTTTCAAAACTTTTGTTTTAAAATTGTGATCTTGGGACAATTAATGTCAGCAAGTAATTTGTATAGGCAGACTTGACCTGGATTTCTGTGGGACATCATCTGACTCATACTCTCTCTTGTTTGTTTTCTTCTGTTAATGCAATAACGCCGTTTGCATCATCACGCCGCGCATCACTCATCACTCTCTCAGCGTGCTCACTGCAGCTCCTCCTGTAATGTTTGTGCCAAGACTTCCAAAGACACTGTCACTTGTGATGCGCCGACGCTGTTACCTGCTGATGAGATCCAGCAGGCTCGACATCGGTTTGTCACAGTAGTGGGGAGAGGTCGGCCGTCTCAGTCAAACTGAGTCAGACCTTCAGACAGAGCTTCACATGCCTGCAGTTGTCTGAAAGACAGAGCCCCAGGAATGTCTATGAGATCATTCCCTCCGGAGTAGAAAAATCATGCTCTAGCTCAGTGACTCACTCTGTAATTGTCTGGGGAAATGAAAGAATCGAGAAGTGGGGCAGAGAGGATGCTGGGATATCCACTGACATGTGGGAGAGGTCTTCTCTAGCAGTGAGGCGTCCACGTTGCAGCACGTCTTCACTGTCGAACACCAAACTCCAGCCTCACAAGCTGATCAGAGGGTTATTGACTGACCCGACTCATACGTTTCCATTTCTTTTTAGTCACGCTAGCTCGTGTGCACGACGACATAAATCACTGTTTTTTAGTGACGTCTCAACAACTGTTGCACGGACTGACGTGGGATTTTGTACACACGTCTATACTCCTCAATGAACTGGACGTGTTGGCCAAATGGTCATCCTGCACAGCACGTGACCCAGATAAGTTACACTTACACTAAATCTAAATGTTCTCCAGTGGAGATGAACGTTTGCTCATATGGTGGCTGGAGTAGAGAGTACACTACTACAAGTACCACTTCACACTCTTTGGTTGAGCTTAAGAACTAGGCACACACTTGTATTTTAAACACTAGTTCATATTTGTTTAACAGCTTTTCAAAGATAATTTTTAGGTCATCTTTTTCAGTAAAAATGTGAATCAATCAGAATCAGAAATGCTTTATTAATCCCTGAGAAAATGATGACGTCACCTCTGCCTTTATAAACAACAACACTGCGCTGTAGGTCCAAGCTGCTCTCAGGTAACTCTGAGCCTCTGTCCAGTTACTTCTGAGCCTTTGCATTGTCCGTTATTTATTATTTTCATTTTAAATGAGCAACAGGTTCAGCACTTGGAGAATGAAAGAACTCAGAAGAGAAGGAAAAATCCCTAACACACACTCATCAGTTGAGCTGATGACAGAAATACAGTATGTCACGTCACCCGCAGTTAGTTCAACAAAAGGAGTTTCTCTCCCCCCTCCCTCTGCCGCGCGTCCCCTCCCACTCTATGCGGAGCGGGGGAGGCGCGCAGGGCGCCCCGTCATCCCGCGTCAGAGGCGGCTTCGTTACTTAAACTTGAATCGGGAGGGGGAGGAAAGTTTTCACAGCCGGGACAGCGTTGCCTAGCAGCCAGGCAGAGGTCTGAGGACAGTTAGCGTTGCCGCTTCTTGATCGTAGACTCGTCTCCTCTCTGAGTGCGTACAGTCTTCTGTCTGCCCCCCCGCGCAGTGAATATGCCCAACGTGCCCCGGACCGTGACGCTAAAGGGACCCTCTCCGTGGGGCTTTCGGCTGGTGGGAGGACGGGACTTCAGCACCCCGCTGACCATCTCCAGGGTAAGGACCAACGTCGCGGTGTGTCCATCCATTGGAGCGCGCGCACAGTACGCGCCACTCAACGCGGTGAACTTTAGATTCTCTGATTTCACTCACCACGACTACAAGTGTTTCTCTAACTATACACACCACGGGACTCACACTTAGGTCTGCCGGTTCGATATGTCCTCGGGCCAGACGCGGAACCCCGAGTTTCCCCCGGTGCGCCAGGCGCTTTGAGGATCAGTAATGTGGAGACGCGCTGTGCGCGTTCAGACTGTCTACTAGATGACTGACAAAGCTGCACTTGAAACTGTTGAAATGTCTGTCCCTTACAACAGCTGTTATGTGCGTTTGAACAGTAGCTCTTACTCTAAAAGCTGACAGATGGCGCCGTCTAATTCCTGGCAGCCAAAGCCGCCAGTGCAACTTACTGAGTGGATGCAATTGGCTGACCATCAGTTAGAGACTTTGAAGATCATCCACAGCAACAGAAGCGAAAAAATGCACCGTATGGTGACACATTAAAGGGTCAGTATAAGGTATTTATGTTTATATATGTATTAATAAATACCAGCTGATGTGTCAGTAAGGTTGTCCTGAAACAGGCTCATGAACTGTGAACAGATATAATTGTGTTCCTTCATCACTGTTGATACTACCGCTGGTGGAGGTGTGATATTCTCAAAGCTCGGTGAACTTTGCTGACCCTCACAATGTGGGTCAGCAGTCCGTGCGCTGGCAGCGGATCTGGCAGTAGCCAGCAGTTTGTCCTGGCCAGGGTAAACACAGAGCGGTCCTGCTGCAGGCAGGCGGTGGTGGGGTGCTGACATTTGTTTTTCATCAGCGCTCCGTGGTGCCGCTGAGGGGTTCCAGGTGTTGGGCTCAGCTGTATTGCAGCCCCACACGACCCTTTAACTATAGAGCCCCAAACACTGCAAACTAGAGGTGTAGCTTCCAGATTTATGGGCAGCGATTAACAACTTTGGACGCTATGTCCCTAAGAAGTATTGGGTTATGGTCACCTTCATTGCACTATACACTACATCTCTTTGTACCCAGACGTCCTGCTTTGTCAGGGGCTGTTGGCAAAACCAGTTTTCTGTGTTTTATTATTATTTCCAAAGGACCTGAACTCACCACTGAAGAAAGGGGAACTCTACACTATGGCCTAATGCGGCTCAGGTTGTGTGATGTAAACCTCATTCGCTCTTTAGTCCTTTGCACAACAGACAAGTTGTGGTTTCAATATAAAATCTGACAGTTTATCACAGTTTTAATCTGCGCATACTTGTATGACTGCCAGTATGAAAACTGTGGCATTCAAAGCGCAGGCTTTTGTGCTGTGGAGCGAGTTGATGATGGCATCGCTGACATTCCCTGCATGTTGCAGTGGCGTTTTACAGTTACACAGCAAAGGTGGCAGTAAGAAAACCAGAGCTGTGTGAAAGAATTAACGAGGATGTCTGGCTAACTCCTAAATCTTGGCGTGACAATCAGAGAAGGAAGCAGCTGTTGAGTCCTTCTCCAGACTTTAGACCAACTATTACAGATCAGTTCAGTGTTTGTATTATGTCACATGCTCAGTCACACCAGCCGGCAGCAGAAAGTGTGCAGTATTGTATGTGTGGTAATAATTTTATGTTATGGTTCACATGAGGAAATAAACACATTTATATTCAGGGTTATAAAATAGATGGTATGAGAGGAACCCTCTCACCTCACCTCACCTCGCCTCATGAGAACGAGCTGCATTTAGAGTTCGGAGCGTGATGAGATACGTTTCTGTCGGGTATCTCAGCAGATAACGTGCCATGCGTCACATGCTCGCTGCATACCGTCTGCGCCGTGCGACTACAGTGTGCTGAGCAGTGACACGGGAAAACGCAGAGAGCTGCATGGAGGAGGAGGAGGAAGAAGGTCATTTTTGTTCTGCTGTATCGTATTTTGGCATCAGAACATTCTGCTGGTTCTGTACTAGCTGCTTTTTTACACACTGTTTTACTTTGCATGACTGAATACCTGCTCTCAATACCAGAGGAGAAGTTCTGATGGCAGCAGCTGGTTCTTTGCTCAAAAGTGATCCCGTTCCAGAATAAGGCCCATTAGTCCTCTGCCAGCTCGTTAGGCCTGCAGCCACATAATGGTGCGTCTGTGGAAACATTTCCCCTCATACTATGCGTGTACGTGTAGTCATAGGGTGCTAAATGACTGCGCGCATGAGAAATCAACTCACTGATGTAGGTGCAGAGACATTTAGAGAGGATACGTCGAATGTGGCAGCTGCACCGTAAGCACGTTTGGAAAGCAATCTTCAGGCAAACGGTGACGCAAGACGCTTGTCAGTCGCGCCAACTGGCAACCAATCGTCTTCTGGACAGGAATTTACAACTGAGTGTTGGGTAAATATTGTTTCGAGTCGCTGTCCAGCTTCATTCTGACGAGCATCTCACTCTGTGCTCTGGCCTGTTTGTGAAAGACGAGAAATTATCTGCGATGATCTTATTTATTTTTGCACTGGTCCCAACGAACCCGTGTTTCATTAATCATTCTGAACTTATATTGAGAGAGAATCTCCGTTTTGTAAAGATACTTTTTCGCCCGCTCTGTGGCTATGATAACGTTTTCAACATACAAACGGACACGCAGCCGTTGTTGCGAGGCAGCCTTAAAAAATCGAACCTGTGAGACTGAAATGAAAAGAGAAAGTTAAAAGTTGTGTATCATCAGAAAATACCCCCTAAGTTCCCATGAATTCCTTCATCATTGTGCTGATGAAATCTCTGCACTTTTATGGAGTTAAGTCATATAAAGCCAGAGCTTTCGCAGACACACTGGAATCACGTTGCATGAATGTTTTTTGTCTTTTGCAGTTGTACATGAACTCGGTGACCTTTGTACCCTGTGCGTACGTTTCGCCAACACTCTGCCACATACCAGAGACTGGACATGTGACGAGAAGCCACACGGGTTGTGTCTCTGACACCGCTGGTTATAATAATCGGCCTTCGGCTGCTCTGCGGCAGCTCTTTTCTCTGGGCTAGAATTATAGATGCTAGGGGCTGCGTCACAACAGACTGAGCAAAAGATAACAGATGGTACTTTCCAAGAATTTCCTGTTGTCAGTGAAACTGTGGAGTTACCGAAACAGTAGCACAAACAGGAACCATGTGAGTCCTGGGGGTTGTCGATCAGCGTTTCCTGCTAACTGACTGTTCGGCGTATTAGTAATCGGTGGTAACACGATCATCCTGTTGTTTGAGCTATTTCAGTTTCTTAGATGAACTTGGTTTTTGCTGCAGGGTCAGCGGTTTTGGACCTGGCTCTCCCAGCCAACCCCCTTGCTGAGTGGTGGTGACCCTGAATGGGATAAGAAAAGTGCTGTAGCAATGTATAAAACATGTTTATGTAAATGTATTACCACGAATAAATCGTAATGCGGTTTGACTCCTAACTGTTTCTCAGGTAAGTGAATTTAGAGTTATGCACTTCTCAACTTTTCATCGCCTTAGTCGGCGCAAATTACCACAATTATGTTTTTGCATTTGGTGCCAAGTGGCTACAACCTGACTCCGGCGAGCTTGTCAAATGATAATGCGCCACAGGTTGAGGCACGATGAGAACGGCACATGGGAAACGCTCGGGAAAAGCTGATCCCATGTGAAAAAAAAACAAAAACCCTGTCAGAGTTATTAATTATCTCATTATGAACGAGATTCATAGAGATTTCAACACACTTCCTCCAACCCTCTATCCATTATCTTAACTGCTTTTCCAGTGGCAGGAGGCAGTTCCAGCTGTCACCGGGCGAGACTACTTGCACTTACTAATGAGAAAAATGATGGTCATTCTAGACGTGCACGAATGTGTTACGGAGAGCAATTAGGTTCCAGTGCCTCTCCCATTTCCTCATGCTCTCATTAAGGTCTCGTGTCACATATTTAATCATAAAGTGCATTGCTTGTTGGTCTTGGCGGATTCAGTCTCTTTGTTTGAGTGTGATAGTCATACACCAGTCATAAGGCTATGTAATGTCTTTCCATAAGTGTCACTAAGGTCATAACCATGGTTCCTATCGCAGGTCCAACAAGCAAACAAAAGCGCCTGACACATAGCCAGGAATTATTCTCTGTGTCGCTGAGGCTCCCACCCAGCAGAAGGCGTCTCTGTGGGATTCTCACATGTGAAAAACCTTTCTGTTTATGTTCATCTAGTATTTAAAATGACTAATTTACATTTTACATATAAAATGACTAAAAGCACCTGATGTCAAAGGAGGGAGTATAATCGCTTTGTAAACTTTTTCTACACATGTGGAGGTCGACAAAATCATTTAACGGTCGATTTTTATGGACTCGAGAAAAAGCACTTTCAGTTTTGTTGCTTAGATGTTGGTGTAGATGAAACAGAGAGCAGACACACACAGACGTAAATCAACAATCTTTGGCTGCTGTGAAAGTCTCTGCAGCTGCATTGCACAAACACACACACACACACATATGGACTTACACATTCGAAAGGTGCGCACTGTTCTTCTTTGCCTGTTTCACTCTCAGACAGACACACAGCGAGAGAAACATTCATCAGGCCTCAGCGTGCCGCATCGTGACTCCGTGTGACATGAGGCCGTCATTTGCTAACCGCGCTATCTGTTAGCAATTAACTATGTCGCTGTTTGTGCAGAAGCCCCTCATGGAAACGATGTGACTGTTTAGGTTGCCCAACGACCAGTGAGTTTTCCCTCTGCACCATCAACGTTGCCTCCGTGACAGGTGCTTGTGCAATCAGCTGCCTGTACATGTGCATGAGCAGCTTGTATGAAATGCATTTATACACTTTTATGGAATATGCACCTTATTTATAGAACGTCAACTTTCATTTGTTGAAGAAACAGAAACAATTCTTGTTGCGATTTCCACTTCTGCTGGAACAGGCTGTATGTTTACTGAGACTGAATTCATGAATATCATTGAACGTTTTGGCCGTTTTAGCTCCTCTGCAGTGGTTTTCATAGTTTACAGCAACCAAAGTTTCCTCGGTGCAAGTCAAGTTAGCCCTTGATTAGCTTCAGGCACACAACCCCGAGTGCAGAGTGTCTGTTCTTCTTTCTGCCAGAGAGTGACACAAGTGGACACGGACCATTTAGCTTTTTTTACTGTGAGCCCTCTCATGTAAGCAAGGAGGCAAAAATAGAAAGTTGAGGATAAACAAATGTTGGTGAGGCCACAGCACCAAAACATAAAAATCATCCTTAAAGCTGACATGACATCACTCTACCTCCGCAGTGTAAATACAGCAGACTGTGAATATATGTGAACCATTACTCTACACCCCGCTTACGTTTCCTTACACGCGGGAATGTGTGTGATTCATGCACTGGGATGATATTACACACTCGGTGTGCGTTGGGAATCTGTGGAAATCAGCCGTCTGTGATGCACAGGACAGCCTTTAAAGTGCGTTCTCAGCAGGAAGACTGTGCTAAATGATGGATCATTCATGCTTTTACTCATCTAAAGGTGAACAACGCGGGTTTATGCATGTTTTCTTTACCTGAAACTCACACACACTTCCCCCACTGCTGCTGACCCCGGAGCTTACCGGAACTGAGTGAGGGACATCAGGGGCGGTCACAGGCTGTAAATTAGGAATTCCACATTTGAACCACACGACTCAGCTATTAGTGCTTCATGGAGCGTGGATTGTGTGTCTTAGCTCCTAAAATGTTCTCCTCTCCCGTTGCGAGCCGCTCCCCTCTCTTAATTTGTCTTGGATTAGGTTACTATTATTGTTCTGTGAGTGAGGAAAGTGTTGTTCCAACGCGGCTTTTTCACTGTTACATACACGACGCATCGCAATGCCGAGCTGTCGGGGTAATGGGCATTACAGGAGGGTCAGGAAGTGGTGCGAAGAGGAGATGCGTCCCCTAAAAGTCCTGGATGACAGGACGAAGATTGATCGCTGACACTTGACATACAAATGGTTCATTAGCAGGCGAATCATCCTAAATCTTCTGGCCTCTGTATATTTACGCGTGTAAGTACCTGTAGCTCAGACATGTCGCAAAGAGCTGAACATCTGCTTAAATAAATCCTACAGACGTGAGACAGCAGAAGCTTGAGTATTTATTAGAAATTAACTGCCCGTAATTGGACAACAAATAATCATTGCAACTATTTATATTAATAAAGTATTTCTCATTTTGGTTTTGAAGTCAGCTACATATTAAAGCACAGAAATGTTTTTTCTGGTTTATATATAATAAACAGTAGTTGCAGTTGAACCATTTAATCAAGCTGCAGAAAATCTCTGTGTTTCCCCGACCATCAAACAAGGTCGGGTTAATTCTGTTCAATTAGATTTTCTGCACAGCATCAGGTGACATTAGAAGTTAGGTTCAGGTCTCTTTTCCTAGAGAACGGGTCTGTACGTTGCTCTTTTATTAAGTAAACATAAATTCTAAACATTGATTTGTCCTGATGACGGTTTCATCTCTGCCGCGTGTTGCACGCACACAAAAACACGCGTGCACAGGTGAACTCACCAGCTGACCGACGGCCAGGAATCTTCCAACTGTTAGTTTCATTGGTAGTAAAGAGTATTTTACTTTGCAGCTTGTTGCCATATGACTGTTTGAGTGTGGATGTCTTGGTTTGATGACAGGTAGTTTCTTCTTATTTATGTTCACCAAAACAACATGAGCAGTCAGATGGAGGCCTGGTGTTTGTGGGAGTGTGTGTAATTATGGAAAATTGTTATCATATGTTGCTTAGTGTGTCTGTGAAGGTGAAACATATCCCCTGAGACCCCACATCTGACCCCCCACCCCCCACCTCCGTGCACAGACCAGGGATGATGGATCACAGAGCTCAATGTCCAGCGGCTGTCGTACTACGGAATATTTACTTGGATTAACTGAGTCGGCTTCAACTTACTTAAGTTACTCAGGTCCAACTGACACTTAAAAAAAAGAAGTTGAACATGATGCTGACGTAACTTAACTCGAGTGAAAATGTTCGTTGTTAGTTGACTTTTTTGAGTCTGAGTCTGAAAAATCTGGGTGCATAAGAACGTCTTCCAAACTCTGTGAGACCTCAGCCAGTGTCATTGTTACTGCCTTCTGAAACTGTAAACCTAGAGCACTGCCCGTAGCAAAATTACTTAAATCAGAAACAAGCTTCTTTTGTTGGAGTTGGCCTGCGTTGACACTCCCAATACTTCTATTTCTTTCCCTTCTTTTTGTCTTGCTTCCTCACCGGCAGTTTGACACCACTTATAACAGTTTTTTCTTTCCTCTTCTTTTCCTGGGTGTGCTTGGGTTGATATGTGTGTGTGAACGCTACGTTTAGGTAACACCAGGCAGCAAGGCGGCACAAGGCGACCTGTGTCCGGGCGACACCATCCTGATGATCAGCGGTGAGAGCACGGAGCAGATGACGCACATGGAGGCTCAGAACAGAATCAAAACCTGCACTCAGCAGCTCACGCTCAGCATCAGCAGGTACGGAAACACGAGCTCTCCACAAAACAACAGTTGACTGATCTTTTAAAAATCTTTTAAAATCTCCTGCTGAGATTCTGTGATGGCAGCATCACAGAATCTCAGCAGGACCTTTGTATGTAGGAGCAGGAGAAGAGAAACGGCTTCGTTGTCAACATCGCAGCGATTTGATCGCAAACAGCACTGTGACCTATGTTGACTTCTCCTTATACTGCACAATGCACAAGTTCACAAGCAAACCCGTCAGGGGTAATTAGCGCCCCCTAGTGGTGAACATTCCTCGTGTAGGTGTAGCTACCTTTTTATTCCGACCATGCCATAGGAAAAGCTCCGACCAACAGTGTTTGTCATGATCACGCAGGATGTTGGTTTCTTGTTGGGACAAAGATGCAGTAAAAAGGACTAAATTCACATGTACTGTGTGCTCTTAGGTAAAATCTTACACATTCTGCTTATGAGACTTTACTTTACTTTGCTTGGCAGACGCTTTTGTCCAAAGCGACTTTCAGGGAGCTAGCGCTGGGTGTCTGGCTCGGGGACACACCTGGCAGGTCATTGCATAGTAGTTTTGCTCACCTTCTACTTTGCTCTTATTTCTTTCAGACCTCTGAACCATGAGCACATGGTTAATCAGAGTATGTGACGTACTGTATATTCAGCTCGTTTCCGAACAGGCTGGCTGATGGCAGCTGTGACATTCAGAATAATTGGACATCAGGAAATGTTAGTCGCTGCTCTGACACTCAGCAGAGATTGCTCATAGTTTTTGATCTGAGGCTCATTAAGGCAACTGAGTTGAAAACTTGACTGATTTTTAATGACAAAGGTCATTTGCTGCCAGGAACACATCTTGTTTCTGTTTGCGGTGCGTCTGTTCATCTTGGCACAGTCGCGTCACAGGGACGGACGACAGGTTTACGACAGTTTAAATGATCGACTCTGCTCCTATAGAGCGCCGTCAAAGTCAATGGGGCTTGAACATGCAATGAGTCAGACGACGACCTTTTGAAATGGACCTGACGTGTTGATATTGGGCATTTTACTACTTCACGAGTTGGAAAATGATCTTCCACTCTTCAGACTAGTGCATCATTTTGTAGACCTACTATATGAGGATGGATGATTTGACCTTAAGAAGCTGACAGGAGCAGCATGTTAAACTGAAATGTCATTTGCTTCCCACATATATATTAAATGTGGGTTGCGAGAGCACTGGAAAGTGCAGAGCAAATCTGGCAACCCCTGAATCCCGTCTTCTCATATGCAGAACACTGTGTGGTTTCAGCCTCAGCTACGACGTGACATCTGCCAAACGGTGCTTCGGCTCTCTCCTTTTAGGGCAGCAGACAACACAGTCTCTCTCCCGTAATGGCTCGGAACGTGAAGTTGACTTGCAGATGCAGTGGAAATAGGAATCGCTCATGGTGTAATCTGCCGCGTCAGATAAGCAACGCTTCACACGCATGCAGGAAGAAATTCAGACAGTGAAGCACGTTTTCTGTCTTTTGTTTTACAGTTTGCACTCTACCACGCAGCAGCTCTCTTCCAGCCTGTAGTAGAAACCATCCATCCATATATCAAACTGACTGGCTGAGCGTTAAGTGGCTCGTCCACATAGGGATAGTAGGGATAGTAATTTATTTAAGGATACGTAAAGCAGCATTCAGCACAAAGACTGGGGAGTTCCTGTGCAGCTGCGGGAGCCAGAAAAACGGGGCACTCCCACACTTCACCACATGCACCCTGATGTTCACAAACTCAGCTTCGGTTTCCCCTCAGAAGTGCTGGAGTTGTTTAACGCAAGCAGCAATTCAGCGCGATAAAAAGAACGCGAGAGTGATGAATATGCAGCGTAGATGATTCCACGAGCCAAGGTTGTGTCTCACATTGGCTCTTTAGCCGCGGATTTTACGACTTCATCTGTCACATATTCTTGTACACTGCACATTTTCCAGGATGTTTTGTGAGGTCATAAATGCAAAACGCGCCACGGAGAGACATGCAACATCTTATTTAGCCGAAATACAATTCTGACTCTAAGTGCAAACCACCAGACACAGTCGTGCTGTTCATCAGTCCTCCTTAATGTCCCATTTGAACTGACAGCTCCGCTGTTGAATGCAGGGTCATGTAGCACAATGAAACTGCTGGTATGTGACCTTTCCTCAGTATATTGGAGGAATAATTACAGTGTGAACTGCCCTGCTGCTGGACGGCAGGAGGGCAGGTCATGTTGGGGAGTTATGCTGGCCATGCACCAGTGCACAAAGCTGAAATCAATTGCTGCCGAAGAGGAGGGCAGTCGGATCAAGAAGGGTTCAAGCAGAAGAAAATGAGGGTTTTCTAAGTAGATGAGAAAGTTTAGGATTCAGATAGGAGCAAGACGAAAGGAGGACATTATAAGAGAGGGTGACGAACAAAGGTGGGAAATACGAGAAGAAGGAGAAGAAATCTATTATTATATTCAGGCTGGTGGGTGAAACGGTGTCTGTTTCTCACATACTCACGGAGGTGTGCATAAAGCTTCATATCCAACGGCCATGTTGGCAACACATGTTAATAAACAGCAGCCGTTACTACGACTGAGCCGACAGATCAATGTCAAAAGCCTTCATTTATGAATGGGTCACAGAGGCTTGATGCAATTAGAAAAATCCTGCGCAGGCTCCAGCATTAAAAATATCCTCCCAGAAATCCAATGGGCTGTTGCAGGCTGTTGTCAGTTAACAGAATAATGTCCAAGCGTGTTATTAATTAGCCAGACAATGGGGATGATAGATTCAAGTATAAGATATGATAATGTGTGTCTGAATAAACATGAAATATGGGATTTCCAGCTTATTGGAAACACTCCTCAGTTGTGGGCTGCAGGAATGGCTGTGGAGGACTTAATTGCAACCACTGATTCTGGAGTCGAAAAAACCCCCGAAACACTGGGAGTGACTCGGAGAACCCATGCTGACTCACTAGAAAATAATATTTTAGAGGACAGCAGAGCTCAGCCTTCATTAGAAGCCTACATGTCATAAAATACTCCAAACAGTCACAGAGTCATAATGGGAGAAACAGGAGACCTGTAATTTTGTGTTGCTGCCGATGGACAAATACGAGTCTACGCGTCTGCCGTGAACCAAAATTACAGAACGCTGGCTGCTTCTGAGCGCGAGGTCTTATGTAACACAAGAATGTTGCTTCTTTCTATGTCTCCGCTCTTATTAGTTTTTAGAACCGGCTTTTTAAGGAGAGTTTCTAGTTTGGTGCCCCGGGAAGCTCGCGGAAGCCGAACATCGAGTAAAAAGCCATCACAAGGATTCGGCCAGCAGTTTTTTATGTGGAACTTTTAATGCATCCGTTAAAGAAAAACGCTCATATATTTTGTTTGTCGTTAAACTGTGCGCTCAGGGATTTATCTTGCTTGTGATTGGCTACTTTCCCTTGTCTAGTTTTAGTACTAGTAGTGATTTCTTACATTTTCCAAAACATTTTTCAGTGACCTCAGGAAGGTTTGCGTGATCTACAGTTTCTAGTCGTAGTTTTATGCCACACACTTAATCAAAACACATCTCGTAGCTGCATTGCATTCTGGGGCGCAGAGCGATTGCTCTTTTGATCATCTTGTTTCTGGGAAATTTAACTGTTGGTCAGTTGAGTTGTTCGGCGCCACTCTGAACAGGATTTTGCACAACGTTCACAGTCCCCAGAGGATAAATCCAACTGACTTTTCATCTCGCTACTGTAGAGTTAGAGCGTGAAAACTGGTAAAGAGATGTCGACTGCCTGACTTCTCATTTGCTGCCGTCGCCCAGTGAAGAAAAAGCAGACAGAAATTCTCAGATGGATTTCTGGTTTTACGTATGAAAGAAGGAAAATTAGGAAGGAAAAAGTCAGAACAAGGGCAAAGAAATAAAAAAAAAGTTTTCTGAGGTCACTACTTCAGCACAGTTTTCCACTTTCCATGAGGCCTCCTTACTGATGCCGGCCTGTCAGCGCTCCACTTTGAGGTGAAACACCCCTGCTAGTTTCTGTTAGTTCCTGGCATCAGTAATCGAATGTGGCTCCTTCGTCTGACTGGGAAGGAATAATGGCTGCTACCCCCTCCACAAACACGCTGTCTAAGTTCACCGTAATGTCAGCGGACCTGCAGAGACGTACGAGTCGGCTCGCTCAGTCCTAAACAGAGTCTGTGTGTACATGACCCAGCTGGAGGAAGCGTTGCCCTCTCTCCTTCACTGAGCTTTTATCTTTTACGTCTCATTTTATGGGACACAGACGTAAAGGATCTGTGTCCCATCCCACTATTTTCCCCTCCAAGCCTAAATCCCTCTTCACTTGCCCACTGTTCCGTCTTTTTATATCTCCTCTTCATCCTTCTCTCTTCTCCACCCTGAACTCGCTTCCCCGCTGTTTTTCTTGCATCTACCAGAGCTTCTTGGAGAAAGCTGTGCGGTTACGGAGGCTTGAGAGACCGATGGATGGTGGCGGCTGAGCTGTGTGTGTTTCGAGTTGTTCGGAAAGAAGAGACTTTGCTGCCGTGGCCAGTTAAATGTGCTGAGAAATGAGTCACGGTTTCTCTGGAACGAAACGTGTAGTCACTTTGTTTAGAATATAGTTTCAGTTTTGTCATTTTTAGGTATGAACACTGTTAAACACACGGAAAGAAGCCGCAGCTCTGTGGTTTCTCAGGCTAGAATTCGCTCGGTGGGATGGATTTCAGGCCCAGGTGAGGGTTAATGCTACACATGCCGGAGACGAAGAGATACAGCATCAACACATGCCACAGGATTCAGGAAAAATCAGGCAGAGAAAAGACAGACAGGTTGCTCCAGAGGAGGGTTGTCCCTGCTGTCTTGCTCTGACTCCACGACCTGTGACTCACAGCTGAGGAATGATGCACAGGGCTGCATGAGACCAAAGGAACACAGGACTCCAGCTGGGACGAAGACAAAAAGAACGCCAAAGGAACCAACTCGCACACTCCTCCGCCCCTCCGCTAGCAGCGGCGCTGCCTTCATTCCTCCATCTCGTCATCCCTCCGTCCTGTCATTCCTCTCATGCTCTCCCAAGGTCTCTTTTTTGTGGTCGCAGCATCAGTGGAGTTTAAGAGGCTGTGCTGCAGAAGAGGAGGAGGAGGAGGAGGCGGTGGGTCCTTTTTTTCCCCTCTACTCTTTCATTGATCTTTTCATCACCCGGATCCAGATTTTTCCAACTAAGGTCCCCATAACTACTCTTTAAAAGGTGATTACTCCCGGAGGAGAAACCGTTTACACTCCTCTCACATTACAAAGTAACGTGGGAGCAGCTCCGGTCATGTCTGACCTACGTTGGGGCTGAAAACCGTTCTTGTTCAGTCGGGTTTCTACGAAGCGAGGTCAGTGAACCCTGAAAAGTTCCCTGATGATCGGCCGCACGTAAACTCGAGGGCACCTCCACGAACACGGTGATCCCGTAAAGCCAAAGTAAACTCGCCCACCACTCCAGAAATCGGATCCCCCCAATCAGGAAATGAAACCTGGCAGATGGAGGTCAGGCAAAGGAAAATATGACCGAAGGAAAGAACAGCAGAGTCAACGCGATGACCTGCGATGCTCCTCTCTCTGTACTGCCTTCTGCTTGCCGTCCGTGTCTTTTATGTCTTTGTCATGAACCCGTTTGTAGTCAATGTGTTGCGGTTTCATTTTATGGGATTTCTTTCTCGTACTTCTTACAGTACTTTTATGGCCTTCACTGTCAACGTTATGTGTCTCTAATTCTTCTGCTTTTTGAAGTGCGTTATGAATGAGAATTGCCAAATAAATTGTGGTCATCTAGAGCTGGAATTTACTATACTGGTTACTAAAATGGAAACATGTGGATTACCTCCCCGCGTGTTGTCAATCTGTCTTCCTGTGTCTGTATTAGGAAGGAAGGAGGACTCTGAGTACTTCTCTGGCGTTAGTCTGAGGAGGTGGGAGACACATGAGATACGTCAACACAGATTCTTTATGGTAGAAACGATTCAATTTTCAGTATAGTTGATGCAGTCTTCAGTTCCCCTTTTCACTCCTGCATGCTTCTGTCTGGTACTTTCAAAGTGTCACTTTAAACAGACTGATCGTTCACTCCTCTCAATAGGCTGTTTGTGTGGTAGCCTGACAACAGTCTGACAACAGGAAGACACTTGGCGCCTCATAAGAGCGTCCTTGATAGCAACACCTCCGTGGTTCATATCTGAATTAATGCCTGATGAGCTCACTGACCCCCCCTTCCCTGGCATGGACGGGAGACGCTCGGCATTACGTCTCTGCAGATGGAAGTGGGATGAATGGAGAGAAGCACACACAGAAAGACTCACTGTCCCTAAGCTACTCTGAATATGTCACACACTTACACATGCACCACAGCATCGAAAAACGGACGAACCACGAGCGAAAATAAAATGAAATGAAATAAAATGGGGTGCAACAAGTTTCAACAAAGCATTAAATTCCCTGCCTTTTATAGGGGGGATAATTTACGGGGACTCCTGCGTGTGCAGGCACAGTCGGCCCATTCAGCTGCTGTAAATAATGTACTTTATCGTTGCTGCCAGTCAGTAAATGATGTTCTTTTTTGTAAGTATATACAACTGGAGTCAATTACTGGTAATCTAAACAGAAGGGGGGGAAACCCTCAGATACCAGTAATTCACTTATCACTACTTTTGAAAAATCTGTGGCCCAGAATGTGGTGCGTTCCTCCAAAGAGTAGATGGTTAATAGCGTGGAGCTATGGTGTGATGAGGACTTTATCTTTGTAGCAGTGGGAGGATGCCAGGATGTACTTTTATCCAATGCCTAAATGTGAAAAGCTGCCAAATTCACAAACACATGCAGTCACACATAGTGTTACCAGTACAGTAAATGATTTATCGACTACCGCTGTGTCTGAGTGTTTTGGCACATACTGTAGAAGACATAGGGCAGAGTTGGGATGTTTTCCAGCTTACAGTCATTCTAGAAGGATTAAATAAACAGAGTCGCTCCTTTAAGTTTGATTTCAAACATTCACATTCCTTTACACATAGGATCATAGGACAGGAAAGAGAAAGTCAGCAGAACGTTTCAGCAGAAGTGACTTAAACATTTGGCTCGATAGATGGCACAAGATTTATCTGAGGCTCTCTCTTTCTCTCTCGGCTTGTCTTTCAGGTGTGGCTCGGGAGACAGAGTGTGGTCGCCAACTGTTAGCGAAGACGGCAAGACAAGCCCTTACATGGAGCCTGACTCACAGGTAACCACTGTTTACTCTGGATTTACCCAAGATCCAGTCACGGACGTTTTCCTTAGCTTTGAATTCACACCCACTGAGATGCTGTCAGAACTGATCTGCGCGGATTTCTCATGCTGCGAGAGGGTGTCACCGCTCAGACGCGCTGAAAAATACATTTTTAAAATTACTCACCAGTTCAGAACTGAGAGAACGGCCAAACGTTGGATGTTCCTTTTCTATTGATGTCTTTGTTACAAGCAAGTCTCTTAGGTCACAACTCACGTCAACTCAAGACAATGCTGAATTAACACATTATGTTGTGACGTAAGTATAGAAATACTCCGTCTCTCAGGTGCTGCAGTATTCCCATGGGTTTGTGGTATTGCCACCAGTTTGAATTATTCAGAGTTTACTCCGGGGAAAGTTTAAACTAGTACTCTGTCCATGAACCTTGGCTGCCTTTGCTGTGGACACGAAACCAGAGGCATGAATCAGGGCAGTGGCAAAATGCTTTGCTGGTGAATTCGTGAAGAAAGCACATCAGCGTCAGAGTTGTTCAAACGAGAACACGACAAACTACGACTGTGTCTGTAGTAACGAGTAGAGTGACACCAACTCCATGCAGTGGATATTTAAGGTTTCTCCACCACCGTGGAGATAAAAATGTAACTTAAATAAACACGCCTCGCTTAGCAAAATCCACAGACCAGAGTCCAAATGAAAAGTGTCTTTCTGACAGACTCTTAAAACCACAATGTTTTAACGCTAAACGATCTGAAAGCCCAGATACCACACATGGTAGGAGCAGTATGTATTTCTGTGATTCGGGTAAGATCCTTTTAACCCAAGCTCACTCCAGGACCTACTAATTTGGATTAGGGTCCTCTCGACCACAAGAAGAGCTAATTCGCATGCGGGACCATGAGGTTAACGTACAAATCGCTGGGTGTGAGGCCCGAGTCTTCTCGCCTGTGTTTATATTCTAAACAGAATCCATGGAAACAGGTATGAAATCGAATCCAAAGATTGCATGTACACTATCATTCACATGGTTATAAACGAAATAATGCAGCCCACTGTTCACTGGAGTGGTTATGAAATAGTATCCTGATTGTTCTGCAAACGTACGCGCTGCCAAACGGATATTCGAGGCAAGAGGAACTCAAGCAGATGATATTTTCCAAAGTTTCCAGTGCTGGCAGGACAGCAGGTCTGAGCAGGGAGAGAGGAGAATAGGAGGTGTGTGTGTGTGTGTGTGTGTGTGTGTGTGTGTGTGTGTGCGCGTGTGTGTGTGTGTGTGTGACAGAACAGACAGACAATGAGCATATTGTGGCTCAGATATGGGAGAGATGTCCATTTGTCAAGCGTTGTGTTGGGGTAGTTATGGAGTCTGGACCGATGTGTGAGACTCCTTGTCGAAATAAAGGGTGGAACCGCCACACAAAGAGCTGTGGAGGTTCTGCACTTTATCGTAAAGTGTTGTTTTCAGTGGCATTAGAGAAAAGTGGAAGAGGCTTCAGCTGTGTATTTAATCAGGGATATCTGTGGTTGTGGGGTGAAGATGTTTTTTTTTTTTGGTATATAAGCTTCCCAGGGAACTTTAACTTTGAAATTAGTATTAAGCATTTTCTCTGTTCATCCATCTGTCACGTAAACCATAGCTTTTGTCCAAAAACGACTGTAAATATACATAATTGCATGAACAGAAGGACGTATTTCTTTCTTATGAAAGTATGATCAGAGTATTTTTAGAAGAAGGGAGCTCAGAGTGCACTGGTGGCCTAATGGTTATTGCACCTGCCGAGTAGCCGCGGCGTCCTGCTTTGGATCCGGCTGTGGACGATTGTTGCATGTCACAGTCTCCCTCCCCGCGTTTCCTGTCTGCCTCTTCACTGTCACAGCTATGAAAGGCCTTTTGTGAAGCCACCTTCTCATTCGTGTCACCCACAAAAACAAGACTTTGGACTAGAAAGAAAAACCTGCAGGAATAGCTGCTTTTCCTCATGTTGCCACGGTCGTCTTTATTTCACCTCTCAGCCCCAACTTGGGTGGCTGGTCTTGCTTTGATTGACACGAGGAAATACCAAACGTGAGTGAGAGGAACCATCAGCTACCACAGTTTATACAAACACAGACGTGCACGACAGGACGACTTTGCATGCGGGCGATAGCGGAGAAGCTATTCTTCTTCTTCCTCGTGCCTTCCTCTGTATCTCTGTTACATCTTACCCAGTTGGTCCTCTTCCCTTCACTGAAGTCTAAAAAAGTTCCCTGGCATCTCGTTTAATGAAGTGAAGTGAACCTGGGCGCCTGGAATCTGCCACGGGGCGGGTAACTTTTGGCGCCACGCTCAGGTGAATACTTGGTTGCATGACTGGAGGAAGCATCCGGTCCGTGAGGTCACATACGGGACCAAAGCTCTCTCTCCTCCTTTGTTTCCTGCTCGATTCAGATGCGGGCTGAAGGGCTTTGCTGACACATAACAATGGTGATTGTTCCTTTGACACGTTGGAAACTAAATACGCACCGGGACCTCTCTCACACCAGCTGAACCAGGTCCAAACTGAACTACGTGATACAGTTGGCCCACACTTACTCCAAGGATGAGCCAATCTGGAAAAGATTTAATCAAATAAAGTTTCTGGATGAGGATGAGGACTCTCTTTTTCTGACTGTGTGTCTGTCACCCACTAATGCTGAGGCACTATCCTCTGGCGAGCAGCGTGAGAACTGAAACCAAAGGGACACTTCAGTTTATGTATGAACGAAATGATTCCTCTAGAAAATGACCACACATTTTTTCTGGCCCGTGGAAGCATTCACTGAGGTTTTTATAATGTAGATTGACCCCGTTAAATATTCAAAGCCCCCCTTTCTTCGCCAACACTCAGAGAAGTGTCTGAATGGTAAGGAATCCAGCGATGGCATTCCTCAGGATATTCCCTGTTTAACGTTTCCATTTGCACTTATGGACGACTTGTTTGGCTTGTTTGTTGGAAATTTTTGTCCCACAGCTACTGAGGAGGAAATGACACAAGGAAGCTATGAGGTGTTTCCTTTCACCTTGGGTGCAAGAGAGATTCCTATAAAAGCCAATGAGGAAATACAGTATTTTTGGATATAAGTCAGTGCATGACTTAATACAGCTGCTGTGACTGGTTTTCTCCAAGGATCTTTAGAGGGTTTCTTTTGTCAGTTTGGGGAATTTGGTGTGACAGTGAGATACAGTCCAAGTAACATGTGTTCATAACTTGGCGACACTGTCCTCACACTACTTTCTCAAATACAAATAATTTGATAAATAGTAGGATGAGATAATGATGCGGTGTCAAAAGGAGTACAAGCTTTGACAACCAAACGTCCACAGTGTACAGTAGTTCCTGGAAGACAAAAGAGCTGTAATCAGATGCTCTGCGCAGCCTCCAAATTACCTTCAAAAGAGAAGGGTGCATTGGCGTTAGGGCATCATGGAGATAAACAAATGGCTCTGCATCATTTCAGTCACCCACCAGATCAGTAGGCTGCTGAATAAAGCTCCCTTCAACAACCAGTAGACACTAACTAAGCTTGGAAACAGAGCTTGTGTTGACCTAGTTGGCCTGCACAGCCGTCGCCGACCGGTGCCTCCTCCCCAAAGCTACAGCTACGGCGCATCACGGCAGCTGAGGGGTGAGCACAAGGAGACCACAAGAAGTGCGGTTGCTCGCTTGTGCTTTTTCCTACGTGTTTCTTTTCTTTTTTTAAGCGAAGACACCATCAAGGAAGCCAAAGAAATACTCGACAATCATCTTGTCAGTCATCTCGCGATGCCCTCGCATTACTTACCGCCGTTGCTACTCTGAAGATGTAAACTGTGAAAAATGGTTTCTGATAGACACTGATCCTTTTTTTTTAAATCTGCAGAGTGATTTACAGTTTCCACCTGCCGTCTTTTGGGGGAAACAGTGCTGGATAGTAGAGAATGGCTGATTCAGCTGTCCCAAATCTATTTTCACAGTCACACTTTCATTACAGAGCTGCATCTCTCCTCTCGCCTTAAACGTTTTATTTCCCTCCCTCCTTCAGCAGCTTTCCTTCGCTCCTGTACTCACGCTGTCAACTTACACACGTGACATTTCATCAGAGCTTTTCAAGCGTAAGAAAATTGTTACTTTTACAAAAGTCAAGACGAAAGTTCGATCAGAATTTACATCATATCCTGAGATAATTATACGTCTCTTTTTTTGTTTATCTTACATCACACTGTAGTTACCAGCTTCTTGGTCTTATTGAACATTTTCCATCTGAACTTTTTTATGAGGTGAAATACCTCACCGGCTTGTAAACGTTTATCTCATCTTACTCATCTGTATTTTTGGCTTTTGACTGATTCTTGGATGAGTTTCATGCACCACTTAAGTGATACCAGTTACTGACATTTCCAGTTTTTTAAAATTCCTTCCATCGAGTTTCCATCGAAGAGGCTGCGAAGGCGAAAGTTAAACTCAGTGTTATTAGGCAGGCGATATCAGAGCGCTAATCCCGGCACATACCACGCTCATGAAACGATGATGGTATTGTGACTAAGCATTTTGGCCCTGTGGGAAGAGTTGGGTTTCACAATGCGGAAGCTGAGGGGTCCGGCTCTCACGTCACCCGTGCTTGGCAGCTGAAGGCGAATTCTCCAGGCTAACATTAATAGCAGCAGACAGATGTATAAAGCTCTTGCCTGACTTACAGCTCGTAATTCCTTTGGTGCTTGGAATTGAATTTTGCTTCTGGAAAATTATAGAACTTGCTTCATTTCAAATATCTGTCAATAAGAATAATTTGTAATTAATTCTAATTATTTTCACTATAATAGATTTAAAAGAGAAGATTTTTCGATACGACTTTGAAGAGACGAGGTTCTTAAAGGGATTAGAATCTGCGCTTAAGGTGCCAAAATGTGTTTACTGGGTCCACTGCTGCTTAATCTCCTGCCAGGAAATCTCAGACCAGTGGAGCAGCTCCACATTCATTCGCACAGGAGGCCTTTCAGGTCACAGACCTGTGACGCCACTTATTTGGTTGTTTGTGTTCACTAATCAGTCAGTAATCCCCAGAAACTTCCAAATCAGGCCTAATCGGGCCGTGTCTGCTTTGCTTGGCTGTCAGCATGAGGGGGAGCCTGTCTCATCGCGGGGACGGTTTAGAGAGACCACAACCGGGTCCGGGCTCATCCACATTTAAAATAGTATTCTCTGGTCTTTTTAAGGACTAGAGGACAGTCTTTGTTTCTGTAGGTCACTACCATTACCAGAGAAAGCGCACAGCAGACATGTGGAGGTAGAGTTAATTTTAAGGAGACAGGATTGTAGAAACCCTGCTCGGTTGCTAACGGACTCTACTTAAACAATATATGTAATTGTTTAGTCACGTTATGGCACTTTCCTACCTACTAAGCCAAATCATGCACCGTGATGGTAAATATTTATTTCCTCTACTCTCCCCACACTTTAACCCAGGGGACTTTCTCTACACCACACTTTGGCCAAACCGAGCGGTTCTGTAGCTTTAATTACTCACCGCTGGGATGTAATTGGCCACATCACAACAAATTTAATTTAAACCATCGGTGACTTGGAAAACTCTGTGAGATTTTTAATGGCTTAATTTAAAAGGGAAAATTGATAACACATCACGTTTTATATATTTGAACCCTGGATTCCACGGGTATTTTAACCTTCCCCAGAGCTCCCCCGCTCCACCTCCTCTCTTGCCTGTCTGTCTCTCCTCCCGTTGAGGCACCCAGGGCCAGGTCCAGGGATCCATAAAGAGCTGGTTTGTGTTTGGTTAGTGGTGCAGAGCGCCATGTGAAATGCTTAATTTCAAAGGTCCGGGAGGATTAAACCTTGCAGGAGGCAGAGGAGAAGAAGGTTGTGTGTGTGTGTTATCATGAATTTGTGGATGAGTCTCCGGTGGGGCAGCCAGGCTGAGGTCTTGGTCCTCGGTTAAATATAGACATATGATTCCAATTAGGGTCCTCCACATTTTTCTCCTCCTCTTCTTGTCTGTCTACCCTTCTTTGACCAAACTGTGGTTGTGGACTGAGGCACTGGAGCTGAAACTGAAGTCTTCTCCCATTTGAGCTCTTATTAATCATGGTGACTTTAAGTCAGGTTGATGGATGGAGGAACTTGGTACCTCTTGGCTGCAGGAAATTCACTTCCTACATAACGTAGCTTCAGCACATAGAGTAGAAATAAACCTTTGCCTCCTGCTCGTGTGTCCTTCTTTTCCACTGTTACCCACACATTCCTCTCATACTTGACCAGCCATTAGCCATGCTTAGTTGCAATTGTAAAACAGGTCAATGAAATCAGAAGTCTGAATTTATGAGCGCACAGCAGTAGACAATGCTGGTTCCGGGCCAAAGAGGAACGCGGTCAAAAATCTGGGAGAAATCTGGGAGCGAATGAAAGTGTAGACATTCTCAGGAGAGAGAAATTAGGAAACAGATGATCTCACAGAGTTTCTGTTGGAGCAACACTGAAGTTGCTAATATTAATTGGAAACTGTTTTGACTGCATTGGAAAACAAGATAAGGTTGCCAGGGGAATTGGGGTGATCAGGCATTCAGCAGATTAACACGGCTTTCACCTTAACACAGGATCTACATTGAAATGTGTAGTCTAGACATGAAGTGCTGGGAATAAATCTTCTTAATGAGACAGTTGGATCACGGTGGATTCTTTGTGTAATAAAAATAAACCAATCCACCATACCTTTAGAGCAGCTTGAAAGCACTTACAGGTCCCGAATGTTACCAAACTGGCATTTTTATAAGGCAAGCGCCAGATGTGCTGCCTTATAAATCTGCCATCCACCCAGGGCGAGTATCTGTTCAGCACACATGCGAGGAAAAGAAGCGATGGGGAAGGTGGGAACAGAAGGAGCCGATCTTATTTTCCCCTCCTGCTTCATCGTATATTTCAGGGTGTTACTACCTGTCCATCCTTTGCATGCCATGTTTGTACAGATCAAGAGCAATAAATGTAGTTTCTTTACTGTCCTGCAGCAGCAGGAGCGTGTAACGCGACACAGTCTGTGTAAACACAGGCGTGAAGAAGCTTGTCTCACGGTGATGCGGTTATTGTGCTCGCTGTTACCTGCAGATTTGTAGGAAAAGAAAAATTTATCACGATCTACATGAAGACTAAAAAGACGTGTAGAGACATTTGTTCCGGGGAACTTCACCGTTCAACTGCTGGGCTTGTTTTGTGGTAAACGAGTGACGTAAGATGAATCAAGGTGTGAAATACAACTTTGCTGGGTTCAAAAGGACACTTTAAAGAAATCAGGCAGCAGGAATGTGCAGAGAGATGAGAGAGTGAGTTGTTAATCAGTACAGTGAAAGTCCAAGGTCCAAAGAAACAGGATTCAGAAGCTTTTATTCTTCATTTTATTTCAGAGTTGAATGCACTGATAATCTTCAAACTGTTTTTAAGCTGAAGTATTCATCTTGCTAAATCCCTACATGTTACATGTAGTGTGTTTTAACATGTGGTTCAGCATCTGTGCAAACGGCGCTAACGATGAGGAGTAGGATCTGGTTCGGCCTGCCTGGCTCTGTGGTCAGAGCGTCCGGTTCACTTATGCTGGGTGTTTCCAGACCTTGGGGTGAAGGTACATTGATGGTGGTGCATTTTGTTGTCTGGCAGTAGGAGGAGGTTTTACGTCCCCTGAAAGTCCTCTGTGCTAACTGCAGGAGACAGGACAATGACTGAGTCATTTCTCAAGTTCAGGACGTGGCGTGTTTGGGGGAGAGGAGGTGCTGATTACAGAAAACCTGCCTGTGTTTGTGTGTGTGCGTCAGTGCATGTGTGGTCCAGGCGAAGGCTGAGGACAGGATGACATCCAGCAGACCCATCTGTTGAAATGACAGGGGTCCCGTCTGGGAAGGCTGTGAACCTCCGCCTCCTTTTGCTAAGGCCCTTTAAACCAGCCTCAAACACACACTCAGTGCGGTGGCTCGTATCATCGCAGCAGCCTGGCTGAGACTCACTGCTGAACACGTAAACAGCTCGCTCACTTTGAGCTGAAATGTTTATGGCCTGAAGTTCTGATAATGCGTAGCCCCGTTTCATCATTCTGAGCTGCTGGTTATCTCTCGCATTCAAAGCGCTGAAGCCCTATTGGAGGCCGTGACATCAGCGCGGGCCTCGCAATAAAACGTTATCTTCTGAAGTTCAGTGTCTGACACGGACGCGCCGGCCTCGCGGGGAGAGCGCTATCTCTCAAGTGTGCTGATAGCTGCGGTAAACACTGCGCGGCTCGGTGATGTCACTGCGGCGCTTGTGCAAACGCACGAAAAGGGCGTTGACCTCACGGCGGTGTAAGTGTAGGTGTCTGTGCATCTGTCCCGCATTAGTCCAGCAGATTCTCCTAAACAGTTCCAGAGCAGCTATGTGGCAAGAATGTCGAACGTCTGTCAGTGAGATAATAATTGAATATTTTTCACTACATCAGTTCTGTCAGCTTCTATAAACTCATCAGCTCAGCCAGGAAGAAAAACTACACTTCTTCAATCCTTTGCACCGCACAAGCTAATTTGTTTTGACAAAAACATCTGCTGGAAATCCAGCGCGGACTCCTTCTTATTGAGCCTTCACTGGTGCGTCGTTTGAGAACAATCACTCCTTTAGCCTCTGAAGAATTGTGGTTTTTGAAACTGCGGGAACTGCTGGGTTTGTTTTCTTCTCTTCTGTGCTCCATACCTGAGCCAACCGCTGAAGTACTGAGGTCCTAATCCTCTTCATCCTAACATCAGTAATTCTTTAAGCTCATTTTCTTTTACTGCTTAATGCTGGTTTCTGTAATTATGTTGCTTTTTAGTGCTTCCCGTTTTGCTAAAGTGCAGATTTTCTCCTCTTCTGCCTTTTTAGACTTTTCATCCCATCACAAGCGGATATGGCGGCTACAGTCGTAAACCTTCGTACACGGCTGAACCTCAGTCTCCACCGCCTCCCCAGCCCAATCACTTAAATAATGGACACTCCAGGCCCAACAACGTCCACAGCTATGGATATGGAAATGGAACCGGGCACGCTCAGTTTAATAATCCCTCAGGACTTTACGCTCACAACGGCAGCAACGGAGACAGATCTCTGCCAAGCAAGATGGGAGGCCTCAGCCTCAGTGCCTCGCACAGGTGAGACATACAGTGTACAGAAAACTGAACCGAAACCCAGACACAGGTCCAATGTATTCACAGAAAACACTTCTTTTTATTTCTTCTTATATTTAAATACAGAAGAAAACGATTGAACCTCATCTGTGCTTTGGTTCCAAACAGCAAGAACCACTGAATGAGTATCAGGTTACAAGATAGTTCTGCTTCATTGCCCTCTGAGAAAAACGCCTCAAGCCACTGTTGAAGCTGGTTTTACAAGATGTGATGTAAAATATGCATCGACGACACACACACGCGCACACACACAAACACACACAGACACACACACGCACACATAGAGCCAAAGACACACTTAAGCCACGTTAAAACTGCTCCCTGCAGTCACTCTCTCTCACACACATCATTTCACCATATTTCCCCGTCTTTCCTTCTTTCACTGGGTCTTTCAGCCACTGACTTTCATTCACTTGGGTTTTCTCCTTTCCCTGTCGCTCTCTCTCGCACACACACACACACACACACACACACGCAGCATTTCCTCCAGACTCCGGGAGGGTACTCTGGAGACAAACGTGCAGTTAAGTGTGTCAGGGTTCGAACACACATCTGTCAGCAGTCAACGTCCTGAGGTTTGAGTGTGTCAGGTGAAAGCGATCCATCCTGTTTGGGTTTTGGGAATAACTTGATGGACGGATGAACACGCTGAACCACAGCGCGGAGCTGTTGTGATTAAGACGTCATGCCTGTGGAACGATATACCTCTGTTTTTCCTCTCTGTCCTGCACCAGGAAAAAAAGAATCTATAGTTCTTACTTATGCAGCAAACATCTGTTCGCATCTGTTGATCTCTTCGTATAGGCTCCGCTGGTCAAGTGTCACATCATGACACCACCTGGTAAACTTTAGAAATACATTCAGCATGTTTCTTTTATGTTGCCTTGACTGATTACTGAAGGAAATTGATGTCAGAGTCGTTATTAACCACGCTCCTTTCCAATAACGCTGTATCTTCTGCTGCTTGTTTCCTTTAGCCCAGAGCCTCCCATACCCTCCCCCGTTGGCCGCAATGGTTTCGACACGCAGTCAGACGTCTACAGGATGCTGCAGGACTACGAGGAGCCCGCCACCGAACCCAAACAGTCTGGTTCCTTCAAATACCTTCAGGAAATCTTGGAGGCTGAAGACGGAGGTAGGGGTTACGGGTCTGACACACAAAGCCAACATGGACTGATTGTTGCATCTGCTCTCGTCTGGGCCACAGACAGTTTATAGCTCCTTCTAATCGAGCATATGTATAAAGTAAGAAGATATGAGCCAGTTATAAGCCCCTGGTTATGCCTGTATGTGTCTCCAGCCAGAGGAGTGTCGTTCTCAGGCAGCGTGTGGAGCTCCTGGCATAGTTTTCCTTGTATAGGAAGGCGAGGATAGAACGAGAGGAGGAGAGAGAGAGAGTCAGAACGTGTGAAAACAAGAGATGTGGGCATCAGGAGGAAGAGGAAGCGCTTTAAATATCTCGCACACTGATGAACGTGAAGAGAGGTTTTTCTAAGACAATTTACTGCAAAAACAACTTCATGAAGGACAATAAAGTGAGAAGTGTGGTTTTCCTGTCGGCCTTCTGACCGCTCAGCATTCCAGCGTCCTGAGGGGGGGGGCATGTGATGCTGACAGCAGCAGAGAAGGGATAATCCCTCGAAGGACAACTCTTCTTCAGGTTTTTCTGTTTCTAAGTAAAGCAGGTGAAGGTAGTAATTATAAGCTAAGCGTTGGTGTGTGAGAAAAAACAGTTCAGATCTCAGAGAAGTGGCTTTGGGTCGCGACCTTTTAGCACACAGAGTCACTGATTAATGTTTGTTTCTCAACCTCTGTAACTAACAACAAGGCGTCCTTGAGAGTTTCAACTTCTTTGACCCTTATTACTGTTAGCGGAGTGTTACCAGCTGGGAGTGTGGTCAGACAGCACATCCGCTCGCTTCCCACTTAGTAATAAAGGTTGTAATATATGTAAATGTATAAATGTCCAAAGAACTTCTGGCTCGCACTTAAAGAAGACAGAATAACAACCCCCATTCTGTGGGAGAGATTTGTATGATACAGATGTTTTTGTTGGAGAACCTCATGATAGCAGATATGATTTACTCAATATTTTCATGCAACATAAACTTCGCATGCAACACAACATGCAAGCAGCAACTTGCCCCTCAAGCCCATTTTGTCGTTTAATTTCGATGCTTGTAACTAAAATGCCACAATGGCTAAGTGCATAAGATCATGATCAAGATGCATAAGATCAAATTTATCCCTTCTGGGGTGGGAAATTTGAAATGGGAAGTTGGCACCATGCCAATGTACAGTACGTAAGTGCTGCTCACAAATCACTCTGGTGATGTTTGATTTCACTTGATGTTTTACTTAAATTCAAAATGATTTTTTTTGTCTATTTGATAAAACAAAAGTCTGTTATCAAAGTTTGGTGCAAACAAAGCCTTAGTATCTTACTTTGTTGTTGCATTAAGAGCTTTTAAATTGTCTTTCCCTGTAGAATATTATTATTCTGGTGCAACACAGTATATCAGATCCGGTGTGTTTCAAACCTAATATAGTACTTAACATTACACTGAAAGCCACGCCAGGGAGGGACAGATGCTAACGACAGACAAATGGGGCTGGGGGAGAGAGAGTAAGTAGCACTGCTGATGGATTTAGGAGATTAAAAGGAGACTTTGTTTGTCTGCTTTCAGAGGACTTTCAGCCTGCGAGGCTGCCCGGTTGATGGACATGTTTGCACTAGGATCGTTCTGAAAGCTAATGCCTGTCTGCTGATTTTGACGCTGTCATTCAGTCAGTGTAAGAGTGTGAAATCCTTCCTGAAGATGGCTCCTCTGTTGCTGTTGAAGTAAAACTGAACACATTCAAATCAGGTTAGGTGTGAAGTTGAAATTCCCGATCTGACCTCCTGAAAGTTAAAGGAAACGAGAGTGTTGGTTTACCCAGAATTCCACGTGCAATTGAGTGTTAAACAGCTTAGTTAAAGTACTGTTACAGAAGATGGACAGACTATAGAAAGTTTACCGATCTGATGTTGTGATTTGTTATGATATGAATTAGTTGCTGTTTAGTTTCACTGTTTTGGAATACATTTAATAATGACATTTTCAGGAGACTTTAAAGGGGGGGCAGGGGAAAAGGAAAACACACGCTGGTGACCCTACTTAATCTCCAAACTCCAAGGTTGTTTGTTTAGAGGAAAGTGCTGTGGAGTGTCTACAGAAAAGTGACTTTCAATCAGCCTGTTGTTTCTTTTCAGCAGAAAACATCTGAACCGTGATGAATTATGGCCTGGAAAGTTTGTGAGGGAGGCGAGCTGTGTCCTTTCTAACAACAAAACGTCTGGCACTGGAAAAGCTGGGCGGCAAGATCTGTCACTTTTAGGTTACTATGGTAAAACAGACATGGGACGTTAAGCGAATTCATCATACTGCCTTAAAATATCTTACCATTTAAACCCCTTTAAACACACTGCAGAATAATTTAATAATTTAACCCCAGGGGTTTCAGGGTAAAAGTGAGGGGCACTCCAATTGATCCCTGTGGAATACCTTCGCAGGGATCCAAACAAAGCTCAAAAGATAGGAGATTTAAAGGCCTAGTAAGATTTCTGGTCCGCTCTGAGTAAACATGACATTCCAGTGGTGGGGGGGTTCAGCCCTTCAACTGTCAGGCAGCATAGGGGAACGATTCTTTGGGAATTAACTTTTTTAGGTCTACATCAAAACATCTTCTTATATTTGTTCACACAATGCTTCCCAGTGAGGTATGGCTTTGTTTGTGTAAGATTATATACAACGAAAGAGTATTTAATTTGTTTTCTGATAATCATATCAGCACCTTCTACCATATTTCTTCATGTTTTTCTTCGTCTCACGATAGAAGTGTTTCCTCTCTGACTGCGTGTGGGGCTGAAGAGATCAAAGGCTTATTATTGTGCCCATTTACCAAATAAATTTCATGTCCCTTTCAAGCCTCTTAGATGAATGTAAACCCACAGTACGGTTTTCTTAGAAAAAGGAGAAGCCGCAGCTGTTCATCTTTCATTGTTGTTATTCACATCAGTTCCTTCAGGCTTCACACTCCGCGCTGAGCGGTCAGATGGGGGCTAACGCGATGCTCTACAGTATGTCTGGTTGATATTAGTCACAGTGTAGAACATGCCATAAATGTTGCATGGGGTGAGATGTGTGTAATCGTTGAAGTTGTCACTGTCTGTCAGCTAAAATATGGTGTCTGGCTGCTATTTAAGAAAAAAGAGCAGAAACAAGACTAAGCAACCACAGGTTTGGTCTGCTTTAATTAGTCAATGTTCCACTCTGTGAGAAATTCACAGGGGTGCTGCACATGAAAGGCTTTTTTCCATCAGAGCGCATCATAAAGTAATATGGACGGTAATCCCTGAATAACATACCCGGCTGATGTCAGCTCTTAAACACACCACGGAGCAAGAAGAGACCAACTTTTACTGAGGGATGGAAAGTGCTTTGAGTCAGGTGCCAGATGTGAGATTATTAGGCTGCGGTTAGTGGCAGTGATAGGTGGCCCGTTGGCCTCCCCTGGCACATCATCAGTGAGGGGAAGTCTGGTGCGGCTCACGGCTGTGCCCTAATAATCTACCCCGGTTTACAAGGAAGCAGTGGAGTGGCTCCACTAGTAAGCGTGCGCCTTTCATGCATGGCAGTGAGGTGTACTTAAAACGCTTAAGGCTTCCATCTGAATAAAAACCCATCGGTGGGAAAGCAACCACCCATGTCTGCCACTATGATTACTCAGTCACTTCATTCGCTACAGTGAATGAGGACTTCGTGTTTGTACTGGGACATGCAGGCTCAGCCGATTGAGTCAATGTATCATAGCGTGATCTCTTAGACGTGCTGCCGTTTCCAGTAGCATTTGACCGATACAATATAATGTAACAATTCACCTCTCTTTAATTATTATTTATTTACTTTTAACCCATTTTTTATGTCATATAATTTAAAGTGATCTGCAGAAGTCAAACAAAAATAAACGTTTTAGCTTATGCTTGAAAACATCAGCACAGTAGTTCTCATATCTGGTTGGTAACACTTATCAGATTCATGCCAGGGGACCTCAGAGTTTGTCTTGGTTCAAAGACTGGAAGCATGTCAGGCCGGTGGGATGAAAAAGATGTGTTCTCTCCCTTTTGCTGCTGGTCAGCACAGATAGTTAAAGCTTGTCTGCGTTCTTAGTGTGCAGCCAGTGTGATGGATGATTTTGTCCTTGTCCTTGGTCAAATTCACAGCCTTGTCACCAGGCTCTGACACTTGAATGGTACGCACAGGAAGGTGTGAGAGCCACAGAGGGGTCAAAAAGAGGGAAGTTCACTCAAGAGAGAAGGAAGTTCACTCACTCTGACTCTCGCTGGGAAGGGAGAGTGAAAACACATGAACACAGCTGAGGACAGAAAGAGCATTCCTGTTAGTGTTTGCTGAAATGTTATAGTGAAGCAAAATGCAGCGGAGATGCTGAGATGGTGCTTGTTGTGCGTTTGTGTTCACCGGGGATTGTGTTCACACCACACGTGGCATTAACAGTTACACTGGCAGAAGTAGTCAAGAAACTGAGCGATGACGCAGAACCTGATATTAGAGTTGTAACCACAGCTGGAGTGAAAGATTGAGTGTGTCTGGATACTTCTCTGATGGTTTAACTAGGATGGTGACTTTTGGGGGGCAAGGGGTCTTACTATATTGATAGGGTACTTTGTGCATTTCTGGGAGTTTGCTAAGGCCTGGAAAGTTTGTGAGGGAGCAAAGCTGTGTCCTTTCCAACAACGCAACTTCTGTGAGCTGAGACGCAAGATCTGTCACTTTTAGGTTACTATGGTAAAACAGACATGGGGCGTTAAGTGAATTCATCTGCCTTTAATCCTGGAGCTTGATAAATATCTTACCATTTATGTTCCCCTTTAAACACACTGCAGAATAATTTAATAATTTAACCTCGTGGGTTTCAGGGTAAAAGAGAGGGGCACTCCAATTGATCCCTGTGGAACACCTCTGCAGGGATCAATACAAAGCTCAGATGCATTTAGTCATTAGGGCTTGTCTGGGCATATGTGTGCATATAAACATATATTAAGAAGTTGTTTTATTGCTTTAAAGTCTGACATATTTAATCTTAAGTGTGATAAAGTGGTAGAATTCAAAGAACTAATGGAGTCTTCTACAACACTCCAACTACAATAAATCTTTGCAATAGAGTTGACTTGTATTGTCTCCTCTTTAATTATTAAATAACTTCCATTTATTTAAAAATTGTCTGTAAATTGCAATGTAGTTACGGTGCAGTATAAACAATGGGGTTTTCACAAAGTAGAATTCACATAACTGCCAAACACCTTTTCTAAAGGCAGGGTGTATTGAAAATTTAATAAACTGGCAACATAAATCATACTTTATCACACTGTCCTCACTACGCTGCGTGTTTCCATTTGTCACTGTCTGCACACTGTGCCAGAGCAGTTGGAAAAGTAATTTATGAAAAACGTTGCAGAGGAATAACAGAAATGTGTAAGGTAATAGTAGTTTTTATGCCAGCAGTTTAACAAAAATGTGTAAAGGATGCCAGATCACAGCAGGGAACAGAGGCTGACTCAAGGTGTCTCCTTTTGAAGGCATTATGGGAAATATTAATCCATCTTTTTTATCACTTACTTGCCTGGTACAGACCTGGCAACCACCTTGATGTAATCTTACTACCTGGAACTTAAGTTGGATTTCCTGCAGAGTGCTTTGCCTTGAATTAAAAGACACTTCCTGGAACGTATTGACCAAAGAAGTCACACACACACACACACACACACACACACACACATACACACACATGAAGTGCATTTAACATGATGTAGATACTACAACCATTTTAATACATAGCGCTAATATGTTGTAAAGGTGCTAGGCTACAAAAGTAATTTGACGCCTGGCTCCTGCACCATCTTTGGGTGGACATTCTCTGAGCATGCTGTAGTACGACTGGCGAAATTATGTCCTGTATTTATTCTGTGGTTGTTCTGTTGTTTCTAGGTGTGTCCCCAACAGAGAGAATGAGAAACCTGAAGTCTCCGGTCAGGTCTCCAATCCCTAAGCTGGGAAGCCCCATCCCCAGCCCCATGTCTGGTCTTCAGAAGCTACCCCAGTGCACACGCTGCTATAATGGCATTGTGTAAGTATTGATCAGATCCCAGCTTGTTTTGTAGTACCAGAGGTAGACTATATGACTCTTCAGAATATCTCATAGAACTAATGCCTTAAGTAAAGAACCTACGGTAAAATTAATTTGTTGTCCAATGTGGAACTGAATGATCTACAATTACAGACTCCAGAAAATACAGTAAGTGCGACACTGAAAATATCTCAGATGTGCTCTTAAGACCATTTTAATTGCCATCTGGAAAGAATTTCTGTCCCGCTTTTTCATTACTGCGTCTGGTCATAAAGTTTATAAGTTGAACTACATGAGGTGAGTCAAGTTCCTTTCCTGTCTCTTAAACAAACAGGTTAACTCGCGCAGATCGACCTGCAACAACAGGCCTTTCTACTCGTACTCGGAAAATGAAAAATTTAATGATTAAACCGAGTCATCCTCCACGCCCTTTCCCACACATACATGCTGCATAGACCTGAGCATACCTTCACTCATGCACATACAGTAGGTTCATACATAAAAACCTAAGCTAAACATTAGGCACACACACACACACACACACACACACCTTTCTGCCAAAGTAACCACATGCACCGGTAATCTCTCTTCTGTTAAAGCAGCTGCAGGTAAGCAGTGATGTCACTGGGTTACATTATTCAGTAACAAGAGCACATTGTAGGAGCTTGCAGGGCACAGTAAGGCTGTTATGACCTTGGAGCGCTTTACAGCTCAGAGCACCGTGTCAAGAGTTTATCCTGCAAGTCGTGCGGTTAGATGGTGACAGTGGTTAAAAAAAAAAAAGAGAGAGAGAGAGAGAGGGAGGCAGGCTTATGACTGAGTGGTCGCTGGCCCGAATCCCCAGCCATGAAAGGAAAATCTTATTGGAAGCAGTGAGCGAACAACGCCCTTAACAACTGCCGTCACTGTGTGACAGAGGAAAGCAATGAATTTCTAAAGGCAGTAGTGTTAGCAGAATAAACGTGTACTGTTCAGCTCCCAGGTGTGACGGTATCTGCTCGAAAACATGACAGATGATAAAATGTATTTAAAGTCTCTATGACGTCTGACAACTGCTCATTTGCATAGATAATATCACTTCAACAAACAGCTGTGAGTTAACCACGAGTAACTTATCATTACTTGTTTCCTTTTACGGCGCATTGCTTCACGTTCTGCTTCCAGCAAGAACGCTGGTGGTTGCAGTCGGCCTTATGTGGCACTCAGTTGGTTGATTGCTATTTCATTTGGGGTTTTTTTCGAACATACATCCGTTGATTTTCATCATTTGTATCCACACAAACCAATCTTTTACTATACACACAAGGCTGCGCGAGAGATCATCCTTTGTGATCATCCTCTTCATAAGTGTAACAAGCTGTCTCCCTTCATCTCCCCATCCAGTGGCACTATTGTGAAGGCCAGGGACAAGCTCTACCACCCTGAGTGCTTCATCTGCGACGACTGTGGCGTCAACCTCAAGCAAAGGGGCTACTTCTTCATCGAGGACAACCTGTACTGCGAGACCCATGCCAAGGCACGTGTCCAGCCCCCAGAGGGCTACGACGTTGTTGCAGTATACCCCAACTCGAAGGTGGAGCTGGTGTGAGGCAGCGATAGAGCTGACCGTACCATAATTTAACTGGGAAATCACAGAATGGGGCTACTGAGTAACCTAGCCCACATTTATCAGACTCTGTCAAGCAGGAATGCTGATCTTGGATCAGTTTTGGCTTCGGGAGAGCGCGCTGAAATTTGTTTCAGTGATCTGAGATCAGAATTTCTACACTGACAGACTTAATACATTTTTGCTGACAGAATAAGACTGGGGTCTGACGAGTGACCCAAAACTCCCAGCAGTTAAAAAGCTAACACTGAATCTCACGTCCCAACCCGACATCTCTCAACTCCAGATACAAGAGAACCTGTTAGAGTGAGACTATGTAACTGCACCAACGCTCATGGCCTCTGCAGCCACAAACGGTAGCCACAGGTTTGGTGCTTTAAATGTTATTGTGCTCTGAACCTGAACAGTCAAAGGTGCTGCAGGTGTCTTTAAGTAAGGTAAAACGACCAAGATCATCTGATCAAAGTACCTAGTGCTTTTCTAGAGGTCCTCGCTTTGTGGTGGTTCACATCCCACATCGCAGTGACATGGGGGTGTCACCATCATACACACTCCTCAGTTTAGTCTCTGCACAGTTACATAGTCTCTGTTTAAGAACTTCTTTCATATTTCCCCACTATTACCAGCAGAGCCTTTTTTTATCTGTTTTTCTAACAAACAGCATGTCGGTTTATGACCAGTGTAGTACCCAGTGTCTCATAACAACCCTTGCTCAAGCCTCAATACTAAAGTGTGCGTGATGTGCGTTACTACAAGAGTTTTTTTTTCTGACTGGTGTGTTTGCTGTGATAAATTGTGCAGGGGAGCTGGTTGTTTTTTCTGGCTTTTGCATTTCGCTGCTAACAGCTAACGACATTGTCCCATGCAACTACTAGACTACAAAAGTTTAAGGTAATACAGATATTGTTTAAGTTTTGGTTTAGGGTCTGAGTGTCATTTTTTCTAATGTTACAGTTAAACATCTTACTTCTGTTTTGGTTGGACGTTTGCATTTATCATTTACATGTATTCAGTGTACTATCCAGACCGTTTCAGATATTCTGTGCAAAAATCTGTCATCTTTTACCCTCAGTTTTTAGTTACGTCACTTACATGGAGCAACAAACAGTTTATCATTGTAAGCAGATAAGTTCCAGGTATAATTGTAAAAGTCTGGACTTTTTGTACGTATGGGTTAGATGAACTATAACGTATAGTAAAAGCCTCCATATGCAAGCACCACCTTGTGAAAACAAACCCCTGAAGAACACATCCTCAAAGCTCTGTGAGAAACTGTTTGTTTCTCACAGAGACGTTTTTGCAGACGTTTTCTACTAGATGTGATCGCAACAAGCTCAGTGTATATTTAACATATCGCAAAAACAAATGGGACTTTAAAGATGAATGTATACAATAACATTTTCTTTTATGAGAATACTAAATACTCAAGTGTTTCTGGCTCATGCACCTGACTGAAAGAAGAATTTCAACTTACACACCGAAGAATTTCAGTTCATAAGGACAAGAGCACAGAGTTCACTTGGCGTATGTGTTAAAAACACCCCAGGTTGACACAAGCATCCCCTTGGCCCCTCGTGACAGCTTTTAAAAATGTTCTTGTACATTCGAAACAGGAGATATGACAGTAGAAGCTCATAAACTACAACATGTGGGAGTGATATTGACTTTGTTTGAACGCACTACTGCGCTCTTTGGATGAGGCAAAAAGACAGAAGTTGGAAATACGCATAGTTTTATTCCCTTCCTACTATGAATTCAAATTATTAGTCACAGCCAAGTCCATGAATTATGCTTTTTCAATTTCCTCTGAGAGGGGAGCAACAGGAGGGGATGAGAAAGTGAAACGAGGAGTCGGCATTTATTTTGTTTTCTTGACAGAAATTCTTTCTGCAAGAAAGAAGTAAGATGCCTTCAAACTGCAGCCTGTGGCCAATCGATCTTTGCTTATTGTGTACAGTGAAGTAAACTGACGGAGAAAGGTTTGACTTATGTTGCTAACTAAACTATTTTTGTGATTTGAATGAGAAAAAGAAATTTGCAGTGCTGTTAACCATCGTTTCTCTAGATATCGGCCGCGTTGTGTTGCCGCTAGTGTGTCATTTATACTAGTAATTGTAAATTATGTGAAAATGATGTCGCTACCACAGTTTCTTTAGAATTGTACATATTTGTTTTATCGTGACTGCTTTAACAAACATTATATAACATGTCACTTAAATGCCTTTGCATATCCTGTGTCTTTAATTGATTGCTTTGACACGATTTCTTTTCTTGTGTTTAACTTATTGTTCTACCAACACACATTTTTACTCTGGATATGTTCTTTTTTTCTAGGATTTAAATAAAGTGCATTACCACGATGTTGTTGTTCACATTATTCACTGGTTTTAATTTCAGGATTTCCCCACAGAAACTCACAAGGAATTTAATTTGTCTTTGTTTTACACCCCAGTTTTGGCACGGTGGTTTCCACATTACACACACTGTTGCATGACCAGACTTTAATATGCATGACTTGCAACCTATATCCTCAGACATCCACTTCAAAGAAGCCTTAAATCTGAGCATGAAATTGTCAGGACACGAAACACGCCCTTAGGTTTCAGTATAGTGTTGTGACTGAAGTGAATTTTTTTAGTTATCCTGCTACACCATTACTTTTAAGATGCAGGGTCTGTTTCTGTTTGTTAAGCTAAAATTAATGCTAACTCTTCTCAGACTAGAGGAGTAGCTCTAACAATTAGCATGTCTAGACTACAGTGGTAAAAGATGAGACCGCATTTAGTTCTGCAGTAATTACAAAAATTAAAAAATCATGTTTAATGTAGGACTAGATATGTTTTATTAATCTTTCGGATTAACGCGATGCTATTACAAACCATTTCAAAATAAGATAGTTTGAGCGTAATCTGGTTTAAAGGGGCAATTAAGGCTTAGTGTCTTTCTTATTTTCAAATTTACATTAAAATTGTTAGTTATCCTATAAAGCACTCAAAATGTGTTAAATGTCACTGTGCTTCTCTTTGTAAATGGTCTGCACTGATATATCTATTTTTTACTTTCTTGGTGTTGCTTGTCATTAACCCAACTACACACACACACAAAGACAAAGCTGCCATTGAAACACTGTGACGCTGCGATATGCCAGAAACTGAGAACTGAACCACAACCCTCACAGGTGGCAGGCCACCATTCTTATCAACAGCAGATGAAAAGGTCAAATCTATAATGCATGCAGGTGCAGCGCATTTTCAACTTGCATATAATCAGTCCCAGGAGGTGAGACGCCACTTCATGCACCATTAATGACTGCACGTTCAGTAACGGCTTGTTCAACGACCATAGCGAATGAGGGCAGATCTTAAGTGAACTGTGAGACAAATCTGTGTAATCAACATTACTCACATTTGTTAATGCTTCCCACGTGCACCCACGTTGTGCTGTCAGTCCCAAATCTAACGTAATGTAGTAGCCAGTCATTTCAGAAGGTATAAAAAACACAGCCCAGCACTTACCCCAGTTAATTAGATTACATGCTGAAAAAAAGAAATTATGTTACTTTACTTTACTCGAATTCACTCTTGTACAAGCAGATGAATCCTGTTTTCTTTCATTTAGCTTGAGATGTGTCGGGAACTTCACTTTTGTGTACCTTGGCAAATTTAACTGACTGGATATTGTTTAGAAGGGCAAACAATAATTCCCGCTGCATGTCATTTTTTAAAACCAGTGTAGGGAATAGATCGGGATAATGGCATAAAACCATTGTGAAAGCTTTGAATGTTCCCAGGAGTACAGAGTCTTCCTGGACTAACTTACTAACCCTCGCAGAAGACTTTACAGAGATGGAGGAACCCTACAGAAAAACAAACACGTCCATAACACTTCATCAGTCAGGCATTTATGGTTGAGCGTTAGAAAAAAAGCCACAGCCTGTTTAGACTTTGCCTAAAGCTTTTTAGAGCACTCTGAGAACATGGGGATAAAAGATAATCCGGTCTGATCAGACAAAACGTTTCTTCTTTAAGGAAACCTCCAAGCGCTAGATCTGATGAATACCAGCGCCTAACATCACCGCAGTGTAGCACAGTGGTGGCTGCTACAGGCCAAACCCACTTTCTGATTAAACTTCAGATCTTGCTGGTTGTATAAACTGTATTTATGTACGTGGGAGGATTCTAATGAATTTACTCTGAATCGATGACTCAACATATTCCAAGCAATCAAAAGAACTCTAGTTGACTTTGGTGTCGTAAATATGAAATGGCGTAAAATCTAGACGGGAAGAACCGACCCGCGCTGCGAAGTAAAACCAAAACAGAGGCAATGTGAGATACAGAGCTACATGGAAAGAATTCAGCTTCTCGCACATCTATAAACATTTAGTCCACTTCAAAGATAAACACTTCACGTTGCACAGAAACAGAGCTCATTTTGCTCTGCAGACTGCAGCATCACCACGTAACCGAGGAGCTTAGTGTCCCGTATCTGTGCTCACATCATAAGCAGTTAAACTCACTGTTTAACTGCTTCGTACCACCTTACATCAGTGTGTAGCATACTGTTCATTCCTGCTTTGTGGCTCCATATGATACCAACCTGCTGCCTGTGACAGCAGTGATTTGTAGAATCTGACTGGATGACAGTTAAATTTGGATATCAGAGCACACACTTACAGTACATGCAGTAGAGTAACCATCCAGCCATTCCTCTTTATGTATACATTGGATATATATAAATATATAACGGAAGACATACTTTCTTTCAGCAAAGTCGACAAAACAGAAAAAACATGATGAAGGTGGAGCTGCAACAACTGACTTTTACTACAGCAGATGGTCTTTCCTTCTATCTCTTACATCTATCACTATCACTCTACACTTCTCATCTTCCACTCACCCATAAAAAAGGTACTGGAGTATGTGGACTTACACAGCCAGCTGCAACACATTCTTCCTCAAAGCCATCAGACATTTAAGCAAATATAGAGAAAAACACGCACTAAACTGAAACTGTGCGCAGTTGTGAAAGAGGTTCAAGCGAAATGCGAATAACTTAAGAAGTGGTGCAGAATTTATAATAAAATGTATTTTTATGGAAAACCCAGGACCATGCACAGATTATAGAAATGTACATCTTTAGGCCGTGGGACATGGTTTGCAAAGTAAAAATCAAAACGCCATTACAGCGCCACCTATTGTTAGCCATGTTTCTTGGGTTTTAGCAGATAAAAAGAATAATAATAACATAACTAATACACACATCTACATAAGATAAATGACCACACACCAGTGGAGATGGGAAATTGTAGAGTCTTTATTTTTCCCGTGTACTGCGCCGACTGTACATGGTGAGTATGACAATAAAGCCTTGAGTGTGTTGAGTCTATTCTGGGTTTGTTAGTCAAGAATTTGGGTTTTTTGGCACAACGCTAAATGATGTTCATAAACTCTTACAGCTTTTATGGGCTGAAGCCTGAACAAGAGTTTGTTTTGTCTCTATTAATCACTTTCTCCAATAAATGATTAAATCTATCCAGCAGGGTGAAAAGGCTATCACTTTATGTGCATACAATACCCTCATGGATTGTTTGGACGAGTGTGTGTATATCACTGGAAGCCTGCTGATCCTCCTAATGTTTTTCTTGGCCTTGTGAAAGGATAACGGTCTGCTTTAGCTTTTGCTTTGATTCTCATTAAAAGGAGATTTGGAGAGAGACAGTCACTGATCTTGAGACATCTACGGGACGACCTCAGCGATGCTCAGCTCTCAGACGAGCGACTGGGGAAAATCACCCTGAAGAAACCAGTGCAGCAAGAAATGTAGTAATTAGATAATGAGATTAAGACAAGCGGAAACGAGTCAGGACCAGGCTGGCAGAAAATATTCGACTTCAGTTTTTCCACTTGGGAGACTCAGTCCCATTTGTTCGTCTGATTTAACTGGATATCATACAACACTGCAGCACCAACTCAATGTCAAAAGCTGCTGGAGGAGATTTATATCTGTCTTTTTTTCATTGAACAGTCAATATTTATGCACGCTGACATTGGCATTGTTAAAGACGTGACGAACATACAGTGGTCTGAGGTTTTCAGTTTGCTCCTCGTTGTCCAAGTGGCCACCGTCCAGTCACCGAGAATTCTGCTGCAGTATCTGTGAAGAACCTCCGACATGAAGAATCGTGTGGGAACTGGACTTCTTTTCCTGTTTGATTGAAACGTTCGAAGCACAGAAACTTCTTCTGTCTGAGGGAAGCGCTGGTGGGAGACCTGAAGTGGAAGCAAGCCAGGTGACGTCAGAGAGAGTGAACGGGTGAATGAACCCGCAGAAAAAAATCACCACCTCCATGCTGCAGAATCATCTCTGAAATTTTATTTGCGGGACAAACGACACTAATCTGAGGACAATGACGTAACATAAACATTTTGGACAAAGACAAAAGTTGATAGGTGGTGAGAGAAGCAACATATGTTCAAGTGAAAAACCCCTCCCACATTTTTCATCCATCCCCATGAAAATAAAGACCACTTCCAGGTAGACCACAGTTAAAGACTAGTTATTGTTAAAGAGAGACACCCTGGAGGATAAACGTAAGGCTTATTTCTGGAGAGAATTTATTTTATAGGAGGAAACACTAAAAACAATTCCCAATAAAACATTGACCTTTACAGTAGAGCTGCGCTTTCTCTTACCTCTGCACCTTTCCAATTGGTCAGAAATAAGAAGCCTTATCGGGGTTATTTAATTAAGACAAAGTTAGAGAGATGGGGTTAGGAGTGGGAAAAAGCAGTGAAGCTAAACTAATTACAACAAACAAACCGAAGCAACAGGGGGCATCAACTTTAAAGAAACCTCCTTTCTTGTTTCTGTCCTCTCTCTTTCATCCTACCCACAGTGTATTCTTCATTTCTTCCTTTAATGACTCCCATTCCCACACACTTCTTCACATGCGCCCTCTCTACCCTAATACGGGGCGACAATGGGGCAATGGGGCAATGGGGCGGCATGATAGCTCAGTGGGTAGAGCAGTCATCTTCAAACCCAAGGGTGAGCGAGTTCGATTCCCAGTCCCACCAGGTTACATG
>JAUMTR010000006.1:15950629-15963383 GCA_032270685.1 Microctenopoma stevenorrisi
GTGTCCTTGGACAAGACACTGATACCCTGTAGTGCTGACACAGGTCTAGCAGCTGTCCAAACAACAATTTCCCCAAGAGGATCAATAAAGTATCCATTATTATTATTATTACCCTGAGAGGAGGCGGCTGCGTGTTTCAGCAGATACCATAGTGACTTCATGAATAGTTCTACAGTAATGCCAACTCTGTCTCTACTTTTCTATTTATTTCTCTTTCTCTCTTTTATTTGTGGCTTTCATCCTTCCAAGGATGAAAAAGGGCTTTGTTTCACCGAATAGTTCAGTCTGGACCGATGGTAGATATAACAGGGGCTAAGTATAGAGCGCGGAGTCATTACACTATCAAAGGCACAGAAAGAGGTGGGTCCAGCCTGTCTGTTGGAGTTATTCGTATTTCTGGTTTAAGGCATGAAGGGTGAATTACAGTTAGAAAAACAACCACAGAATGATACATACAATTTTTCTTCAATTGAGTAATTTTTGATCCATGTGCATATTTTTTTTTCGTGCACAGACATTGAGAGAAGAGACAAGAAAAGGACAGAAATGCCAGTGCAGACTAAGGCATTTGAATACAATATGAAATACAGAGAATATGTTCCATCCTCAGATACCAAACATTCTTTCCCATTATCTGGAATTCTTATGGGGGGGAAAGGAGGCCTAAAGGTGGGGAAGCGGAAGGAAAAGAAAAGATAAGTGTGGGTGGACACTTCCTCATCAACACTACTTGAGCAAGGCCCTTAACCTCTGGTGGAGCTGCTGAGCAGCTGCTGGCCAGACTGTGGTTGTAGTGGGATGCTTGTAGGTACGAACGTGTTTAACTGGGTCAGTATTACCACGGCGTTCTTCACAAACACTGTGGACCTCACAGTGAATAATCCCTGAATAAACAGAGGTGCAACACATTTTGAATTTATTTTTCTACACTTGAAGACTAAATGTATGTCTCATAAAAAAAAACCCTTGGCTTTATTTGTACAGAAAGGATTTACACAAGAAGCGGGAGGTTGTGCAAAATAAGTCCATAAAACGTGATAAAAACATGGTTTTCAAAGTATGCTGAGAACATCACAACTGTCTGCCTACACAGACGTGCACAATAAACCACCCGTGTGTCAATGACAGGGATTGCGTAATTATAGTTGTGCTAATATGACATAATGTTGAATCCGCAGATGTGTGGGGCTGTTTTTCTGCAGATCAAATGGATGAAACCCTGCAGTTACCCAAACAAACATGAGCTCATCTCCACATTCAGGTTCATGATTCAAACTCGGAGCTCATTTGATTAGCACGCATTTAGCTGGAGAAGATTTAATGTTCTTCTTTCAATTCATAACATTAAATTGAGATTTACGGCTGGGAAGCTCTACTAACCTACTCACTGCTCGCTGCACGATGAAGGCCCAGATTGTGTCACATACTTTAAAAACGTGAAGGAGTGTAGCAAATTAGCATTAACATGGGTTCTCATGATGTTAGACTTGAAAACAAACAGGGAATAAGAACTTTTCCCCATTGTTCTTTGACCCTGTGTGTTACCACTGGGTAAAATGTTCTAAATAAAATGGCAAACTCACCATTGGTTCATGTTAACCTGTGATTTTGTTGCCATTTCTGGGCCTGCCCCGAGGAGCTGGCAGTCACCCAGCCAACAGAATTTCATTAATATCGATTAGTTTCAGGGCAGAGGGTTAATGTTACCTCATCAAAATATTATTTCAGAGGCCATCCTACCCCAGCAAGAAAAATAACTTTGAGGAAGCACAACTGGTAAAATCTGACTTTAATGCTGTTCTGTGTTTCTGTGGGGAAATTTCTCAAACGTTCTGACGGTTTCAATGTTGAAATCAGGTCCAAAGGGGATTCATAATGAGGAGAAATGACTTTAAATGTCAAACCGTGGGTCACAACTAGGTTTAGATAAGGAATAACATCAGGAACAACACAGCAGGGACATTAACGTACAGATTATAGTGTTGCTAGATGATAACCTCATCTCCTTTATCTTTATGTGAGAAAGGAATTGTAAAAAATGGAAACAATCCAGACACAGAGACAGGGATGGATTGTAAAAAGAGTAAACAATAGACTATGTAGTGCCTGTAAAAGTAGTCGCCCCACATGGAAGTTTTTACCTTTGATTTTTTATAACGCTGAATCATCAAAGAGAAAATCGATTTCCAGGCCAAAACTACACCATGGAGATAAACATGGATGGATACACAACATTTTCTGAGTCAAACACAGGCACAAATCTGACTCCAGGGAAGGAGTTACAACCCTCTGCAGCTGAGATAGTAGAGAGAGTCTGAAAGTCTGCATGCGAAAAACCTACAAATGTTTACAAGCATAAATTTGCATTAATTTAAATACCAATGAGATTAGTTCTACTCTGACATGAAAGAAAGTCAAATTAAACTGACCATATTTTAGTGTTCTCTGAAAGATAAAAGATGAAAACAGGACCACTTGAGGGTGAATATTTTTATCAACACTGTATGTGTGGAAAATTCAACAATAGCTTCGACTGTGTGAACATTTTATAACAATGTGCTACTCTTTTCATATTTAGGCGATACAGACAGCTGGTCAAACTCTTGGCTGCAATTATAGGAGCAGGGTCTGTGGTCCAGATGCACAGACTCACTGCTCCTGACTGATGCTCTGAAAAAGAACAGAACGTCTCTGTGCTCCCCCGCCCCCATCATTCTCCCTCTAATCACATCTTCTTCAATTGGTGATAAATTGGTGGTATAAAGATCTCTAGAATACCAACAGTAAGAGGACAGAAATTGGATTTATTGAACTAATTCAATGAATTGAATAAATGACTGCTCATGAAAGTAGCCGTTGCAGCTACGTAAAAAAACTTGATGATCTCTCCGCACTCCTCCTGCGCACTCATGTAAACAGAAACACAATTCCCCGCACATGATACTTCTCTGCATTTTCACCAACTGATTCAAGTTTGGCACTGAGTTTGTAAGAGGCCTCTGTTTATTAGTTTATGTGAGGCCGAGACACAATTTCCTTTGTGGTTGTTGCAGCAGCTACAGTTAAACAAAAAGTTTTACCCCCATGAATGAAATCGAAAAAAAGTTTCAACTCTTCCTTGAAAAAGACCACAACCAAAGATGTTTATAGTATAGTTGCTTCCAACGGAACAAAGACAAACTCCTCACTAGGTTTGATTAAGATGTTTTACTGATGCACTGAATTCAAACAAAAAAAAGGGTACAACTATTAGCCCTCTAATAATCATCGGTCGACAGACTGACTTACAGTGTATGTACAGTAATATAATCTCTTGAGTGACATTAGGGTTTCATTGACGTTTACATTGGAGCCAAAGGCAAAACAAGATTCTTTGCCTGAAACAACGAAGCATCCCCGCAGCATTATACTCCCACCACCATGTTCAACTGTGACTGAGTGCTTTAGCTTCACCTGGGTGGTCACAGAGAATAAGTCCATTAACAAATTATTTAAATTTAAATTAAGGAGGCTAAGTGCAGCAAGAAACACATTTTCAACTTTACTTATTTGGCACAATTTCACATCAAGCCTCAAGGATTTTTATATGCTATCAACAAATACAAAGACAACAAACAACAAATAAATTTAAGGCTGCCTGAAAGACCAAGCAGTGGTGACTAAAAGTCCCAGACGGTGTTTCACTTACTGGAAATTAGTGTGTAACTGATATGCCATCAAATTCATAGCCACAACCATCCAGTCAAGCTTTGCTTCCACTGTGACCTAATATGTGAAAGTGAAAAGAGTTTTCTGTGTTGGTTTAGCAAAAGCAATGTCATTGAAATACACATACAATCAGAACACCAACTTGAAGGTGATAATGGAGCAGAAAAATGCTTCAGTTACCCCAAAGATTGATGCTACGAGTCTTTATGACAAGCCAAGAATTGCGGTCTGTGTTGTTCTACAGCAAAGGAGCATTTTGTTTGCTAAAACTACATATAAAAAATATTTTAAAAACTATTATTGCTTGTGGCTGCTGGAAGCAATGCAGTGGTACATACAAAAGACATTTATTTTATTTTTTTGCTGTTTTTAAGACATCCAAACTTGCTCATGCAACATCACATTCAAAGTACACAAATACAATCTGAGTTTCCTACTCTTGATCATATAATCGGGTGCAGTTACCTCACCACTTACTGTGGTTTATTGGCTGAGTCAGGTTTGCACAGTGTCCCATCATACATCTGACGCAGCAGCTTGGTACAGAGGTTTGAAAAACCCAAGCCAGTAAACTACATGCTTGTTAAATGAGAACACTTATCTGTTTGGCATTCCCAAAGTTTCCGCTGATCAGATGCTCTAACCTCTTCCTCAGGAGGCGCATTTGGCTCCCTCTGTCTACGATGTCTGTCTATTTAGGGTCCACTCGTGCTGGAAAGGTGTGTGTAGAGATGTATGTGTGTTTGAATGAGAAATTGCACAAACAAGAATATATTTTTCTGATTAAAATTCTGGGCATGCATGTATATGTTCACTTCCAGTAATATTTTCTGTATTTATTTAAACATGCTTGTAAATGACTACGTGCTGCATGATGTTTTTTTTTTTCCTTTTGTTTACTAAAAAGACTCTTCAGGACATGGATTAATTCACTGGCTTGTACTCTGAAATCCCAATGACACAACTCTTTCCTGAACTTTTTATTTGTCCATCAAAGAGGTTCCTTTTTCAGATGACAGTGGACCGATTGTGATCTGCACTGACATGAATTAATTAGATTCAGGCTGGGTAATGAACGTGAAGAGTTGTAATGGGTGGGAGGTCTCAAGGTTATGTGTAAAAACATTAAAGAAATACATTTAAAAAATTATTCATGACAGACTGAATACATTTTCAATTCAGTATTTATTTTATTCAAGAGCTGTAGTGCCTTCAAAGCCGTTTACTAATATCAAAGAACTTACAGGCATTTCCCTCTTCCAAGTGCCTCTGCTGGGTGTGTCAGTGTGTTTACCTACTCCACTGATTAAGAAACCTTCGGTGGGAGATAACAGCTTTCATTGTCTGAGTGACCATGGGAGAAAACCAAATGGCCCCTGCTCATTGCCAAAGTGAATAATGCCACATTATCCAAACTGTTCACAGACCTTGACCTTCTTTATCTTGGTTGCAGCTGAGAAGAAATGAACCGCTACTGTGTTGTAGGTGGAAAACACAAGGAGGAGTTGGGAGAAGTTTGGCCTGGTTTTATTGGTAGAGTAGTTTCTGATAAGAAAGACAGATGGCATGAGGAAGCTTTTTGCCACAACCTTGGCTGAAGTACACATTGCTGGAAGAAACATGTGCACAAAGAATCCGTATCTGCTGACTAACTGCTGCAACTTCACCTCCATAAGTCAGCGATGTCAGTAACTCCTGATAGGCTGACCTGCTGCAGGCAGCGCTTGTTCAGATGTTGCAATGACATGTAACATTCAAGATTCAAGATTCAAGATTCAAGATTCAAGATTTTACCATTTTACCAAAAGATTCCATCTTTTGGTAAAATGGTAATGAAGGAAAGCTGACCAGTGTAACCAGTGTTTATCTTTCTAGGACCATAAATTTTATTACGACACACCATATTTCACACATTTTCAGACTAAGAACAGATATTTTACAACACACCCAACAGAGTTCACTTCCAACTATTGTGAAGTAATGTTGCAGATGTGAATTACACGTTTTGGTTCTGCCTGTTCTGGTGTTCTTTTCCATTAAATAATAAGTAAGAGCCAAGATTCAGACAGCAAATAAAAGCAGTAGGTATAGATTTACAACTGGTGTGGTTGTGTTTCCTCTTGTAGTAGGAAAACCCTACTGCAAGAGAGGGTTTTTAAAGTCTTTTACGTATATTCAGTGTCTCCTGTGAATGTGATTGTCCAGTTAACGTCTCTTAGTTTTGACAAGCAGATTATTTAAGTTTAGATGTTTGTGTTTATTTTATTGATAGAGAATGCCTGCATTATATTCTGTGGTGCGTTCGAGCTTTTGTTGCATCATGATAAAAGTGAACACTTTTATTATGCAGGCTGTGTTTACAGGGTATCTGAGACTGCAAGGAGAGACAGAGCGAAGCGTAACACAGTTTATTTTTACATAATTATTTTTTATTTTAAAGTAGTGTGATGCATAAAATTTGAAAAGTAGGCGTTTGGTTGTGGTACAGTCACAACCGATATTATAAAATAAAAAAAGAAAAAGAAAAAAAATGGTTATGTTTGACAAATATTGTAATATATTAGATTTTTTTGAGTTACTAAAATGTTACTTCTCTTTTGGTAGACGTTTTATTTTCCAACCTCCCAAGCCAAGCTAACACCAGTGACTACTTATCGTTAGCCCACAGATGTGGGTCCAATCACTCCCGGTAAGAACTGAAACTTTATTAATAACTAAATGTAATGTGACTTCTGAATCAGTTAGTTGACAACGTTACTTAATGCTGTGGAAATAATGACATGTATATTACTGTACCGAAATGGCGTATTACTAATCTAACATTCTCAACATTAGCGGGTAGCAAGCTAGCTAGTTAGCTGTTAGCTACATTGGCTAGTTAGATACTAATCTAGAAGCTAGCTACCCACAAATTGTGGGAATTTGTGGCGTTAAATACATGTGTACTTTCCTCACACGTGTTAACATGTTTGCTGACAAAAATCAAATTATCTCACATAAATGAATAATGAAAATTTATGTTACTTGGCATTTGTGCTACAGCTCAGAAAATGAATGGAGCAATCACAATTTGTTGTTTGTGTAGCTAATGCAGCATTAGTAGTATTCTTAGTCTTACTATTTAATCATTTACCTAAGTGTAAGGGAAATAACTGATATGCAGGTTGTAATACCATAAAGTAATTTTTTTAATTACTTGCCCTCTACAAGTTTAGTTACACACAATCATATGCAACATACTCCACAATGCATAACATTGCAGGAAATTTATTGAGCAGTAGTAGCATGTTATCAGTTGTCTCACAAAGTTGTTTGCTAGACAGTTTTATCCAAACTGACTTAGTACAAACCAGGAAAAACTAAAGTGTTTAGTGGTTAAGCCCCTGACACTACAATTAGTGGGTGACCTAATGTACCTCTGAAGCTATAGCTGCCTCTTATGTATTATCTACTCGTATCGTGCTATTAAAAAGGGACAATACTGTTCTCTCCCCTAACCCTGTGAATGTGGGTTTGCACAGTAATGTGTGGATTACATTCCACTCTCTCCTCTGGCTTTCTGCCAGGCCTATACAGTAAAACCCTGGGCCTGAATGGAGAATAAAAGCTGCAGCTGTGGAAGCAGCAGGCTGTCAGACGAAAGTAAATGGAGTCATTCTCTAAATCAAGGCCAACTCATTGGATTGCTGCAGTTGTAACCCAATTACTCCCAGGCCACATGTTCTCAAAGCAGGGGCATTAGGGAAAGGGGAAAGCCTTTCTTTTCTCTTCTGCATTCATCCTATAAAACACAGAGGATGGCAAGGAGATAAAAAAAAATTCTTGTGACCCAAATGTAAAGCCAGTTTTAAATTTTGTTGTTGTGGCCATATGTTATTGAATGATGCTTATAGAAAAATAGATGGTGAGCTGAAGTTTGTTATATACAAAGTAAATCCCACGTTAAATATAAAAATACAGATGATGGGCTATGAATGAAAGCTGGTCGTCCAGGCCTTTGATTGGTGTTAAAATTTAGTTACCCACATTTTAATGAAGCATACTGCAAATGACTTCTGTGATGTGCGTTATGTAAAAGAAGCTGCCCACTTAAGTACGTTTAGTGGAAAAGAATTGATAAGGAAGTTAGTCAGTGGACAACAAAAATAAATTGCAGGCTCAGCATAGAATGATGTGGTTTACTCCGGAGTATGTAGTAAGTACTGCAGTTATTAATGATGTGAGTCTGAGTAATTGTTGCAGGGAACCATGCAATTAAAACTACAACACTTACTGTGCAAAGAACACTGTGTTAAAAACCTCCTTTATCTTCTTCCTCTGTCTTTCCTAGTTACTCTCTGTTGAACAGTTCTTCCATGCACCTTGATGAATCTGGGTCTTTTCAGACAGCAACGTTGTGGTCAGTTATTTATCATTGTTATTACTTTTATTATTGTGTCAACTAACCTATTAAGTTAAGACTAAGGTTGAAAAAGATACTCTGCAGCTAAAAGGAACATAGACCTGCTTGCCTGTGATGGCCTTTGGCTCCATCATGTGGCTGGTAATTATTACTACATTGTCTCTGGTATTGACTGCTATTGCTATTCCAGATTCGTGAACCTCGATTGTTATATTCCTTAGTAGGTTCACATTACAAAGCAATGTAGATGTAAAGATAAATATCTATTTTTAGTATCCTGTTATTTGGCAAAAAAAAGAAATTTTTCTCCTTGATATTTAGCATTGGTTTGTTCATAAGATGCATTTAAGTAACAAAACACTGTGAAAAGAAAATGTACCGATCATGAATTAAAGACTTTAATATACAGTGTATTTATTTACAAATCTTCCAAAATGCCACACACAATTTTTAAACAAATGGAAAAAAAACGCTTTGATTTGACATTTAATGCATTTAATGGATTTCTGAGTGAGTACATGGTATACATACAAAGAACAATCTTAAACTGTATGTAAAAATAAACCAACATCATCAAAGAAACAACAAACAAATTTTATCTTGCACAGCATTATGTTCAGTTATTAACCAATAATAATCTGTATATACAGATCGATACAATGAGAGCACATGCATCATTCTGAGTAAAATAGATATTGTTTATGATTACAATACTCAAACATGTCAGAGAGGGGAATTCAGTCAGTATTATTGATCTCAAATCATAAATGGTTAATACTTCTTCATGATATTGCAGCCTTTGAAAAAATGTCTCTGATGCGGTTAAGTTTAAGCGGCCAGATAACACCAGTGTGCAAAGGCAGAGTTTAGACAAGTGGTTGCAGTTTTGTTTCCATTACACAAGCGTGCATGAGTGGACATTTGTTGTGTCTCAAGTACTGCTTTTTCCATTCATGCAAGTTGTGACACTGTAGTATACCAGTTTCAGTTTTCATATTTGGCACTCTGCTGTCTTGACATAGTGTGAACTGTTCATGTTTTTTAATATAAGCCTATGTAGTTCTACATTTTGCCGAGCAGTTACATTTAAATTATGACCCAAAAATTTGGGTCCAGCCATATTCTATACACTGGAAACGGAAACTGATAATGATGTATTATTTTATTATGTATTATTATTTTTTCCTCTGGGATTAATAAAGTGTTTTGAATTATGCATATTTTTAACAGTACCACTGGTACAATGGTGCCAAAATATAAACAAAGTTGGGCTTTATGGAGACGAGGCATAACACTTTAAAAAAACATTTGAAAAAACAAGATTTTGGAAAAACAAAGGTTGGGTAAATCTACATTATTAATCTTTTTGCAATTACAAAAGACATATTGCCTGTATGTGAAAACGTACTATAAAGATATTTCTCATAGCTGAATCTAAGTTGCGTTTTTATGTGTTGGTCTGGTTTTCCCTGTAGTCTTCACTCTAATGTCCGAGTAAACAATTTCCTCTTCAACATTATCTGTAAAAAGTAAAACAAATACTTGGAAGATATCTGACAAAATGTAAAATATAAAATCTTGGACAATATTTTGGTGAACCTATGTGTATGTCTTTACAAACAGATAACCACAGCCACCCCCCCCCCCCCCCCCCCCCCCCTGATTTCAGAGAATTGTCCTGGTTAGAGATGAAATCTCAGTTATAAAATGGGAAACCGGCATGAAGTTAATCTGGGTAAACGGACACCCGTAGATAAAAAATGTTCGTGGAGAATTGTGCACATGTTGTAAACAAACAAAAGGCCTTTAAGTGGACAAGATGTAGACCTGTTCTGTAAGAAACGGTAACCTTAAATGACTTCTGTGGTGATCTAGTTCTATGTAGAGAAATTAACTTAACCTTAAAAGGGGGCGGGGTCCTCTAATAAAATGAAGAAACAGCATGGATATTTAAAAGCGTGCATCTCTCTTACCTTCATTAACAGTCACAGGTACTGTTTTCTTACGTAAAAATCTGCTACAGAGGAACAGAGCCAAGTGCAGAAGTAGAGTGGAAACACTTGCTGCCATAACCACAGTCACAAGAGAGGGGTGATAAATGGAACCTGCAAAATAATTAAGACAAATTAGTATGTATTTAGATTATGCATTTGTTGTTGTTAAGACTGTTCACATAGTTTTGTCATAAAAAGCATGACTGTTTTTTTTATTGATCTGTAAATGAGCATGAAGTAGCAGATAAGGAATCATGCCAACAAATAAATAAATAAATAGTTAAAAATACAACTAATATTTCTTACATTACCTGTACAACTTGTGAGGTGGAGAATTGTGTCTCCTCCACTGACATTGTTTCTAACTTGACACTTTAAGTTTCCTGTGCGCTGGCCGTGTAAACTCATGGTAACATTTGAAACCTTGGGTGTGTATAGTTCATCGGTACTCCCAGGTCTGGTCTGTATCAATATGTTGTTGTCCAAACTCAAAGTAAACTCTACTCCGTCTCCCTCAGAGGAGCAGCTGACCTCCATCTGTTCTAATGACAAACACGACTGGGACACAGCTGGTTGTGACACTGGAGCTGCAGAAGTTACATACACAGACAAAACAACATGCAATGTTACAGTTCAGTATAGATCTATTATAGTTTTATTTATTATTTATTTATTTATAATAGCCTATTTCCATTCTAGACATGGAATGACACATCAAGACACATTTTGATTTAAGTTTAACTTATTAACTAAGATATTAAAAAATATCTATAGAAATACATAAATACAATACATGTATATATAATTTTATTATATTTAATAAATATTCACCAAACTCAACTACAACTTGCAGAGATACTTTTCAGACCTCTTCTAATTTTAACAATGCATGTATAGAAATTACATTAAATTGTTAAACATTTTTCCTATTTTGTTATAACCAATCTTATAAACCAAGATTGATTGTAAAAATTAATAATAAATGATTTTAAATGTTTGACATTATTGGTTTTACCTTGTATTTCCAGATGAAAGTTGATTTTGTGAAGTGATGTACCGTCATGACCAAATGTTTCCAGTTTATATTCTCCAGAGTCCTTCTTTGTTGCATTACTGAGCTTAAATGTTCCATTTATGAAGAGTCCAGAGAGTTTATTGGATTTATTATCTGTATGTACTACTGTCGTATTGATTACATGTAAAATGACATGATCACTATTATTGTATATTTTTAGTCTTTTTATTTTTGGACTATTGGGCAGGTAAAAAATCAGCGGCTCCCCAAGTTTTCCAAAACACAGCTGAGGTCCAGGAGGTTCCAATGAATTGCAGTCATATGTTTCTTATAGGAAAAAGGAGATACTATCAAAACATTTTATTAACATGTATGCAGCATGCAACTGCTGTATAAAAAGGGTAATAAGAAATAGTATGAATAATATTTAAATGTCAGGGAATCAATTTATAAACTACTGTACATGCCTATTTTCTGTGCTTCTCTCTAGCTACTATTCTCAAAGATGCAGCTTTGTACTGTTGCCTGTTTCTACTTATTTACAATCAACATATTGACGTTATCAATTACAAATAATTGATAGAAATATTTAAAATGTCATATAATAGCTGTAGTACTACAATAGGAAATCATCAATAATATTTGGTCTGTTAACTACAAAGTTTGTAATTGTTGACGTACCTTTTGCCAGAGCTGTCATTGGCAGAGTTGTGATTATCACATAGAACAAAATCATTTTCTGTTGGAACAAAATTAAATTATTAAAAAGTTTTCACTTATATCCATATGTTTTCTGTTGTTCTGTTCTAAACATAGTGTCTATTTAGTTTTAAAAAGACACTATATATATATATATATATTATTGATTTACATTTAATTTTTTCAATAATAAACTACTCACCGCTTTGCAATAGGATGTCGTGTTTGTGGCTTCTTGACTGACCTGTGAATTTTCCACTGACAGCATGGTGGTATATTTCCGGTCCTTTTATCTTGCTGTGTGGTTAGAGTTGAGGAAGTGCTTATTTGTACTTAACTACAAACTACTGAAGCACCAACCTAATTGACACTAATTACTACTTATAAATGTATCCAGTTATCTGTACTTTTCACAGAAGCATTTATTGTTACATTTGGGCACATTGATTATGCTGTATAATCTTTTTATTAAAATGTAGGAAGGAATTCATGTATCGTAAAATCTTCTAAGCCTACAGTGATCTGAAGTGCTTTACAGTGCCCTGCTCTAGGCTTGCATTGCATGATTATCAGTGACAAGAAACAAATGTGTCTTTTCAAGTTATGGAATTTTACATTCAGAGATCTTTCACCAGGTTTAAATGTATTATTGACTCCTTAATATTTAGATTTGTAATATGAAATAATTAGTGGGGGAGGGTTAGGGCTCCCACACTATTGATATCCTCTTTTTCTTTATTAGTGGGGGAGCATGGAATGCTCCCACACTATTGATATCCTCCTTTACTTTAATTAAGTGCCTGCCATATAAAAAGAATGGGAGTCAATGCATGGCAAAGCCATGCATTGACTCCCGTTTATTTTAATGGAGGCACCTACTATTCTCCACCTCTAAACTGGTCTCTTTATAGATTTATTTATAGATTTATATCTTAT
>JAUMTR010000006.1:15968287-15989767 GCA_032270685.1 Microctenopoma stevenorrisi
CTGTCTATGGAGTCATTGTTTTTAAAAAGGGTTTTAGTTACGAAGATGGAATTTGGTCCTACTCCACACAGCCAGAGTTGGGGGGGGGGGACCAGTTAAGCACAGCTTCCCAGGCTTTGGTTGTTGCATGCTGACTTTATCCCCAGAGTGGGAGAGTCTGGGGACGCTCAGCAACTCAACTGGCTCCCACCTCTGAAGGTGGGGAGTAGGTCCAGGGATGGATGTCGTCCAGCGTTGAGCTCACCCAAACAGGAAGGAAGTCCCAGTTCTGTGGTTTACCTGGCAAACAACCAGGTCTGAGGGTCTGGATCATGTTGAATGAGGTAAAAGATGAAAATAAATAAGCAGAATGTCAATGTCAGGCATCACCTTCCAGAGGAGCACCACAGCAGGATACCAAGAAGGTTAAAGAAAAAATGACATTAAGCAACCTACAACAAAAACGTGATAAGACAGGAGAGAAAAAATCACTATTCCATCAATTTTATTATATGATGTCCTGATTATTACATTTCACAGTTAGTACATTATTTTATCATACCTGCATTTTGTGTTCTCGCTTCATGAAGTGACGGAAGACATGTAACTGAATTTAGACAGAGAGTAAAGAAACAGAAATGGAAAAAGTCAAGACTGTACTTATCTAACTTGTAAACAAAAAAAGAGTTAGATAAAAAAGTACAGTACAGAAAAGAGAAAGTGGCACAAGGAGACATACTGTAGCAGGAAGTGAAAAGGAGGTGCTACCATGTGTTGTTGTTAACTCTATTAGTGGAGCATGTGACTTCATTCATTCATTCAGAAAAAAACAGAAAGCTAAGACTGCTACTTTTCATGTTTTCCATTCCTTTATGGTTTACTTCTGTGGTTCCTTTTACAGTACATATGAAATCACAGGTAATTTATCTTAGTGGTTCATAAGTTTAAAAGGAAATGTTTCAGCACATCACTGTTGAATGCAGACACTGTGGTAGTAACAAGTAAAACAGGGACATCTAGTGGAAACCTGAGCTGCTTGTATTTAGATCTGCAGATTAAAACATCACCATCACTTTTTAAGTATTTTTATTTTTTGTCTTAGCAGGACATCAGTTTCTGGGGTTCAGGTTGTCTTGTTATTGTTCTCATCAATACAGTGGAACCTTGGACTGCAAGTAACTTGGTCTTCGAGGGTTTTGTATGACGAGAGAGAAATTTGAACTTGATGAAGGACGGATGTCTCGCAGTACAAACAGTATGTAAAGGTTTTGTCTACCGAGGCTCCGTGATCACAGCTTCTCTCTGCTGCATATTAGATAAATGAGACTCACTATACAAATACAAACATGTTTGGGTGAAACTAATCCTCTGAGTTTTAATTGTCTTATTTGCTTTGATGTCCGACCTACCTAAAGAAAGAAGTCCAGTTGCCATGACTAAACCTTCTGACAACTTCACCTGGATGACTGAGAATCTTCACAGATTTTGATGTGTTTTTAGATTATGTCCCAAGGTCCCACTGTACACATTTCAACACATTAGCATATTGTCAATATAAATAACTTTCATCAGTAACTTAATCTATAATAAGTTACTGATAACTTAAGACTATAGAACCTGATGTAGCTGAGAACAAAGGAGTAGGAGCATGGGCATGTACAGTAACATGTGTGGATTTTATATTTCCAGAAATTGTCATGTTAATAAGATCAAGTATTGAAGTCATCTTCTTCAAAGACAATTTTATCAATAAAAACACAGATGTTTTTTAGGGACAACCAATTATTTGTGTGTTCACAATAAAGGAATAGATGATCGATAGTTTCCACAGTAGCAGAACTCTTCTGTTTACATAGTACAGCAGTAATGGCGGCGAGGCAAGATGGCGGCGCCCCAAAAATTTCTGGTGGATTTGTCTTCTCTAAGGGGAGAAGGCCTTAGGTCGCAAAAGTTTGCGCCCGAAGCATGCGCAGAAGGCCGAGGTTACGGCTCCAGGCCAGGAAATTCAACCGGAAACTCACCGCGAAACTTGGGTTTTGTTTACAGTCAGCTTCTTTATCAGGAAGAAAGCTAATTCAGTAGCTAAGTACTGACCTGTTTTACAGAAAAACCCCACAGCAAAAGATTGGTTTGTTTTTTCTGCCTCTGTGAACTGTGAGAAAAAGAAGGAGTCTGGATTCAGACAGGTAAAACGGCTTTAAATCGTTTTCCTGATAAAGTACAGACTAGCAGCTAAACGAAAAATGCTAACTGCTACCAGTTATAATGATTAGTGTAACTGCTGAAACGAGTTGTACAATTTACATTCATTTAACACTCTGATGAATATTTGAAGAACTTGTGTTAATAAATAAAACCCTTTGTGTTGTGTATATTAAGGTAGATGTGTAGTTAAATAGCGGAACCAAAGTTGGCCCGTTATGTGTAGTCAGGTCGGTCAGCGACACGCGCACACACACACACAGAGTGAGAGAGAGAGAGAGGGAGAGAGAGAGAGAGAGAGCGAGCGAGCTGCGTTGCGTTGCGTTGAAAAACGTGTGTTTGTAGTGAAGACTCATAATGTTAAAGCTGCCAGTGATCACGTTATGTTGTCGTTATGTTTAATGCTGCCGAGTTTTAGCCGACCTGCTAATTAATTCCGTAACGTCCATTGATATTTAAGTGAACGTGATTGTCCCGTTAGCGTCTTACTGAGAACCCACACAGTTAATTGAATATTTTAAATCTGCATGAAGCTGGTGCTTTGGTTTCTACTACTGATAAAAGAGTCAGAGTGCAACTTTTCAAATGTATTAATCCACTTGGTGTATTTTAAAGTTCGCTCCACGTTTCTCCTTCGTACGATTTAATTATAGATTAATTTTTGAAACGTGAACCTACTATTAGTATTTTCCATTTAACGTCTGACTGTACAAATCATGCTGACAGCCTCTTGTCTTCTCGTTCAAAAAGCCCCGAGGGTGAGTAATTTCAGCTTTGGTTGAGCATTTAGTATGAGTGGCAGTCCTACAATTAGTGTTTGCCTGCAGCCACAGTAAGTGGAACTAGGGTGTAAACTATCCTCAAACCATCTCATTCCCCGCACAAGACTGCGTGAAGTGGGGACAATGACCAACCAGTGTAACACACCAAATTAACATGTTGTTTGTTTGATTCATTCTCGATGTTTGCTTTGACTTTAGTTATGTATTTAGTCTTCTGTGGTTTATTTTTAAACAGGGAAGCAGCGGGAGCCTCGGACTCTGTTCTCTGCTCCTAATGGGTTTCTCCAGCTGAGCGCACCTGTCAGGACTCTATGTTCCGTGGAAGCGGAGCCGGTGCAACTGTTTCCCTCCGCGCAGGGCGGTGCTGGATGGCGGGCGGGCGGGGAAGCCAGCCTTAACTCTCCGCTTACGCGTTAGAAAAACAAACGCAATGTCTGTGCAGGAGGGCCGCGGGACGACGGAGCACGCGTCCTGCAAAGAGCAGGATTCTCCACCTGTGAGCAGTTACGATGACTGCGTCGCCTTTCTGGGTCAGTGGGGACGTTTCCAGCGAGTTGTGTTTTTCCTGCTGTGCGCCAGCATCGTGCCCAATGGATTCGGTGCCTTCACTCTCGTCTTCCTGACGGACATACCGACTCACCAGTGCCTGGTACCGGACGTCAACCTCACTGAGGACTGGCGTGAAACCATCATCCCAACAAAGGTGAGTCAGCTTTCGCAAAGATATCTAACTCGTGTCAGCCGGAGCTTCAAACTATTCTTGCAATAACATGAGAAGATATTTGCTGATGATAACTTGACGTGTTCCTATTTTCAATAACTACCTTTACAAGTGACGGTAGATATTGGAAAACGGATGTGTGTAAGGGGACCGCGCGCCCTGACGCGTTCCTCTCCGCGCGCGTCTCCACTAAGAGACAGTTTGTGGTTGTCAGATTAGAAATGAGTTAAACCACAAACACGTCACGAACTGTCTCAACAAGTCGACACAACGTGGAGTAAAGTTGGTTACTTGTGTGAGAGTGTAAAAAGGAGAAAATAAACGCGCTTTAATTCCTGCGTGGACACAGAGAGTTGGCAGAGCTGAAGAATGCTGCAGGGAACCACGTGTAAAGGGAGAGTCAGTTGATTGCAAGGTACATAACATATGGTGGAGATTGGGCTGCAAGAATGACAGGAAGGGGTTTTATTGCTGAACAAACTGGAGCAACAACCAGGGGTTGATTTCAGTGTTGAGTGATCGCAGAAAAAGAAACAAAGGTGGAATGTGAGGGTGTAGTTGCATCAGTGGCATGTAGTGTATTATGTTAGTTGAAAAATGTAGGCGTAGGGCCAGACCAAAGGAGGAGGAGTGAGAAGGGAATAGTATTCAGCGTGGACTATTTCTAATTAGTAGTATAACTACTTTCTAATAAAACAGCTGCGTACCCCATGGTGCCCAATGTTGCAGCACGTGTCCTCACGCGGCATCGTGTTATACCCAGTAATGAGACAAGTTCACTTGAATAAACTAATAATAACATTAACAACACTTGTGTCACTGTGACACAGGTGGTGAGTGGGAAACAGGAGCTGAGCAGCTGCAGCAGATACAGGCTGGACGTGGTCAGAGACCTCTCAGCTCGGGGGTACGTTCCTGGCAGGGACGTCAACCTCACGAACCTGGAGCAGGAGGCCTGTGTGGACGGGTGGAGCTACAGCAGAGACATCTACCAATCTACCGTAGTCTCTGAGGTGAGTGTGTGAAGCTGTGGATGTGCGAGTTGTCCTGTCGGTTTCCTCCCGCACCTTTACCTTTGGCCTCTCTAGTCTCCGCATTTCTGTCTGCATGTGCATCACCGCGGCCACCTGTTGACTGATTTCATTTGAGGCTAATCATTGGCTAACTGTGTGTTAAATAAATTCATCAGTGATTATCACCCACCTCAAAGTTCAGTGTATAGGGCTTAATCTTCTGCACAGCAACAGAGACATACTCTTTGTGAGTTTAACTGGCTGTGGCTTCTCTTTGTTATCCAGCCTGCTCCTCCAGCCCGGTTAGTCAGGCACCTCGGACTTAAGGCAGAAAAACATTTGAATACAAACCTGTTTTCTCTGAACACGTTGTAAGACACTAACAAACTCTTATTTTCTATTTCTGAGAGAAGAACACTTGTAGCCTTAAGTTGTTTTTTCTTCTCTGTCAGCCTTCAAAAAGGCTAAAAACAATGTTCTGAAGACAATCACTCAGACTTTACCCGCACATTTGGCATTTATGTGGTAATTCATACGTGGTACTTCCACGTACACTGAAGATAATGTCTGCACCTACAGATGTTGATAAGCAGACTAACACGCCTCATTCGAAGTATGAGACAAGAGCAGGTACACAACAGGTATTAAAATCAATACTGTGTTACTTGTGATTTAAATTTTCTAACTTTTCCAGTTTGACCTGGTGTGCCGTGATCAGTGGAAGCAGCCGTTCACCTCCACAGTTTTCTTCCTGGGCGTTCTTGTTGGATCCTTCTTCTCAGGGCAGCTCTCAGACAGGTGAAGACTGAGAACACCAGCTCCACGTGGTGTAGGCTGCACTCATTTCAAGTTATTTGTTCAAATTGGTTAAGTGCAGCACAAGTATAGTTTAATATCAAGAATAGAAGAAAATATTTGTTTGTGTCGGCATCACATTTTACTATTTAACTGACGAATCTGACTTTTAACAACACTTTACTCTACAGACCAGTGATCAGGTTTCCAGCCCACTGAGTGTAGAAACAGTATCGGTTGCTCATTTTCACTTTATTCTACTTTTCTCTATAGGTTTGGAAGGAAACCTGTGCTTTTTGCAACCATGGCAGTCCAGACTGTTTTTACCTTTGTTCAAGTCTTCTCGGCTTCATGGATAGTGTTCATCATCATCATCTTTATCAACGGTCTGGGACAGATATCCAACTACATCGCTGCTTTAGTGCTGGGTACATGCTGAAATACTTCTACAGTACACACGTCTGTTTTTGAGCAGTTACCCTGTAGCGGCTGCATATTCTACCCACAGTCACTACATGTGTGTGTTTCCTCTTCTCTCTGTGCAGGAGCTGAGATCTTGACCGACAATGTACGAGTCCTTTACTCATCTCTGGGCACATGCTTAAGCTTTTCTGTCGGCTACATGATGCTGCCTCTCTTTGCTTACTTTTTAAGGGACTGGAGATCCCTCATGTTGGCTTTATCGCTGCCTGGCCTGGCATACTTCCCCCTCTGGTGGTAGGTTGCTCATATTACAGCAGCATTTACTATGACTTTCTATGATACGAGCAGGTTTGTGTGTCTTTAATGTGTTGATACACATGTGTGTGCTTCCCGTAAGTTAAAACATTATCAGTGAGGTTACAGTTCACCGCCATGTCTGAACTGGGAAATATATTAGGTCACAGTGACCTTAGCCTTTGACCAACAAACTGTAATTTGTTTACCTTGTTTTTTAATGGATATTTGTGCCAAATTTGAAGAAAGGTCCCCCAGGCATTCCTGTGATATCTTATTACAAATGAGTGAGAGGCCACGGTGATCCTGACCTTTGACCACTGAAATCTGATCAGTTATTGCTCGAGTCCAAGTGGACATTTGTGCCATAATGAAAGTCATTGCTGTCATATCACTTTACAAGAATGATATAGATGTTGGTCACGGTGACCTGGACCGTATCACTGAAGCTCAGTTGGCAGGGCAGTCAAACATAAACCAAGACTGGTGGTTTAACTCCGTGTTCCTCCTGGCATCATGTCAGTGTCCCTGGACAAGAGTCTGAACGCTGTAATGCTCCCTGCCCACAGGACTTTGTCCAAATGTATTATTATTATTATAGTTCCCATTAAGTGCACATCTGGCCAGATTGTGAGAGAGATTTAAATATAACAATGGGACTGAGAGACGGGGAACTAGAAAACACAATGTCTCCAGTCACTGCTGTTCCACTGAGGCGTAAAGAACAGGTTATGAGAGCATCTCTCTGGTGTATTTGTTTGAACTGGAAGTTGAGGAACCATATACGATCATTCATGCAGACTCCTTGTTGAATACTGAGGCAGGTTTATCCCCGAGTCTCCTCGGTGGCTGCTCTCCCAGGGAAGAGTGAAAGAGGCTGAGGCCATAGTGAGGAAAGCTGCCAAGTGGAACAAAGTCCAGCCTCCTGCAGTCGTCTTCGGAGGCTATAGTGTAAGTTAACTTTGACTTAAACCACGCAGTTAAACATTAAAATTGTATGTTTGAACAATAATGTTTGTAGCTGCAGATGCTCATTGCCAGAATGCAGCACAAAATGATATTTGTATTTTTAAAAAATAAATCAAAATATGATCAGTCAGGTTTAGGTCTGTCTCACTGTAGAGTTATGGTTTATTTAGTAGAACGTTATGAACCAGAGAGGAAGTTACTAAGTACATTTACTGAAGTAGTATAATTAAATACAAGAGACATATAGTTACTTTTACTTTTACTCCATTGCATCTTCCATCAGACTGTATTAGGCTCCTGATTAGTTTTTAATTGTTGCAGGTTAATGAGAAGGAAACACCATCAAAGGATCTTCACAATGTCTTCGACCTGCTGCGGAAGAGCAGCATCAGAACCACGACTCTCATTATCTGCTTGGTGTCGTGAGTAAACGCTCAGTCCCAGAAACCATTTCCACACACTGACTTTGCTGCAGTGGCACAAAGGTTTTTCTGTTTTCTGTGCATATTTTTGATTGGAACACATCTGTGTCTGTACCTTTGACTTGCACAGCTTCACTATGACGACTGAATACTACGGCCTGTCCTTCAACGCAGCCCAGCTCCATCCTGACCCCTACATCAGCTGTTTCATCTCAGCCGCTGTGGAGGTCCCGGCTTACATTTCCAGCTGGCTGGCTCTGCGATACCTTCCGCGACAACTGTCTATCATCGCTACCTTGCTTCTTGGAGGACTTCCACTGTTGCTTATTCAGCTGGTTCCTGAAAGTGAGCAAGAAAAAAACCCCACATATTGATCAAGCATCATAGTATATCATATTTCTAATGGCATACTTGGCACGCAGCTTTTGTCTCATCGTGGTTTAAGGTGTTTCCACGTTCACTGCGGGATGTCAGGGATCTGCACATCCACATGATGCGGGTGCAGCTGTCTAAAAGTGCTGCAGACCCATTCAGAGATCGTATCTTGTTTCCGTATCTCTTAGATCTATCACATTTGTCTCTTGCCCTGGAGATGTTGGGTAAATATGCCATCACCACTGGTGCAGCCCTGATGTTTGCCTACTCCGCAGAGATTTACCCAACAGTGCTCAGGAACACTGCAACAGGAACATGGACGACTGTTTCCAGATTAGGAAGTTGCATTGCACCGTTTTTGTTAAAGCTGAGTGAGTAAACTGAGGTTGGATCGAGAGGCTATATCTTTATGTTTGATCTAGCTAATATCAAGTTCACGCACGCAAACAATTCATTCACACATGACCTAACCAGCCTGTCTCCTTGTTAGGGATATACCTCGAGTCCCTTCCTTATGTTGCTTTGGGGATCCTGGCTGTTGTTTCTGCCTCTGCTGCTCTCTTCCTGCCAGAGAGTTTTGGAAGACCTCTGCCTGAAACTATTGAACAGATGCATAAAAGAGAAAGGTATGCTGTTTATTACTAAACTACATCACGTACAGTGTTAACTGAATGATACACGGTTGGTACATTTTTATTCAGGGTAACTATGAAGTTACATGAGATTGTTGTTATAATACAAACTTTTTGTCAATTAGTTTGCACAGTAATTTATCGGACACAGAATATTTTGTGTATTTACTGACCAACATAATTGTATTTTGCAACACTGCTCTGGATAATTCCAAAGTTAGCAGGTAGACTTCTCCGTGCCAAGCCTTAAGCTGAAAATCACCGTTGAATGTAGGTTGTCTTAGAGTCTACAGGCAGCATTGTATGAGAAACAGTCGTTATGTGTTGGGGAATTTGGCCAGATTAGCTTTGGAGTACTTTTCATTTTTTACTTACATCTACTGAGACAGACTGACTATTAAGTACAGAGATAAGACTCTGCTGAGAACTTGTTTCCCTCCTAGGAGTGTTTGAGGTTTTCCACCTCCTAGGGGGTGTCAGGGTTTCATACCCAGGCAGGGTGTTATGGACAATGTAACATGCTGCCAGCTTAGTGCCTCAGATCAGTAGCCAGGTTTTTCTGTCAGAGTGCCAATACAACCTGAAACTCACAAGGGACCTAGGCATACATCATTGTTCTGTTTAGAAATGCTGCCCAGTCCTCAGCGTCTGAGCTCATGTCAGATAGACTGAAGTGGGAACTTGTTCTGTGGAGAGAGAAGTCTACGTCTCAGCTTGTTTTTGTTTGGTTGGATGTTGGTTTCTCTGTGCTTAAGGCAAAAAATGAAAGAAGCAAGCCAGGATCTATGATGGTATCGGGGTGCATCTGTGTCTATGGTATGGGTGACCTGCCATCATTTTAGGGAGACGTATGCTGCCGGGGTGCACGTGCTTGATTGGCCTGCTTGCATTTCAGATCTGCCTCATACTGCGCAGGTCAATCAAATTTTAAATATGCCTGTTTACATAATTCAATTAAGTTGGTCAGTAAACTTAAAAAAAACATTTTACATGTACATTAACATTGACATTAGTGTTGTATGTATATATATATATATATTCCATCTTTGTTGTATTAAATTACAAACTTAATATTTGTCTTTTTTTATAACAGATTGAAGTGTCCCTGCGTCAGCAGGAAAAAAATCCCTGTGCCCGCAGTATTCCTGGAGAATATATTATAATTATTAATTATATTATGAATCTTGAATTTTTAAACATAATGAGTTGATGAAGTTAACCTATGCTCGAACTTTTAAAGACACTTGCTCCAGTAGTCATACATGTGACCTCTTTTAAAATCAATATTTTCAACAGTTTCTACTCATTTTATCTCTGTTTGTTGATGCAAATATGTAAAGAGAATATTGCCTAAAACAGTTTGTAGAAGTATCAGGAAAATTTTGCATTTTAAATAAACAAACTGAGTTTTATATAAATGTGTTAGTTAGTTGTGTATTATCCTTGAAAACACAAAATGATAAGTCGACAGCTGTAAAATGTTAAAACAGTAAAGTTAGAGTAACAAGGTTCATACGTTTGTCACAGACACCAAGCAAGTGACCAGTGAAACTGTAACTTTCTATTACCTTTTAATCTATAACCCAGCAACAGCAACAAGAAAGGAAGCCAAAAAACAACTTGAGAACCATCTCTGGTACTAAAATAGTACATGACACAGAACACGGGTGACCGCATTCAGTCCTGTGTCAGTCAATCATTGAAATGCTGCATTTATTCACTAATACTGCCTAATTTTTGAATCTCTGGCACCTATTACTCGTTCACAATTCACAGCAGTAAACAGTAATCATGAGTGTCGGTATGTTTTACAACACTGGTTTATCTAGAACAGGGAGTGGCCACCAGTCAGGTGGTGCGAGGACAGACAGTTTGCAGCAGAAAAACTAGCAGTCTATCGAATAACGGCTGCCGAGGTCACGGTTTAGGGTCCTGACACCATGAAGGACTATGATGACGCCACAGCTTTTCTGGGCCAGTGGGGACGTTTCCAGCAGATTGTCTTCTTCCTGCTCTGTGCCAGCATCTTTCCCAATGGATTCGGTGCTTTCTCTCTCGTTTACGTGACTGACGTTCCCAGACACCACTGCCTGGTTCCTGAGGTCAACTTGACCCAAGATTGGCACCAAGCTATCATCCCGACAAAGGTAACGGAGATTAGGTTGCAGCTTTGCTGCTTCAGGAATATAAACATTATCATGATTATCATTCCTGCCATGCTGCAAAGCGTGTTGTTACTTGATTCTGACTACACATGCGTTCTTACCTTTTGTATGTAGCTAGAGTATTACGAAGATGCCGTGTGCTCAGTGTGAAACACTCTACAATGTAGAGTCTATATTGTAGGAACGAGTTCTAGCATGGAGGAGACAAGCTTCCAGATGCGCCTTCGTGCCAAGTTTCAAAGTGGATATACAGACATACATTTTTTCAATTATATTAAAACACTTTTGAAATAGTTGTATTTTACCCAAAAACAGTGGCAATTAGTTCCTTCATGACGGTTCATCTTCCATTCCAGAGGTCTTTCTCAAACCTGACTGTCCAACCAGTCGGGTTTATAACACCGCTGCCCCAACCAGTCGGGTTGATAACGCCGCTGCCCCAACCAGTTAGTCAGACTTAAAAAAGCCGGCTGGACTGGAGGGTGAAATGTCGTCCAGACGACTCAGAATCTTCACAGACAGTTTTCACGTTGGCAAACTCAGAGATGCAGAGTTGCATCAAACAACTTTGCCTTTATAGACGGTGCTCATGCTTCCATATATTTAACATATATTTAGTTTATACACATGCTGTTTACATGCTGGATACTGCAGCAGGACATCGCAGGCCTCACCCGGCATGGGATGTAACCGCATGGCTGTGGGTCAGGAAAAGCAATGAAAAGGGTCCTCAGTCATCCAGGATCATTGTTATCCTTGGATGGAGGGTGGAATGTTCTCAGAAATATAAACAACTTCAGTAGCCACTGAAACTCTTTTTATTTTTTATTTATTTATTTATTTTCCTTTTTTAAATAAATAAAGCTTTGAGCACATTACAGTTGCAGATTTGTATTCATTTATTTATTTTCCACTTAAGCAGGTGAATGTTTGTATTATTATAGTAATAATTACAGCAAAATATTTAATATAATAAATGTTCTCACATCTTAGTTCTTTTCTTCTTAGAACAGTTTGAAATGTCCCTGCATTAGTAGGAAATAAACTCTGGTACCTGCAGTACTCCTAAAAGGTGTATTGTGATTACATACTAATCAATACTAAATAATTTAATTAACGACAGGCTCTGATTAGTCTAAGCATCAGACCTCTGGGTTCGATGCTAAATGCTGTACGCTGAGGTCACAGGTCTCTCTGACTGTAATGAAGTTATTAATGCACAAACCAGCTAAATAGGTGCTGTTGTGCCCACACATTGGAAGGACTAGAAAGCTGTAGCACCTGTACCTCACGTGGTTATGCACGCAGCCTGTTTTGCCTATTTGTGCTGATAAGCTGGATAATATAGATTTGGTCCACATCACTGCAGAGCACACTGTGCTGCCATGTCGTCTGCCAAGTGGTTACAAATTATATATAAAACTTGAAACCAAACTACATAGCTCCCTGTAATCCTCTGGATGCCACATAAGCTCATGCTATAACTCTGAGCACAGACCGCGGCGCGTCGCTCAGGCGCAACGATGGAGACGTTGCGTAACAACGCGCCGCAGGGAACCTTGGAGAGCGGATGCGTCTCTGTCCCGTTCATCACTGCTGGCTGCTGAGTGAGAACCAGCATTTCCTCTGGTGTCTCACTGTAAAAGGGAAGGGTCGTCGAGTCTCTGTCTCTTTTTGTGGATGCAAACATTCATATTAAATTAAAACACTTTATTATAGCATAAGGTAAATCTTTTATCTTCAAATAAACCAAAAATTTTTCATTAATTGTAGTAATTTTTTTTACTTATTTTATTAATAAACATAACTAGGGAGGCCTGCTGAGCCTGAAAGGTGTTCTTGTTCGCGGACTGCACACCTGAGGCGAAGCGACGGCGAACTGCGCGAACCGAGCTTCGTCTTTCGCGTTTATCCTCATTCGCGTTGTTTTGGGTGGGTGTAAAGACGTGTCTGTTTCAGAGCTGATGTCTGTTACAGTCAGTACTGTTTGCACCATCGTGCATGACACTGGACACACTTCACGGACTGAAACGCGCCTCTGGCAGGAGGCTGGGTTGGATCTTTTCACACCTCAGCTCGTTACATCCAGACATGTGCATTTCCTGAAGGAGGCGTAACAGGTGCAGGTTTATCAGGCTCCTTTTCACTTAAAAGGTCAGAGGTCTTGTCATTGTGTTTCCTAAAAATGTGTCTTTTTTCCCCCCTCACATCTGTTTCAGCAGTTTCATGTGTCAGATTCCAGCACACATATCCTCCAGAAAATGCTCTCCTTGTTCTTTTCTCTCTCCTCCTCCCACTTACAAACCGGTGGAGGCAGATGGCCGCCCACCCTGAGCCTGGTTCTGCTGTGTGTTTCTCCCGTTAAAGGGGTTTTCATACAGAACCCTGTGTGTAGTTATATTCTGTGAGGTCTTCATGTAACTTGTTGTGATTTGGCATTATGAATAAACTGAGTTAATGATGGGACACACGACTTTCTTATTACCAATGACAATAAGGAAGTATTTGTTGAATAAGCGTTTGCACTGCGTGGTCCTGTGTGTAGTTGATATCTGATGTTTGTTGGAGAGCGAATTCAGAGCATATTCAAAAAGTTACTAACGAACTAACGCTGTCGTGTCGCTGACCTCTAACTGAGGTGGTGAGTGGGAAACAGGAGCTGAGCAGCTGCAGCAGATACAGGCTGGACGTGGTCAGAGACCTCTCAGCTCGGGGGTACGTTCCTGGCAGGGACGTCAACCTCACGAACCTGGAGCAGGAGGCCTGTGTGGACGGGTGGAGCTACAGCAGAGACATCTACCAATCTACCGTAGTCTCTGACGTGAGTGTGTCCCCGTATCGGTCTGTGAATGTCAGGGGATCATTGTGACACTCATGCATTTCCTGGGGTCTGTGTATGACTGTTCCAGTTTGACCTGGTGTGCCGTGATCAGTGGAAGCAGCCGTTCACCTCCACAGTTTACTTCCTGGGCGTTCTTGTTGGATCCTTCTTCTCAGGGCAGCTCTCAGACAGGTAGCGAGAACGCATTGAAACGGCTTTCACTGCTGTTGTAACGCTGACATGTCCTCAGCATGAGACGAATAACAGCTCATCTTATATCATCTTATTCTCCACACATGTTGGACCAGATCCATTAAGCAGCTTGTTCTGTGTTTGCCTGAAGGACAAACAGCAACATTTTGCATAATCACTAGCAACAAAAGAATCTTTATGTTTTTAGAAGAGTTAACTCGCCTCATTCAGAGTCGGTAACATATCTGTGTTTTCCAACAAAGATTGCTTACATGTGTTTGATATTTCCTGTTTGGTCGTCTCACTCTAGATTTGGAAGGAAGCCTGTTCTCTTCGCAACCATGGCAGTTCAGACGCTTTTTACTTTTGTTGCCATCTTCTCGCCCTCTTGGACGGTTTTCTGCGTCTTCTTCTTCATCAGTGGTTTGGGGCAGATCTCCAATTATGTGTCTGCTTTTGTTCTGGGTAAGTGTGAACGTTTCATGTGTCAGTGATTCTGAACAGGAGAAGTGGATTTTTTCAGAGTGTATATACAGTTTTAGTTTTTTCATAATGCCCCACCTCTTTGCTCCATATTCGCTTTTTGTGCAGGCACTGAAATATTGACCGGGAAAGTGCGGGTCCTGTTCTCCTCTATGGGTGTGTGTCTGGCTTTTGCCTTTGGCTACATGATGCTGCCTCTCTTTGCTTTCCTTATACGAGACTGGAGATCCCTCTGCCTGGCTTTGTCTGTGCCTGGCCTGCTCTACCTGCCCCTCTGGTGGTAGGTTACAGTCATTGCCCGTCAATACATATTAATGTTGGACAGATTTGCTCTTGTCAGGGGGGCTATAATTTTCTTCTAAAGCCTGAACGTCTCTGTTGTGAATACTGGTGCAGGTTCATCCCCGAGTCTCCGCGGTGGCTGCTCTCTCAGGGGAGAGTTAAAGAGGCTGATGCCATAGTGAGACAGGCTGCTAAGAAGAACAATGTCAAGGCACCACAGGTCATCTTTGACGATACCACTGTAAGTTGGCTTTGACTGACGTCAGCGTTGAGGCATCGTGCAGCAGGATGCTACTACAGCCAAGGGTTTTGTATCTTGCAGGCTACTAAGACAGAGACTCCACCTAAGGAGCGTCACAATCTCTTAAGCCTGCTGAAGACCTCAAACATCAGAAGCACAACTGTTATTCTGTGTTTGGTGTGGTGAGCATCCAGCCTGAACATTTTAATCCACAGTGACACTGTAGACATCCTTCACATCATATTTAACCCACAGATTTTCTTCCTGTGTTGCCCCATGTGCACTGTAAATATCTAAAGGAAATGTATTCAACTCCTTTTTTATCACAGGTTTCCAGTCACACACACCTGTGCTCTCTGTGTCCCCATCTTCCCAGGTTCACTCTAAGTACTGGCTACTTTGGCCTGTCCCTGAACACATCCCGACTGCACGCTGACCCCTATATCAGCTGCTTTATTTCAGCAGCTGTAGAGGTGCCAGCATACATAACCAGCTGGCTGGCTCTGCGGTACCTTCCCCGGAGAATCTCTATGATCTCTATCATGCTCCTCGGAGGAGTGTCGCTGTATCTCATTCAACTAGTGCCTCTGAGTACGTGGAGAAAAGAGTGTTTTCACACATAAAGTTCTTTGCTCAAAGAACCGAGGCTCCTTTTTATCACTGTACTAAATGCATGAATATTTATTTTACCTTTCTTATCGTTCAGGTTTATCTGCTCTGTCTGTTGCGTTGGAGATGCTGGGAAAGTTTGGTCTTACCAGTGGCACAGCCCTGATGTTTGCCTTCACGGCAGAGCTTTTCCCCACCGTGCTCAGGAACACAGCAACGGGGACGTGCACGACTGTTTCCAGAGTGGGAAGCTGCATTGCTCCTTTTCTGCTGCAGTTGAGTGAGTAAACATTTTTTAACTTGGATTCATCCTAACACATGCTGTTTGGACTGACACACCTATCATCTGCCTTTAAACCCAACCTTCTCGTTGGACAGGCGTGTACTTTAAGTACCTTCCTTATATTATACTGGGGACTCTGTCAGTTGCGTCCGCCTTTGCTGCGCTCTTCCTTCCAGAGAGTTTTGGGCGACCTCTGCCTCAAACTATTCAAGAGATGCACAAGAGAGAACGGTGAGATGAGATTTTTAGACTCGTTTCATGTCTGTGGTAATAACACACAATCGATTTCAGGTTAGCAGCTTGTGTAGTTTCAGCAGTTCTGTCTGATTTTGGTGTCACTAAGATACATTTAAAGAGGTTCCTTCTTATGGGACGTTCTGGATTTAATTTAATCTCAAAATGAACCATGACATGAAACAAATAAAATGAGCGTCATAAGTTTTGAGTAGATCTCATAATGTTAAAAATGTATGTAAGACGTTGTATTGTTGTACGGCAGTAATATTTTCTAAAGCAAGTCATAATATATGAAAACAAAAGGTCATGTTTTACCACTAAGTGCTCTTATGAATGTATGAAGCTTTATTTAGGCAGAAAACATCACAGCTTATTCCTTTAATATAAACTATTAAAACTCATCATCAAAACTCATTAGCTTCATCATCATCATCATCATCAGTAGTGAAACTGTTGGTGACAATAGCCATAAAGTTAGTACTGAAGAAATAAAGTTAAGAAAACATCTAGTAGTATTTATTTAAGCAGGTACTTGTGTCTTTCTTGAGTACTGAGCTTGTGGACTTCCAGCACCTCCACTGAAGCACTTTGTGTTCTGTTCCGTCTTTTGTCCCAGCAGCATAAAGTGCCCGTTCATCACCAGAAAAGAAAACTCCAAACCTGCGGTGCTCTTTGAAAGTCAGCTGTAATCGTCTAACATGAATAAATCACCTCTAGTATACTAACAGAAGTAATCGCTTCCTTTTGGCATCACATTAATAAGATGTTAAACTAAAGAAAAAGTTGATCTACCTGAACATACGACCATTTCATAAAGTAAATAAAACTGTCTTTAAAGCATTAATATTCTTAAAGAGAATTAGTTAGTGGCAGTGTTTCTATGTGGACGTGTTGTACGACTGTATTTTGTGTAGTGTTACATTATCTCAGTGTTTTTTAATGTTCTGTCTGTCTGTGTGATATACAAATATATAAAAAATGTGGAAATATGTGTAAAAAGCTTTACAGTGAAGAGAAATTCAATAAAAACAATGAAAATATTTCTGTATTTTAAGGTCAGCACGTGTGAGAATATTAGAAATGTAGACACATTCTTTTTATAGAAGGTAACGCTATTTTCATTTCACAACCATGAAAAGCAGGATTATGTAACTATGGTATCTGAGAATGAATGGTGCACAGAGCAGAAGGATTTTTGCTCCTTGGCTGGAGTTTGATGTTTCAGAAGACGTTTTTCTGTTGTGCGGACGTTTGAAGATGCCACGACGTTCTTCAGTCCTGTTAAAGTCACATTACATTACATGTTAATTGAAAAAGTAGTTGAAGTGTTAAAAGTCCGTTCAGCAGGAATGTGCACAGAGAAGTGATGTCTGCCCACTTAGTGCTTCTCCCGAGACGACCGGAGACTTTTCCCTGGCAATGTTTTCCTCCTCTTCGATGTGGGGGACTGTATTATGTCTCTTCTGACAGCATCTAGGGAAAAGCACAGTGGTGCAGTCAAAAAACGCTGCTCTCCTGCCTGGGACCTGAGAATATTACATGAAATACAACAGGGGTTGAAGCACATGCTGAGGGGGGTTGTCTTACCCGGGGAAGTGCTGCATGTGAGCGATGGTTTCCGGCAGAGGCATTCCAAAGCTCTCAGGCAGCAGGAGGCTCAGCAACCCCGCCAGAGCTGTAAGGCTTCCCATGAGGATGTAAGGCAATGAAATAGAGTAGCTTCCTGTGGAGGACATCAAAGGAGGGGACTGTGAAAAGCAGCCTAGGACAAAGTGTGTGCGTCAGTCCTGTGACAACAGCTGGACTCTTCCCACATCCTATCCCTGTAGGCCTTAATGTGTGGACGTAAAGTTAGATACTCGTCTCTCTTACTTAGGTAAATAAAGTAGGGAGCAGTGATGCTGCCGATTCTAGAGGCCATGGAACAGGCGCCGAGAGCCGTATTCCTTAGCACAGTCGGGTAGAGTTCGGCTGTGTAGGCGTACACGATGGCAAACGCTGTCGTCATGGCGAACTTCCCTATCATCTCCAGAGTTATGGCTGCAGAAACCAGGTCTGCAGGAAACAGAATTTAAGGTTACAAAACTGACCAGTCATCCAACGGGAACGTCTCAAGTCCAGCATGTGTCTGTGCATCGAAAAAGATGCTCTTCACACCTGCTGGTACGAGCTGTATGAGGAGCAGGAATATTCCTCCCATTGAGAGGGCGGAGGAGAGACTACGTCGCCTGGAGCACCAGCGAAACATGACCCATGACAAAGTGTAGGCTGGAATCTCCACCACAGCCGACAGGAAGCAGTTGAAGTACGCGTTCCCGTGAAGGTTTGCCGTGTTCAGGGAGAGAGCGAAGTAGGCGATGGTCACCGTGTTCCTGTGGAGAGAACTGTTTTTACACACCGACATCTCTGGCAGGACTTTCACACCTCGCAGACACTTAAGTTGAAGTTATCCACCTCCTGATTTTGTTGTGTTTTTTTTATTCGTGCAAAGGCTGAAGGGAACTGTTTCTTCCTCAAACAAAAATCGAGCTGAATCTGTTGTTTTAGGTTGAGATCACAAGAAGGGACGTCCTGCTGGGCAGTTGCATAAGGCCTGGGTTTGATCTTAGCAGCAGGCTCTGCAGCACCTGACAGGTCGTTATGTGCCGTTAGTGAAATGGGCTAAACGGGTTCAGACTGTGCGTATGCGTGCGCGCAACGCTGTGCACGCGTGCGGGGGTCAGCGTGCTGAATGTGGAGGTCAGACGGGACAGCGGGGGGACTCACCACACCATCCACAGCGTGACAGAGATCCAGCGGATGTTTCGGGAACGGAGCAGGTCACAGATGTTGTGGGTCTTCCTCTTCTCAGTCTGTTCTTTCTGTGGAGCACGTGGGAAAACAAACAATTAGCAAGCAGAGTCACCCATTTAGAAGTAATCGCGTCTGAGTGACGCTTGTTAACGCACGGCCACACGCTGTGCACATGGCCACACGACACAAGGGTCGAACGTTCATAGAGGCAAAAGGTCAGTGGGCAACGGAACCATGAGGAGCAAGAAGACCAGGTTTCGGTTTCCTTACTTCTGTTCACATTTTATCGTACTGTTGGCACCTCTATCCTCATGCATCACCCTGACCATGTAGACACCAACTACGCTCACCCTCATCAGCACTACAGGCAATTTAGAATCACCATTTGGCTCCAACATTCACGTCTTTAGACGGTGGGAGGAAGCCAGAGTCACCACAGAGGAGCAACGGGGAAAACAAGCAAGTGTGCTTTCCTTATTCAGAAAGAGAAGAACATACCAGTCCCACAGAAATACTGTCTGACAAAGCTGGGGATAGAAAATACCATCTCACAAGCAAAAGCAATGTCAGTGTGACAAAATAGAAACATGGGAAAGAAGAATGAGAATCAGTAAGACCTAATGCATACGTAGGTTTATTGTTTGTTTCCAAGGAGGAAGGAGCAGGATAAAAAATTCATGTGCGCAGAGGAAAGGTTGTAAATTTCTTAGTAGAAGAAAGTTCACATTTCAAAGGTCAGGTGCGAACGGAGGAGTGGCGTGAACAAAACGATGGATTTAACCCAGCAGGCAACAAGAAACCAGAGATTTCCTTTCAATCATTACTGAAGAGCTCCAGTATCACTGGGACTCTGTCGGGTAAAACTCAGCCAGGTGTCTGCCTGCTGTCGCCCAGAATGGTGAATGGTTACGTTACACCGATCAGTGAACCCTCCAAAAGAAACAAGGCGCACGGAAAAACAAAAAGAATCACTGTGTATTCAGTAGAGTAGAAGTTAACACACTTTGTTCGTTACTGTCAGAGCTGCAGACTCTCGTTTGCTAAAATATTATCACACGGTGTTTCAGTGTAATGACTCTACACTCAAATATATTTCTCATATAGCCTCATTTTCCTGATATCGTCGCTCTCTCATTTCCCAGAGCTCTCACCTGTGAAGGGCTGAAGATGACCAGCGGAGGCTGGATTTTGTTCTTCTTAGCGGCATCTCTCATTATGGCCTCAGCTTCTTCTACTCGTCCCTGAGAGAGCAGCCATCGCGGAGACTCTGGGATGTACCTGCCTCATCACACAGCAGAGAGCAAAGAGAGAAAGATGCCTTCAACCCCTGTTGCAGAGTAAAGGATGCTGCAGAACAGAAACACCTCACGGAGACTCCCTGTTATAAAGGCGGAGCCGCCGAACTAAAGCAGCATCTATAAGCATTCATTCAAATATCATAAGGCATCTTCAGATGACTTGTTTGTCCTCTGTGGACTCACTACGCATGTCAGTATTAAGGAGAAGCTTCGACGGGTGGAGCACACACGAGCAAACACACACCTACCTACCACCAGAGAGGCATACAGAGGGCGCCAGGCAGGGTGAGGCCGAGGAGGAGCTTCCTCCAGTCTCTGATGAAGAAGGCGAACAGTGGCAGCAGCATGTAGCCCACGCCAAAGAACAGGCTCACACCCACCGTGGAGAAAATGGTCCGAGCACGTGGACCTAATATCTCTGTTCCTAAGCACAGGAGAACAGAAGATATTCAGAACTCAAGCAGTAAATTACAGTGGTGGAGTGAGAATCAGGAAGTAGAGGGCAATCAGGGTACCTAACACAAACGCAGCCACGTAGTTGGAGATGTGTCCCAGTCCGACCACAAAGAACAGGGCGCAGAACACGGGCCAGGACGGAGCAAAGACCTGGACAAATGTGAACACCGTCTGCACGGCGATGGCGATAAACAGCACGATTTTCCTGCCGTACCTGAAAGAGGAGATGAAACATGACTGGATCTGCTGTTAGCCTGTCACATGCACAGAGGTTTGAGTAATTCCAGTGACAGGATGTCCAGCTAACTGTGACTCTCCTGGCCGTCACCTGTCGGAGAGCTGTCCTGACAGGAAGGAGCCGGTGAGAACTCCACAGAAATAGAGCGACGACGTCAGCGGGTTCTTCCACCGGTTGTCACACACCAGGTCCCACTGTCAGAAAACACACACACACAAAACACAGGCGGGAGAAGATGAGGTGCACAAACACAACCCAGCATCATAATTATACTGAGATTTATACTAGGACTAAAAGATTCTTAAATTATTGATCTGGGTGCAGAGTTTCTGATGGATACAGGTTTTATTGTCCAGTAGTGTTTGCTGGACTAGACGTTGCTGTAATGTCCTGAAACGTGTGTATCATTTTGTAAATATCTGTGTGTGTGTGTGTCATTTTGTAAATATCTGTGTGTGTGTGTCATTTTGTAAATATCTGTGTGTGTGTGTGTGTGTTTCATTTTTTAAATATGTGTGTGTGTGTGTGTGTGTGTGTGTGTCATTTTGTAAATATCTGTGTGTGTGTGTGTTTCATTTTGTAAATATCTGTGTGTGTGTGTGTGTCATTTTGTAAATATCTCTGTGTGTGTGTGTGTGTGTGTGTTTCATTTTTTAAATATCTCTGTGTGTGTGTGTGTCATTTTGTAAATATCTGTGTGTTTCCTTCACTCCCACTACCACCCTCTATTTTCCTCATTTCTGAAATGCGTAGCCTGAGAGTAGGAACACCTGCC
>JAUMTR010000006.1:15999316-16068389 GCA_032270685.1 Microctenopoma stevenorrisi
ACTAAGTCCAGTTGCTATTGGATAAACCTTTTTGAGATAACCATGACCTGGATGACTGAGAACCTTCACAGATATTAATCATACACACTTCATGGTCATAAAATGTACTACTTGGTGGCAACTTGGCACTAAATCAGAAACAGGTTCATAGTAGTCTTCTGTTCTCTTGGGGTCCTCATGGGTTCAGCTTTGGGTTACATGACAATGCCTGCAGCGTCATGAGTGGCTGATCTACGCGCCCCTGTGGTGGTAAAAATATTAACAGTCTCAGAACTCGTTAATCCTCTAAAACCAAAACATAACATAGTATAACATTGCAGAGGGTATTTTCTGTTCTCCAGCCTCAGGAAACAGTAAAGAAACTATTACAGTGTGAATAGTTTGCTTTTGTGTCAGATATCTAGATGTTTTCCTAGTCTGATCAGTTATTGGTTTGGTGCCTGTATGTCTGTGTGTGTCTGAACGTGTTGTTGTACTGTGTCTGTGTTTCAACCCTCCATGTTAGTCCCAGAGTCACCTCGCTGGCTTCTCTCACAGGGAAGAGTGAAGGAAGCTGAGGCCACACCAGTGTTGCCAGATATTAAATGTTGAAGTATCGTAGCAGCAGATTAGACTGAGCATATTACAGCCTATAATGCAGCTTTTGCCCACAGAACGGCTGTAAAACCACCCCTCAGCAGGACAGTGCCTCCACCTGTGGAGTATGCGACGTATCCCTCCGCGCTCACTCGTTGTTTACGTCGTGCGTCATCACGTGTTACATCGTGCGTTGATTGGCTGTTTAGTTTAGACACGCGAGCGCGCTAACAAGCTAAGTGCGAAACTGTACCTTTTTGTGCTAATGAAATAACTTAGCCTTAACACGAAAGCGGCAAATGATCGTACATTATCGGCTTTTTGGATCATTGCTCTTACATATGGTAAAATTAGCGTACAAATACGACGATTATCGTGCGTCTTGCAACACTGGGCCATACTAACAAATGCTAATGCTAATAACATTAGCACCTGAAGCTATATTTAGGCAAGCTGAGTTTATTTGATCACTCGGCTTGTGTTGAAATGTTAGTGGGTAAAGAAAACATTCACTTTTGGATTTTGGTTCAGTTTTTTTTTTTTTTTTTGCTGTAATGTCATATATTAAACAGTCAGTTGTCAGCAGGGGTAGACTAATATCTTTACATCATGATGAACATGCTGTGTTGAATTTATTCACTAAAAGTGCTTCAGAGCTTGATACTTGTAGTTAACGCGTGTTGTCACTGCTAAATACTGGCTGTTCTACAATTCACCAATTGTGGAGGAGGTTTAAATATTCTCGTTAATTCTTCACCAGCTCAACAAACCGTAGAGGACAATGAGGAACAGGTAAGGACAGCACTCGCTTCCGGACCATCATTTTTATTAAAGCTTTCAGTTTAGTTTTTTCCTTTGACACAGTATATGGTTTTCCAGACTGTTAATTAAATATTTGCAGGCCTAGAGGTCTCTCCTTTGCTTTCACCCAAAGATTTCGTTTTTTATTTCTACTTAGACAGCTGCTAGACTTGTCTGCGCTACTACAGGGAATCAGTGTCTTGTCCAAGGACATGTTGCTTCAGTGACCTAAAGTTTCTTACATTTTATAACACATCATTATTAGAAGCTCTTAGCATCAGAAATGAATAAAATGCACATAAATTAAAAATATTTTAGTGCAAATTAGTAAGTTGAGTAATTGTAATGATGCAGCTTGGTTTAACTTTAATGAACACAGGACAGAAAAAAAGGTTAATTGGTCACTTGTTACTTTAAATCTTCTTCAAGAGGGACTTTGTAAACAATTTAATGGATACTGCTGCGTAAAACAGTTCATTATTTATCATTTTGTCATTTGCAACACGCTACCACGCCGATCATGTGACCGATTGACATTCAGCGTCACCATTTACTGTGTTTATGTACAACAGGAGAAGAGAGGAAAAGAGAAATAGAAGTAGGAAGAGGAGAAAACGCATCTGAGCATCAAAGTTATAGCTAGTTATTAGTTGTCACTGAACCAGTACACATTGAAACTTCCTAGTAAAGCATTGCACTGATCTTACTGATCCTGAGGTTTAACAATCTGTTGTTTCTTTTTCACTGCAGTTTTTGTGTTTTCTGTCTCTTCTGACTGTACGTCTTTGTATTATTAAACTGTTTTTCATGCACAATTAAACAAATAAGGACAATCTCTTTAAAAAATAATCTTAAACAACTTGCAATTAGAAATCTCCAGTGACAGCGAATACGTTTTATTGCTATATATAATATCCAGCTGTGTAAGTGCATAAAACTACCACCTTTAAATGTCTGTGTAGAGAATAGTTGTGACATTCAGGGTTTTCATGTGAAACCAGCTGCTTTCATATCAACTTGAAATAAAACAAACAAGAGGATCGGAGGGATGCACCAACTTTAACCTAAACTCTACCTTTATCTTAGCATACTTTTTGCTCAGTTCAGCACAAGGTTAACTGTATGCTGCATCAACCAAATGATCTCTGTTAGAATTTGCATCTTTTTGCGGATTCATTTCTATTCGTGGGGATTTCCCTTTGCGGTAGTTTCGTTTCTGTCCAAATAATCAAACTCACCAAATTTCCTAGAAAACAAACTAAAAAAAACTGAGGTTGAAAAAGTAAACGACGTTTTAACAAGCAGAACGAAAGACATGCTTCAGCAGAAACGAGCCTCTCTGCCCCGTGGTTGGAGGCTCTCGGACAGGTGAGTGGACACAGCTGGAAGATGCTTTGACTTTTGCATTTGCTGTTGATTTAGAAGACGTGTGAAATAAAATGCTTGAAAAAAGGAGCTACAGGGTTCAAACTTCAGCTTCTGCTCCGGGGGAGGCACCGCGCCACGTGGACGCGTCACCTGTTTCTATGGAAAGAGCGCGCTCGCTTCACTTTCACTTCACTGTCTGTCAGGATGTTGGCGCATGAGTTTTCCAGTCAAGAAGAAAACACACAACCCGTGTTTTCGCGTGGCACCGTGCAACGAAGGAGCAGCTGTTATCTGCCCCCCCCCCTTCCAGGGGCGTACTGCGCCTGCGCCGCTTGTTCTGCAGACTTCAAAGTAAAAGTGAAACTAAACGCGGCGCCGCTGGAGACGTTTGATCCTGTGTTCAGTCTCTCCAGGATTTCTTTGGATTGGATTTAACCTCCCTGTGAAATAACACGACGGACTCGTAGATGAAGGTGAGTTTTGTGTTTCTTCTACACATTCAGATAAACGTACAGACTGTACATTGGAGACTCGCGTCCTGTGGCACCAGATGGAGATGGTTTATGATGGGTCATAAAGAAAACAGTCCTGTGAGATGTGGGTTTTCAAAGCTCGGTTTTTTGGTCATCCTTCGTTGTTTTATTGTATTGTTGTGTTTTTTTCTAAAGAAGTTTGGTGACTGGGTTAAAGTGACACAGAATGGCTTTTAATGGTAACAACATCCGAACAGGCCTTAAGCCTTCATCCACTGCTGTGTCACTGATCTGACGTTGATCCAGGAGAGCAACACGCTCACAGCCCAGTTTGAAGCTGCTCATGTTTAAAGTGTTTACGTGAAAGTCTATTTCTAAGACCGGTCCCTGTTTGGTAACGTTATGTTTGCACCGTTCGTCGAATCCGAGCCTATAAAGCGCAGCGCCGTGACCGGCCGCTAGGGGGCGACATGGGGACTGAACATCAAACTGTACACGACGAACTGCGTGATGAGTCACATGCATTCCCACAATATCTTTCACAGACGTGCTGCAGATCAGTGTGTTTGTGACACTGTCTCTACACAAATGTGTGTTTTTTGTGTCTTTCAGACACAAATAGGTTTTTTAATAATAAGTTTTTCTTTAATGAGTTAATTCGAGCTCCTCCATTTATGGAGTGATGCTTTTTTAGTTTAAGTTTAGATCATGTACTTTAACTCGAGTAAAGATTGTCACGTCTATCATTTGATTAACAATAAATTTGTGAACTTCCTGTACTTTTAAATCTTGTATATAAAACAGAGGTAAGAAGTAATTTATATTTGTTGGGTTATTTTTCTTGTTGTGCTACGGTTCGTCTGCTCCAGAAGAAATGATTGTGAGTTTATTATAGTCCATGTTCAGGACGGCTTCAGTCGTTTACTTTACAGATTTAAATTTTAATAATTGGATTCACATCCTGCTGTTTTGTCTTTAAAATTAAATTAGTGAATTATGCCTACATGAATGGTCTGAGTTTTCTAATCCCAGCGTTACTGTAGTTTATGACGTTCAAAGTACTAAAAGATAAGTAAATGTCTTGAATTAGTAAAGTATTACCTTAATACTCATTAGTTAAAACTGTGGTTCTAGTAAGTTTAAGAATATGTAATGTGTTAGTGAATTATTATTACTCATATGAAATTAGCCTTATACTGTAGTAGTAGTTTGATGCTGAGCTGATTTAAACAGTGTTTTAATTCATTTATGATCGTGATCATATTTATTAAACTTCTCTTACATTGATATATTTATATATAAGTTAAAGTAAATACTATTTGTGTGCTGTGTTAGTTTTACGGCAGATGTAACAAGATGCACATCTTCCAAAACAGTTCAGCCTTCAGTCTACAAGAAATCTTTTTCACAGCACTGTGCTCTTTACAGTTTAACACTTCAATAATCTAACAGCAAAGTCAGTACTCACAGGTCTCCTGTTGCTGCTCCTTGTGAAGTCTGAACAGTCAAAGTCAGATTTCACAGGTGAACACCAGGTGTCACCAGTGCACAGTGATTTGTGAAAAAGGTGTTAATGAACAACCACTAGATGGCGCCAAAGCCTTTAAAATGCCGAGCAGCTCCTCAGCTCTTTACTCTGTGTGAAAATAAAGTGTTGCTGTTTGTGATGACTCGTCCACAGTTTGTCTCAAACACTTACTGGCATGTAGAGAAAGCCAAGACAACTGGACATAGACATGTTATCATGACTTTTAGTCCCAATTATCACCCAGAGCCGTTATAATAGAGTCCTGCAACAAAAACAGGAAACAAATCTTCTAAACTAGGGCAGTGAGATTAGATCTACAGCGAACCCTACAAACCAGTAGGGGCGTTTACGTAACAGCCTTACAGAAACCTTTGTGCTGTACAAACATGTGTCACAGTGGCAGAGAAGATATCGCACACTTGGACCGACTTCCTCATTCCACAGTCTGGTAAAAAAGTCTGTGGCAGACGAATATGAATTCAAGACACACAGATGCGTTTGTGTCAGTGCACACCCACGCTTCGGTATGCCTTTGTCCTGATTTCAAATTATGTTTCGCTAGCGCTGGTTATCAGCTATGATCAGTCAGTGGAACGGATCTTTAGAAGGGGGAAGCAAACAGATGTCACAGAATCACACAAATGACTGAACATAAGTGATAAATGCATGTTTTGAAATGACCGCGGCTCAATTGTTTATTGTTGTATATCAGGTGTCAGAAGTTAGAAGCTTCTCTCTTTGCAGCTTTAATTAAGCTTGTTACTACTCACTACTTAAGTGAGTCTTCAACGTGCTTATTTGATTTGACCTGTGACCCCTGTCTGACTTTATGAACCTTAACACATGTTAGCAGTGCTTCACGTTTCTATAAAGTATCAGCTTCATCATGTGGTGCGACACCTTAACTCAGGGTAACGGCGTGAATGACTTGACGTGTTGCAGACTGCGACCTGTCTCAGATTTGTTCAATACAACCAAATGTGCGCAACTATCAAAGCACCTAACTTACAGAGCTCGGCATCGGTGGTATTCCCCTTGTAATACCAAGACCCTATGTTGGTAAGAGGCCTAACCACGATGAACCATATTATTACGTGTGTTTTTGCTTTGTTTACTGCTATTTGTATTGTCACGTGAGAGCTGGTAAGTACCAAGACTCTGACATAAAAACAGCACCTGTGCACAAACAAAAGGCAGATTTCATATGTCAGCCTTTGTTTTTTTAGAGCAGCTTGTGAAATGCTTTCATGTTGTAAGTTATCTTTTTTAGATAGAACCTGTTTAATGTGACTGACAGGTTGTGGTGCAGTGCTGAACCCCACCTATCTGGTACCCTGATGAGTCTGAAGCAGACTGATCAGAACGTGTTATCTGACAGACGAGGTGGAAACCACAGTTTGTCAGCTTCTCTCAGCTCAGTGCTGTGTTTCCATTCACAAAATATCATCCAGTAAAAGCAAACACACTCAAGTCTGGAAAGCAGAAAAACACAATGACAAGTGTTCGTCTGTTTTTAGGCAGCGTTTCTTTGCTGCTGCTGCTGCTGTAAAGTGCAAGAAAAGCTAAACTAGTCGACTGTGGCCGGGATACAGTTAGGAGGGGTTGTGGAGAGTGGAATCCCAAAATTGCATTTCTCAACTGTATGCTGTTTTTTTAGAAATGCCTTGTGGTGCACTCCTGTGAACAGCACCACCCTCTGGTCAGATAGTGTAATTGCACAGGTCTTATTTCAAGTCACGTGATTTATAAGAAATCGGGCCTCGCGCTTATAGTAGGTCACAGAGGAGCTCGGATCCTGCAGAGCTACTGTTAGGCAACCGGTTCAGCTGTTTTTTCTTTATTGCATCATGTGTTTGTGTAGTTTTATTACCATCATCACAAAGTCATATACTCATACATAACATGATTAAATGTTTTACCTTGCAGACATGATTCTTTTAAATCGTGGGAGTTTTGGGTTTTGGATGGCAAACACATAATGTCATCGTCACGGGGGCAATGTTTTCAATGTCAGGTGCCTCAAATCTGTCTGTTTATTACATGCAAGTTTAGAACTGCTCCACCGGCTTCCAATGTGGCCTAATCATTTGTCTCAGCAAAGCTAAAATGAGACACCTGTGTTCACCATTAATGCTTGTGTGTGTTTTTCATCCTAGAAACTGGAGGCTGTTGAATTGCAACACAGAAAAGGCACAAAACAGTCTCTAGTGTCATTTTGTGTAAAAAGAATCATGTAGATCTTTGCAGTAAGAAATAATTATACGGTGGCAGTTCTCGGTTGTGCTTCAACCAGTTTGCCTGAGGTTGAGATTAGCAGCTACCATAAAAACATATCAAGCATAAAGAACCACATGAATGCAGGCTTTTCTAAAACAAATAACCTCTGGTATGTTTTCAGACATGTCCCACAGCCTGCATGTTTGCTGCTTGTTTTCTTCCTGTTTCTCTGCTTTTGTTGTTGTTGCCATAGACGTTCACCTCAGAACCAACCCACTCACCTGTGGCCACACCCACAGCACATGACATGGGCACAAAAACATCTGCATGAAATCAGGGGTTTTAGGTAAGCGGGTGAAAGGTCACAGAAAGACGGCGACGCCACAGTTAACTGTGTAAATCCGTATTATGTATTACCAAACTATTTCAAACAAAACTCATTAAGGTGAAGTGTCATTTAAGATTCTTTACTGAAGTGAGCTCATGCTTTAAAATGAATGTAATGTACAAATACTCCTAATATAATATATTTTAAGTTTAGCAAATAATAAAAATAGTTTTCCATGACCTCAGTGAGGAACAAAAGCAGCAGCTGGTGAATATGGGGCAGATGCATGGAGAACCTTTTATGTAACCGATCAATCGCCAGCTATGAAATAAATGAAGCATAAATGTAAATATTCTATTTATACAAGTGCAAGTACCTCAAACTGATATGTAAGTGCAGTATATTAGTGTACTTAGTGGTACACTGTTTCAAACTGCATTCTTTATTCAGCGTAGTGAGAGTGATAGTGCATGTTGTCGCAGACACATCACATACTTTAAACACTACAGTAAACAGAGTGTAGTAGACAGAATGAAGTGTTTCCTGTGGCACAGGAAAAAGAACATGTCAACCCTGATGGATTACACACATCACACTGTGGAGAATGGCTGTAGCTCATTTCTTGAGTGTTCCCCATTCTGTGAGCAGCGCAGGGATCTGTCCACTCAGATAACCTTTTGTGACATACATGTTGGCCGTTGTTACACATGAAACACTTTGGCATATTATGGGTTGCTTAATCTTCAAGCCTTGGGCAGACAGATGTCTTTTATACAATCATACCTTGTGCTCAGGAATGCATGTTCATTGGCCAAAACAGATTCTCTGGAAATCGTTGCCAGATGCGATTTCTTTTCTAGTTTCTATGTCTAGTCCAGTGACAGCTGTGGCTGGATGCATCACGCTGTTTCATTGTCTGACGAGTATAATATATTGGCACTGTTTTAGGAGATTTTCATCTAATTTGGCGCAAGCATGAATCTTTTTTGAGTCCAAGGTCATTGTAAAATCCATTCATCCTGTCGTCTATCCCGTTCTGGTGAGTGTGTTATGAGGGAATTACATAACAATTAATACAAATGCCAAATAATACAGTGAACAATGTTTAATTATTCTGAACGGATCTAAACACGACTTTTCAGCAACGTGTCAACCAGCAATACATTATGCAAATTATGAAATGAGAGATGTGTTACAAAGCCATTTCTGAGTCTTGTCGACTCCCAAGCCTCAGTGCTTTTTTTATCATTTGAGAAAACCTGGCACACTTTCTAAAATTCCCTCAGGAGCCACTTATTCAGGAAGTCCCACGTGAGCCAGGATCAACACACTTACAGTAAATTCTGTGGGACTAATTAAAAAAAAGTTGATATTATAGTTGTTTTATTTTATATGACCTTTGTTTGTTGTTTATTTAAGCTTGAACATAAGAAATCATTTCTGATGAATACACAGAAGTAGAAGAAATCACTCGGGTGCCAATACTGGTTTTATACACACAGCACTATGTTCTCACTGTTTTTCTGACAAAACCTCAAGCGACAGTGATGCTGCGGGTTGCTGTCATTATTTTGGGTCACTGTAGTCTGCTGGTGCAGTGCCCTGGTGATAACGAGAGCATTCAGATGTTACGTTACAACAGTTCATGTGCTTCCAACAATTCAAAGAAGGAAAACAAGTTTATACGCGCCTCATATGGGTTTACGCCCCGGTGACAATGTGGCTGCAGTAATTTCAGTAATCGTGCCTCTACTTTGCTTTTAGCAAAGGAAGAAGTTGGGAGGCACTGTCACAGTAAAACAGAGTCAGAGGCGGGAAGAGGTTGTAGTTGATGGATAGTTTGTTCCAAGTTTCCTCGAGGCTGCTGTTCCTTATTATTTTTTCAAGTAGTTCAGTAAACAGATAAACTCTAACTAACCCCATATATTTATTCATTTAGGCACTAAATGTTTAAAGACATGACTATATAACTTCACGTGTAGAAAAACCCATCTCAGCGTAATTTGGGAAATATTTTGTCAATTACTTTAGAGCACTACTGGATAAATGCAGTAAACTAAAAATGATGGTCCTGTGAACTCCAAAGCAGGCATGCCAGAAGTTTACTTAGACTGCTGATGTTTCAAAAGACAAAGGTTGATAAAGGTGTTGCTTAGGAATCGATATTAGGCCCATTACTTTTTCTCGATAAATAACTTTTCCATCAGCACCACCATGAAAAAAGGCAGTTTCCAGATTACAGAAAGCTTTTGATAACCTGGAGTCCTAAAATAACTCCAATGCAAATTTAACATCAGATTTCTGCACGGAAACGGAGCCTGTATCTTCCTTAACTGTACATTACACTGTCCACCACCATCTCTGTCCATCTATCATGTATAACCATGCTGCTGCAGCTCCCCTCAAACCACCTGAGTCATCGCTGACATGCGTCTCCATCTACAAGGCCTTGACGTCTAAACTGCTAAGCGATTTCATTTGCTCTGTTGAGTTTGAAGCTTGTAGCAATAACTCCAGGACACAGGAGAGACTGGCAAGTAAAAAATATCACTAACAGCTGACGTACTTCCTAGGTTCGACTGTCTAAGTCTTTGCCGACTGGTAATTTATTACCCTAATTTCATCTGACACATGGTTGAAGTGAGAAATGTGACTACACAAGATAAAGATTTCAGTATTACACGTACGTTCCTCAGGAAGGGAGAAACGTGCACTTATAGTTCACTCGTAGATCACGCAGTGCATCGCACAGAGCAGAAAACACACAGAAAAAGCTGTGTGGTTGGAGAAAAACGCAACAGACCAACAGAGAGGTGACGATGTGTTTCACACGGTCATCAAAACTCTGAAGTGTTGTTTCGAATGCATCACTCGGTTTGAAGCATATTAATTGTATTATGCTGCGATGAGTCAGTGATGTGGCTGTTTTTCACCTGTAATTGCTCTTTATGTAAATTGGCCTGGTTTGCCCCATGCCTGTTTTGCACCAAGAAGGTGTGGTAGTTTTGGTTCTGTTCCATCATGACGGCGAATGTCATCCACCCTCTCCACATGTGTTTGTATAAGATTGATAGATAAAAAGAGAGAGAGAGAAAACAGGCCAGGGCATCACTTCCAGTAAATCAGCCGACTTCCTAACTGCTGTGGATCACAGAAGTATCGCTGTAGGGACTACCCACACCCTGGCAGGCCCCCTCCACACACACACACGCACACACACACACACGCCAACCACAAGCCAAGTACAGTCCTCTAACCAATAAGTTACCTTGTCCTACTGGTCAAACAGAAACAGCCTCTGTTCCTTTTCAGCCCCCCCTCTCTATTTCAGTCTCTGTGTGTTTATTATCAATTTCTCTCAACCCCCTATATCCACTTTTTAGTACACTCCCACTTCCACACACACACACACACACACACACACACACATACACACACACAGATGTCCTCACACATGGTTGCAATTTTGACAAACAGGTGACTCCTGTTATCACAGTTAAACTGTATTGGATTACATTAAATATGGACGTTTGCATAAATTAGGCCTCTCTGTTTGCAATAATATTATTCAGCATTAAGATTATTTACTTAAGTTTATATAACGAGTCCAACTGAACTAATTCTGAACTGAAAAAGCTCCAAGGTGTAAAACATGTGAGTGACTTTATTAAATGTCATGGTTTGGATTATTATTACTGATGACTTATTGTGCAACCTTCATTTTACTGTTTACTATGAAGTTGAGGTGGTAGTAAAACATCAAGTACTACATTGATTGAATGTACTCTACTCACATGGCGTTTTACTTTAATGTACAGTACGGTGTGTGTTTAATGTACTTTTTAAACAACATTGCAGCTAAATGTATGTCAGTAATTAGCAGTATCAATGATTTATATACTTCATTATGATTTTGTGCAGTAACAGAAAAATTGAAAAAACAACATTCAAAACTACAATTTCCAATAACTGTAACAATAAAAATGTAGTTTTTATGTGTTTCAATTCAAACACGTTGAGAGTAAGTAAGAGACTACTCTCACGGCCTTGTTTGTTTCCACGGTGATGCTGCGGCAAAGATCTACTCCACGCCTGGGGTTGTTTTCTTATAGGTTTTTTAGATATACTTATATATTTCATAAACCTATTGACAGTTTTCTTCAGTCTGAGGATTGGCAGGTTTTCCAACTTGGGTCTTACTGTTGTTATGTTTGCGATTAACAAGCAGCGGCATGAAGACGGGCTGTAATCAGCGTTTGCTGTTGCAGTTAAATTGGCATCCAGTTGAATCCACACTTAACCTTGACGGAGAGTATTCCACCTGAAAGCTCAGAGTTTTACACGTCTTTGAAGATGAAGATTAATGTCGCTGCTGATTATTTCGCAACAGAAACATCTACACAAAATTAAAAAAAAAATAAAAAGCTTATTTTGATGGAAAGTAACATGTTAGGACATTATACAGCTTGAGGATGAAATAAACAAATAAACAATCATTTTGCAGGTGAACAGCAGGCAGAAGTTGTTTGATTAAAGAGGTGCTTTAGAGTTGATTAAAAAAAAACAACTAATTTGTGAAACCCCTTTTAAAGTAGATGATAATTTTCTGCTGAGAACCAATTTTCATCTGATGCAACTAGACTAATGCTCAGAAATATTAAAAATATATAAATACGCTCAAACAATTATCCATAATAATTTAAACTTCTGAACAATATAACCGATAAACATCCTTGAAACATAAATTCCACATTTTAGGGAGGACGTCGGTGTGCAGGATGAGTGGACGTCCCAGCAGGTAGTTGCACTTTCTGTAATAATGCTTTTTATGTTTCAATGAAGGACACGAACCTGGACTTTGAACTGTTTGTCAGATCACCAAAATGTCTGTGTACGAAAAGGTTTTATGATTTAACGTCTCTGAAAAAACACACAGCGAGTAAAGTGCAGAGGAACTTAGGTCATTATCACATTTACCTAATCGAGCAAATTAAAAGATTATACTTAAAGTCAAACATTACCTATAAGTGCACAACTTAGCGAACAGCTTTGTTCAGGTGTGATGAAACATCCAGAGGTAATGCAACTACATTTACAATACAATGATACATTCACACCTCACCTTGTTTGCAATCAGTGAAAATTATATATTACATGTCATTTCCAGTAAATTAGCAGGCTTAGTGGTTTTACTTCTGGACTACTGAGAATATTTACAGACACCTGCACAAGCATCTTATATAATAACTGTTAACAAATACGGTGGTCAGACATTTTCATTCAGTCACGTAGGGCTGGATGATTCATATTGTATTTTACAAATTGTGAACAGAGGAATCTGCAGTTTATTTTCCACAATGGCAAAAAGAGCCTCCCGGTGCTGCGATGTACCCGCATTAAAAATAACTATAAAATATAAAAACAGTTTGAGTGTCACTAAATGTTTTTCTCCGTCCTACTGGCCTCATATTTGACCCAACGGACTAAATGGGGGGCGGGAGGTAGCTAAGTGCAGCTGTTTTCTACACTTTAGGACAGTTGCGGTTACAGTCTCTCTCCATCGCTGTACCCACATATTTGGAAAACATGAATTTTGAAACATTTTTATAGATGTCGCAGTAATGTTTTCATTCATTAATTTATTCTAGTGAGCGTCAGCACATGGTTGAAGTGAATTCATTTAACTCTTTTCTTACTTTTACTTGTAAAATATATAATGTATATTTGTTTAAAGGTAAATAACGCAGTGTCGGTTTAATTATATTATGATCCGACTGTGAGTAGTTTGTTGGGCTAAAAGGGAGAAATGACAACAAGCCCAATGTTCATTATACGAGAATTTACTGTGGGTGGTCAACGTAGCTTTTCTTAAAATGCTCAGTATGTCTTATTAATTTTAAGTCATCAGAATTGTCTTCAGCGCAAATAATAAACACAGGATGTTGGAAAAAAGGTGAAACAGTCAAAACTCCTCAGAGACTTTTTCTTTTATCGTAGCCTAAAGAAAACAAGTACGGTTAAAATCTGTGTTTTAATAACATGATTAAACGGCTCATATTCATAATACGTATAATGATCATAAAAATAATAACGGCACTAACCACGTCTTGAATTCTGTCCCAAACTTCAGTCTTCCCTCTCAACAGGTGCCTACATGTTCTCCTGTAACGCATCCGCCGTTGTGTTTTTATGAGAGGGGCGATCTGGCAGCCAAACTTAACGAGAAGTCAAACTGATTCCTCAAATGGGGCATGGGAATGTTTGTTTGCGAAAGAAGGGTTTTAAGGCTCGTTGTTATTTAACACCTTTGAATTCTTGTCAATGTGATTCCAGCAGGGGAAATTGTTTTATTTATACACTAAGGCACAAAAAAAAAAAAAGTAATTTCAGGTGACTTATATTAATAAATTAATCACAGTACATAGTTTTTATTTGCATTTCGGTATTCAATTCACTGACCAACAAACAAAGCATCAGGCCGACGTTATGGGACACCTTCCTTCAGATTCAGTTATTGTTCTCTGGTTCATCATGTAATCTGCTAAACGCTGTTGACGCAGTGGTCCTTGAAATGAACTCACTCACAAACATTACAATCAGATGTGCTGCATATACAGGGAATTGATTTTTTTTTTCTTTCCTTTAACCTCACATTGAACAACATTTCTCTTCACTTGGCCCAAAACTGTATTTGAGGAGAATATTTTCCATATGACATGGCTTCTTGGGGACAACTCCCAGCTTCATAGTTTTGGGATGTGTAAGATGAGGAGTGTCCTGCAGTGACTTTCTTTATTAGTCAGTATGAAACTGACATCCACAACTGCTGAAACAACAAGTAGTTTTTAGATGAGTGTGTAAATTAAAGTTGAGTTATCGTACATATAAAGATATAAAGATAGTTCTAACAATCAGCGTGTTGGCACATGTTGGCACATGTTGGCTGGCGTATAGGTACGTTTTGTAGTAAATTTGCATCAGTTCTTACTATCTTTATATCCTTCATTTCAAATATACAAAGTTCCACGATGAGATTTTCATTTGAAGAAGCAGGCAGCATGGAGAAATGCAAATTTCTGCGCACACGTACACATGCACCCAAAAGCTGTTTGCCCTTCGGGGGTTCTGCAGACATGTTGAGGGATTCAAATGACTTCTTCTTCTTCTTCTTCTTTGGACATTTCATCTTGGCAACGTTGATATGACATGGAATCCAGTGCTATGGCGTCTAAGGAGCAAGTTAAACACAGCATAAAATTATACTGCCTGGATCAGATGTTTGCTTGAAAACCATACCCACTGCGTTTTAATTAGTCCACGTACACACGTCAGTTTTTATTGCTTTTGTCCTCCGCCTCAACACATGACTTTGTGCATGTGTGCCGCCCGTGTTGGTCTGTGCTGTATGTCTCCAGCATCATTAGAGGTTACTACTGACAGGAAATCACGCAAGGACATCGCCGGGCCTGAAAATCCACCTCCCACATGTAGTTGGGTTTAGTGTTTTGCTCAGCCTTTAATCATGCGGGTTCATATCAAACATTAGGTAAAAAAAGAAATTCTATGGCACCCTTATGTACAAAATATACTAGTGAGCATAGGTTTTAGACTTTTATTTTGTTTCATATGACTGATGCATTTTTATTGAAGTCTTTTATTAAATGAGAGCCACACGTCGGTGCTGGAACAATTTTAAAGGTTCAGAATCATGCACAGTGCATACGGTGGCCCAGAGCGCGCATCACATTAAACAAGCATGCAGATTAAGAACATACCTCCACCAATGTGACAACACAGGAAAAGCGCATAGAAGGAAATTATATGGTGCGAATTATGCAGCTTTTGGTTTGATTTTCTAAACTGGAGCGTTTTTGTTAAGCAGTGACGATGCATGTACGCGTGTGTGTGGTGTGTCCAGACAAAAATGTACTTTTAAAATGCTGTACCTGTGTTTTTCCTGTTTGCATGTGTTTATTTAAGCTGCAGTGCATTAATATCTCATGGCTACCATAAAACTAAAACATTTAAAAACTAAAAGTAAAATACAGCTAAATAAAATCTACCGGTGATGGAAATTAGATGGAAAAATAAGCTTCTTCTATGTGATTTAAAATGTCTCTGCTCATTCACAAAACATACCGAACACAGCTCCATGAACCACAGAATGAACCAAATGTCCTTTTGGACATGTCATCTAACCACTGTCTCCATCATTTGGACTCATTTATTTGAATCACAGAGATCTTTTGACCAATAACAGTGCTGAAGTGATGAACATTTGAAGTTACATTCCTTAAATTACATTAAAGTGGAACATTTAACAGTTAACTGGAGGCTTTTGTTTGGTAAATGATGCAATTTCCCGAGAGTGTTTTTATCTTGGTCGAGTCAAATGGCATTACTCCTGAACTCGATGCCATGCTGTCGATCCACTGTGGATATAATCATCTTCATTCTTTTCGAGATTTCAAGGAATTCTGAAAGCTGTAATATCTTTGATGACAGTAACTACATCAGTGTTAAAGAACTGGAAAGAAAGAGTCCAACAACGCGGCAAAAAACAAACACTGCAGTTTATTTCTTTTCGTTATAAGGAAGTAGACGTCGTAAAGGATTTGAATTCCAAAATGAGCCTAAGCACAGGAGTAAAGTTCATGTGGTCGGTGAGCTCGTCTAAACTAGCTCACAGTAGTAAACAGCGCATACTTGTATGTATCTTTCATTTTACACCAAATCCGCGTCTCTTCTCATGTTTGGTTTGATCCTCCTCAGTGACACGAGAGGCAGCAAATATACCCAGCCGGACCAGTTGAAACCGTGACTGCCCCAATTATGTAGTATCTGATCTGAGAGGCTTATTGAGAGATCAAAACAAGAATCAGGTTTTCATTCTTTGTAAAACAAACAGTGTTTTTAGCCTCTGCTGTGAAAACCAAATACATGCACAGAACCAGAAAATATATTTTCATAAGTTATTATGCATTTATATTAATGCTTTGTGTATTTTTAACGAATGTCATATCGATCTGTTGTCGTCATTTGATTACGACTTTCTTTCTCGGTTGAACCGCTTCCAGCTGCTTCCAGTGCAGCGCATATAACTTTTATCAATCAGATTTCTCACTTGTATATGCATATGTTCAAGCCTTCACATCTCTGAGTGTCTTAACTTTAACAGATATTGATTATTCTGCTGATTTAAATGATTTTCAGGTGGCTGTGGCCATATCTGGTCGAATGTTTTAGCTTGTCGGTTGCTGAGCATGTTATTTATAACTATAGTAATTTAGTTTGCATGTTGGCTGACTGCTGAAGGAGCATCCTATTATACTGATATATTACCGTGTAGTGTTATTTTCTATTGCATATGTCTCTGCACTAAATGTACTGTAACTGCCATAGCTGTAGATCCTGTTGTTAAAGCACTTTTTTCGCTGGATAAAAGTTACTGTCGCTGTAAATATGGAGTAGTTGAATTAAATTATAATAGCATGTAGACCTATTGTCATGCTGAGGCTATGTTAAAGCCATTTCATTTTCAGAGTGAGTATCACTGAAGGCCTAGGTTAAATAATGCTGCTCCTGCCTACCTCATATGACGTCTACTTGCTCTGTTTAGCTTCTGTTTCCCGTAAACTGACATTTTCTGGCATTATTCCAAGAAAGACTTTAAGATGTGCAAGACATATGTATACAATGCTATTATACGACCAAACTGGTAGAGCAGAAAACACTGCTGCTATTATATTACACAAAGAGATAGAGGCATTCTTTTCTAACACTTATCTCATTTATCTCACTTATCTCTCAATCACAAAGCTCGCTGTGCACTGCTAATATGCGTGACTACGTGTACATGGTGATTGGAGTTTCCTTCACACCTTAATGTGAAGCCAAAGATCAGCCCGTGCAATTAGCGAACCTTTCCGTGCTCTCGACTTCACCACAGCGAACTGAAACAATTTTGTTTTTCTTTCGTGTCATTCTTTACATTTTCCACTGTGTACTCAGAAAAAGAGAAAGTCTGGAGTGCATTCAACCAAATTCTATTCAAAAAATATTTGCACGCCAAACTATGCAGGAAGTCACTCAGCATTTATTTCACACCTAGAAGAGCACAAAGGCATGGAGGACGGATAACCTGCAGAGCATTCCTCACTGTGCAATCAGTCTTGTTCTCTTGGTCACTCGTTTGAATTTTTAAGAATTACATGCTGCTAAATGAGCTGCTGTGGCACGACGTGCGCAACTTTTTAAACCCATTCATTATTTTCCGCTTCATCTGCAGTCAGGTTGCTGGAGCCTGTCCCAGCTGTCTTCGGGCGAGAGGCGTGGTACAGCCTGGACAGATCGCCAGTCCATCACAGGGCCAACACGTAGACATACAGACGAACATTAAATAATAACACCTATGGACAATTTAGAGTGCCCAATTAACCTAACATGTCTTTGGAGGGTGGGAGGAAACTGGAGTACCAGGAGAAGAACATGCAAACTCCACACAGAAAGGCACCCGGGACCCCGGGATTGCAACAGTGCACCGTGCCTTTTTAAACCAGAGACCAAAAATCCAAAAAAAAAACCTCATTCCACTAATAATATAAATCAAAATGAAATAATTTCTAGTGTAACTTTGTTAAATAACATGTTATGTTATTTTGGATCACGGAGTTCTGACTCATGATCCTGGATTGCAGTAAGTAATGAGCAATCCAAGTATTATTAACCATCGTATTAGGTTTTGAGTAATATCACCCAGTGTCACAAGAGCGAAAAGTTTAGGGAAATGCCAAATTGGCTTGAGTTCGCGCTGTTGTGGTGTGTGTGCATGTGTGAAAGCTGGTGGGGGAAGTAACCTCCCCATGTAGGATTTTGACTCAATTTGTAGTGTTATTAAAATGAGCAGAATCTTTAAACTTGCTAGACGGAAAGCACCAGAGATATCGCTCTGTCTCTGTTTCCCTTCTGCACACACAGACACACACACACACACACACACACACACATATGCATCGCTTCCTACCCTTCTCATGTGGTTTGTACATCACGTTGGGTGTGTCGGCTGCCATCTCATATATGCACAGTGCACGGAGGAACAGTTGGTAATAATGAATTTGATATTCGATTCCTGTCTGTTAGAGACATTTGGGAGTCGTTTTATTTGTTGTATTCTGTCTTTTTTTTATGTTTTGATAAAATCCCATAAGACAAAGAAAAGAGAAATCCTGCTGGAACATTGTACCTGCAGCATAAACCTGATCAAATGTCGGGTTCAGCTGGTGTTGAACTAGGTTTCATGCCCTCCTGTTAACATAAACATACACACTAATTTATTTTACGTCGAACCCACATTTTATGTTATGCTGCTGTAAATAGTCCTGTTGTTGACCCATCGACTGACTGACGATGGCGATCTGTTTGTGGTCTCTGTCTTTTCATGGTATTCTCTTGTAGATGATAACAGAAAATATGGAATAAGAGTGGCAGAGTTAGACAAGACACCAATTACCTGCCGAAGAAGGTAAACGACAGTGGAACTAACATGAGCAGAAATCGGATTTGGGTCAATGAAGCTACCTGACGATGATCAAACCCACCATGTCGCTCGATACGAGTCCGGTTCAGAGGATCTGATAGTTCCAGTTTCCTGGAACACACTTGAGACCTAAACCTGTTCTGAACAATTGCAGTGAATGTTATATTTTTATTATTATACATCTGGTTCATGAATTCTTTGGCTCTAACAACAATAACTGATGGTTGAAGTTGCCAGAGCAGAGTATTTAGCTCCTATGACAAATGAGCAGCCTCTCACAATTTCTGCCGGTTCAGCAGTTGATAATTACAGAAGAAACTTAAATCACTATGTAAATATGAATTTACTTGACCTGCAAGCAAGCTACTGCAAAATGTAGTTGATAGCTAACACTGAATAACACTCATGTTGTCCAATGAATGCGATGGGGAACTGAATGGCCCCTTGATTTCCACACTTTATCAGTCCATCCATTATCTTAATCTCTTGTCCTTGTAAGTGTCACCAGTTAACTTACCATACATGTCTATGGAACCCGGAGAAGGAACAGGCAAATTCGACACTCGGCCAATCGCTGACCCGTTGCTGTGAGGCGCCAGTGCTAACCACCATGCTACTGTTAACTTACAAACAGGTGGCACAGAATTTCATGTTAAATTTAGTAAACAACAGACAAAAATAAATCATTAAACATCTCCCACACATAGATATAGTTATATATAGACGTAGTTACAGCCCTCATCCCAAGAATGTTTATTTATCAGTCCTTTGAACTTCTTCAGGTTCATATCATACTGTGAATTAATAAGTGTTGTACATATATGACATCAAGCAGGTGTGCAGGAGTTAGTTTTTTATGCATTTATTCAAAAATATTTATAAACCATATTTTTATTCCAAAATAATTCATGTTTATTAGTAACACACGGATTGAATGATGAGGTTTTTACGAACTCCACATGAGAGATAATAAGAGGAGAAAAGTGTAAGTTAGGTTTATGTCGTGTCCAACGACGCTTATCTGCCACACACAGCTGGAATGAGCAGGTGCGGACACTTCCATCGCATCCATCAGGCAGCGTCAGCGATTTGCCTCGGGATCAGGTTGGTGCAGGTTGGCAGCGCCAAGAGAAAAAAAATGGCAGTTGAGGCACTTCCCAGGAGGCATTTTTTTCACTTCCTCCTTCCCTGACCTTTGTTTGCATGACTAGTTATGCTGCTGCTGCAGATTTTAACATTTGTTCCACTATTGGAAAGAAAAAAGAAGAAAGCTGACCAATGACTCTATTACAGGAACTGAAATGCACAAACCTTATTACTGATGTTACACAGATAAAACAGGTTGGTATGACATGTTGAGTTAAACTGGTCAGACGTCTAAATATTTATCTAAAAGATCGCGTGATTGTCCTGCACGTGCGCCGAGTGCATTGTTATTACTGCAGCAAAAATGTTGTTGTTTTTTTATCACAGGCTGGAGCTGTTTACATCACCTGGTCTAAATTTACTATAAAGAAGCTTCACCTGATATTTGTTGTCATTTTACACGTTTTCTAATGTGTTGCTGTAGTGAAACATTTACAGGCACTTTACACAGTGACTGCTTTGTATTTATTAAAGCATTTAAATTGGGTTTACACCTTTTTGCCAATGAAGAACTGTTGATCAGAGAAATTTTAGAACAAACCGTGTTGTGGTTACATACTGTGTTCTGTTTATTATTTATATTTGAGTATTGTACCTGTCAACACCCGAGTCAGAGAATTGATACTGAAGTTGACTTAACTTTGTATTTAATGTCCAGGAATTATTATTACTTCAAGCCTCCACGATCTGCTGCACTTCCACATTCTATTTATTTTGTTTCTTTTGAATCAGCACTGTTACCAAATTCTATTGTTTTTATCTGTTTGGGTTTTTTTTGTAATTTGTTGCAACTTCTTCGAACTTCTTTCTTTCTTTATCAGATTCTAGGATTTCTCAGATCTGACTTATCGTGGCTGATGCTCATGTAAACCGGGATGTTTTTTTCTGTGTCTGTACTTTTCCCATGAACTTTTATAGAGACTATGATAATCCAGGAACGTGTTTAATTAAAGGTTGTTCTTTCTGTTCTCCTTTTCCGATAGAGTATCAATCAACCAGTTATCAAAAGCGCTGCTGCCCAACACTTCTTCATCTGAGACAGAAGAAGGAAGAAGACAGTGTGATGGTCGTCTGACTGTGAAGGAACTGTGTCTGAAACTGAGACAGAGGCAGACTGTGGGAATTGGGCAAATATACGTTAAGCAACAAAATATTAAGTTACATGAAAAAACAGAATATGAAGTGTTTCACATCAGTTTTTTGATGGTTTTTCCGACCTCAGGACATGTGCCCAGAAATATGCAATGAATGTATATCTAAGAGTAAATTCTAATACAGTTTGTTGGATGTTTAACCATGAGTTCCACGTATAACTGCCACAGATACCATCTAAGTAAGCTTTGTTACCTACGTTTACTTACAGGTTCACTCACTTCTCATAACTTTACTTCTGTCATTCTGTAAACTGCTGTTTTCCATGTGCTACAATAAATGAAAGCTCACAAAAAACGTGCTTTTCGTGTAAATTTGATCATAATGTGTTTTAGAATTTTATCTTTTCCCTCTGCCAACGTTGGCGGGAGGTTAAGAACAACAAACATGCAGCTTGATTCCTTTCCACTAAGTTATCTTTAGGTCATATTTACCTTAAACAGCTCTTTTTTTTAGAGGAGTCTGGAGTGCGTGTCTGTAACACCTGTACCACCTACCTGTCTGCGTCAGTCTATCAAACAGGTTTGACCGATTGCTGTTTTATGGCGGACGGTGGGACCAGCCGTAGTTCTTTTAGTCAGACGTTTTTTCCACTGAGCTACCAGGCCGCTGGTTATGAGTGATGTACGTTAATGTACAACACAAATGTGTCGCTGAGACGGACGATAACCCATCCACAGGAATGACAGCAGGTTGCTTTTCAAAATAAAGTAGAATGACTGTCATTAGAACCTGTGTACATCTAAGTGTCATCGTAGTTCATATGCATGTTTTATTTTCTGTGCATTATAACCAGATAGCTCACACTGATATCTCCCGTCTGCATGAATAAGCACAGGTCAAACACATATTAAAAATACTAATAACACACATGCACACTCCAGACCCAAACTAAAAAACAGTCCAAACTGAATCCACAATTTCTCATGGTGTAACATAGAGTGTTTGCACACAACAGGTGTATTTTTCCACCAGCAAACCCGATGAGTGAAACGCCTCTCCTCCCTGTTCCGTGTCTGCTGTCAGCGCGGTGGTTCATTATGGAGGCAGCTTCCAAAAAATATACAAACGCGCAGAATCTGTCAGGTCCTGGGCTTTTCGTCATGATCCTTCTTCAATGTTTCATGCTGCTTGTGACTAATGTCAACGTGTGCAATTACATAATTTCCTCAAAACATATAGGGATTACAGGGAAGGCCCAGAGAAGACACTTCGTGCATTTCTTTTGTATTACTCACATTTATTTTCGACACCTCCTGGATACGAGCGACTCCATAAACCTGGAGAGAAACATTCAATGCTTCTTCACGGATAGTCAATGAGTAGCATATGAATCTACACTTTCAACTGTACAGTACTCCAAAGGGCAGATACGGGACGTCTGCTAGTCAAACTTCCATTCATAGTATCATCTATAAATGTCATCTCTCCCACATGTTTTGAGCTCACACAGCCTCTCGTTCACACACTCCCACGCTGCACGGTTGGCACAATAAAATCACTGTGTTACGGTCCAGGTTTGCACAACCAGACTCCTTCTGATACCAAAAGATTACTTTTTGATCTCATCTGTACTGTTGAGGAATGTTGACTGCCTGTGGAGACATGTGTGTAGTGTCTGTGCACCAGAATGATCACTGCACCTACTGACACACATCGTATGGCGCTTTCTTTTTCCTTTTAACTTCTGCTACTGTTTTAATGTGTGTTGTTTGTGGTGCTAATGAGCCTTCTCCCAATCCCCCAACTCTCAACATCTGGTGTCTTGTTCAAGCAGTTCCTTACTAGCTGGAGCTGTTGCATTGTGTTGTTGTTGTTTCAAAACCGTGGTCATGCAGTTGGCCTTAACTGTAAATTCACACAGCTTCAATAGGATGGTGTATCCTGGAAACGTATTTTAACAGAGGATAAAATAGAAAATAGAAGAAAATAGTCATTTTGTAACAGTTCAAAAATTGAGTTTTTTTATTATAAAAACACGCAACAACAAAAACAAATATATACAAAGAGAAAATTTACAGACACCTTAAGCAAAACAAAAAAACACTCCACAACAAACTATTATGTATTTTCCTTATGATTATGTAATAGAGCTTTCACCAAAAGTTGAGAAGTTTCTTAAGATATTTTGACATCCGGTTAACTAAATCTCAGATATATGCATAACGGAGGAATTAATTTGATGTGATATTTATGCTCTGCTATACATTAACTTCTTGTCCAATGTTAGCTTAGTTTCATTCGGATGTAAATGCCCTGCCTGACACCAAACTGAATTTGAACCCGTCAAAAACACAGATAACAAACAGCAGTGCAATATTTCTTCATAACATATTAAGGCAGGATGATGAACGTCCTCTGCGCTGCTGTGACACACATAATCCATGTGTGCAGGGCTGTGTGTATAGCTTAAGGTGTTGACACCTCCAGTCACAGACGAGAGGTGTGATGAGTTTTTTTTTCTTTTGAAAGGAAGGCTCAGGAAAGATGGTCAGGAAGTGCTTTTTAAAAGTCCAGTTTTAAAGCACTGTCCTGTCCTGGACTCTCTCAGTGCAGAGGAGGGATCTGTAGATAAAAGCTGTTCCAGATGTCGTCTGTTTGATTTGTGAACTCTGTGCCGAGAGTTGTGTACTGTGGCATTTCTTCTATTTCGTCAACTGTGAAACAAACAGAGGACATTCAAAGTCAGGATGCTGGATAAGACCTTAAGACACCACATCTCCTACAGACTCGTCCAAACTTAAGTCATTACTCTGAAGAGAGCTTTCTAAAGTTGATGTTACTGTGATATCTGCAAGCCAGAGGCAAAATACTACCAAGATGCATTATGAGAAACATAGTAGAATCATTTTGGACCATTTTCTTGTTAATCTCTCTCTTGTCAGTCATCCAACTTTAGTACAATGCTAGTAATCCATTGTTTTGATCAACTAATAGCTATTAACATGAACAATTTTTTTAAATGATGAAACTCTTGCAATAACAACTGATTGCTGCTGCTATATGGACACAAACTGCACACACTCACACATATTGTCTTGTCTTTCTGTCTTGTCATAATTTGTCTTTAATTTATTGTCTTTCATGTATTTGTTTTCTGTCTGTACTGTTCTAGAGAAGCTTCGAACGACCAGAAGCAAATTCCGTGTATGTGCAACATACTTGACGAATAAAGCGGATTCTGATTCTGATTCTGAAAACACACTAAATTCTACACTTAAATATTCCTAAATTGCCGCACGCCACATTGTGGAATGTGACGCTATTCGGTCAGACATATTGCATTGGATTTCAGACAGACTGAGCCATCGACCGCCAACATTTACCTGAAGATGATTCACTCCACTGGCTCCCTGGACTGGTGCATGCTTCATTGCTCAGGAACCCCTTGCCGTCTAAACTGCTTGTCATCCAGTGTGAGTCTTTCTCCAGTTGCTGGCAAATCTGAAAGAGCAACACTGGACTAAGTACGACTATATTTTGTGCAGCTTTAGTTTTCCCACACCAAAGAGTGTTATTGTTTGGGCTATTATTACACAAGCCAGGCAGAATAAGACAAACATGGGTATTCCTGTCAATGACAAATGCATGCTATTACGAGAAGGAGCTGAAAGTTGTGCTTACCTCGATAATGTCGTCAGTGTAGTCGTAATCTGGAAGGTCACATCAATGAGAGAGGGAGAGAAAAAGGAGTGGACGTGAGTATGGCAAAGTGACATGAATGTGAATTAGTTTCATTCTGTTGATTTGAAACCATTTGTTAGCAGGCGTGCCGCTGACTTACCAGGGCTGCGGTCAGGTGAAACTTCAAATCTGTGCGTTGAGAACTGTGTAAAAGTCTCCAGCCCAATTTCAACTGACTGTGACCAGTCAGGAACTTCGGTCACATATGGGAAGTCTGCAAAGACGGCAAACAATAGTGTTGAGTACCAGCTTTTTAATAGAAGGACGCCTCGACTATGAAGTTAAGCTGCTCAGATAGTTTTCTTCCTCACCTTGCTGCTCTGTGTGGACTGTGCTGTCGACTGTGTTTTCCTGAGTGGACATGGTCTCCTCCGGCAGCGGGGCGGGAATGGGAGACTGAGTATCACTGTAGTCTGTGTCCTCCTCCATCTTGACCGTTGCGCTCTGCAGAAGCAATAACAGCCAAATTCAGTTGCATGTCTAGCTGTCGCAGCACTGCCATCAAAATCAGATTCATACCACTACACAAAGTACAATGTCTGCAGTATTTACCTTCTTCTTCTGCTTTGTTTCCTTCACCTTGCTTCGTTTATCTGCACAGAGGGAAAGAAAAAAGCATTTTGGTGATTTAGACTAAAATAGAAAAAAACTACCAACAGCTTGCAGCAGATGCTACACGCCGATGTGAACTCAGACAAAACTGTTTGCTCATTTCCTGTCAGTTTTCTCACCTCTAGATTTTGAAGTGGCGGGCAGCATCCTGAAGACACGCACAGCTTGGTGGCCCTTGTTGACGCTCTTGTCTTTCACCTCCTGGATGTCAGGCAGGGAGTTCATTGCACAGCGGAAGTTGGCCTTCCACGTCTTTGGGTCACAAGTTTGGCCCTCGACGTATTTTCCTGCAGAAGTCATTCAGTTTAGTTTGATACTTTTCTCATCCAAAAAACAGAAGCACGTTCTGCTTTAGGATTTGCAGCGTCCTCACCTGTGTGAATGGCCCATTTCTTGAACAGACATGCATCCTTGTCCAGCTCCCAGCCGTGGCGAGCTGCATGCTTCCAGGGAATTGAGAACATCGTCTTATCCTAGAAGATGCACAAGGAAAAGCTAAGTTGGGACGACGATGGCCACACGTTCAGCACAGAAAAAACTGAAATATCATATCATATCCCGCTGTTACCACGACCTTAAATTATGTAAATATTATTTGCATAGTACAGTCCCAGTTGCCACAGGAAGGAAAAAAAACAACAAACGAGCTTTGTTGTGTCTCCTTCTTTTTTTTAACAGATTAACATGTTTGTAACAAAACATAACTTGGTATCAAGTTATTTTTACATTTGTCTCGTTTCACACTTACAGCTAAACTTCTGTGTTCTGCAGCAGGAAGTGAGCGTCTTACCTTGTCCACCCAAGAGAGACCCGCGATGGAGTTGGACTCGATCATCTTCTCCAGCCACGGCCTCATTCTCATCCTGGACACAGGCATGTTTTCCTGAAATACGCAGCGATATAACAAAGTGTTTAGATACAGGAGGAATGCTGTGTGTGAGAAACAGCAGAGGGAGCAAACGCGCTCCCGCCTGCGCCTCAGATTTATGATTGCCTGCTGGCCGCGCAGGAGGAGGGTGAGCGGAGTTCACGATCAGGGCACGCGAGGCAGCGAGGTGGGCGTTGACGCGCGGGAGTCAACGTCTGAAGGGCGTAAGTAACCGATGAAATAAGTAACGATAGAAAAAAAAGAAAAATACTGGCGGACTTAGCAGGGGTTGCATTAGAAAAGGTTTCAAATGCACGTGGATTTCAAAGGAGACGTGCGCAAACAGACCCGCTAAAAGCGCGCAAGGCGCGTCTCCTCCTGCGCTGCGCACAGCCCGCATGCCCAACAGCTTCTGACAGCGACTCAAACAGCTTCCATCGCAAACTACGAGTCTGAAAAGTGCATGGATCACACAACTGTAATAAACTAAAGCTAATTGCTGAGATACGCGAGGCTTTGCGCGTCGTCGTCTCATGCACGCAAATAAGAAAAATGGTCATTTGTTCATGAAAAAGCAGCAAAAGATGTTTAAATGTGAGGCATTCCATGCAAACGAAGAATGAAAGTCACTTACAGATTCCGCTTGTTGTGATCACAAAGAGAAACGTGCTCAGTATAGTCCGAATGGCTTAAGTTTGTTCCAGAGAAGCTTCTCTTGGTCTTCGTCGTATCCACTTGGAGATGCTTCTAGTTCAGAAGTAGATAACTAACTGTGCTGCCGGACAGTCGGCTCGCTTTATACACACCCTCGGGTTTTCCCCGTCTGACAGACCCACTGTAAAAAATGTTGTTCCTGATAAAAAAAAGAAGAAGGCTGTGGTTTTCTGGAGTTCTGTGTCTCCTAAATTAGAATTAAATTAAATTAAATTCCAGATTGCTACAAATACATCTTTGTTTGTGTCAACGGTGTATTTAACATGTGAGTATATTGTGAATACAGGTACAAAAACGCAGATTTCTGCAGTTAGTAACACAATTATTACTCTTGCATCCACATAATGAACGTTTTTCATGCAGAGCAACTTGCACCGTGAAGTCATCTCTGCATATGTGTAAATCACCCTCCTGACTAAGAATAAAAATGTTATTTAAACACTCACTACATGTAATGCATCAATACAAATTGGTGCTCCCTATTTTTCTTTTTGCAGCGTGCCGCGCATGCGCTGTTGAGTCTCAAATAGAGCAGTAGCTCCGTTTCCGAGAAATCACGCTGTTGAATGCAAGAAGGAAGTTAATAACATGAGTTGATTGCGGTGGAGTTGTGCACGTATACCCTCACACATGAATGCCCTGACTTATCTGTCCCCTGGGTCAATGTAGATTCTGCACAGGACAGTTCTGCAAACTGTGCACAGTTATGTCTTGTTTTTGCAAATATCTCAACATCTGCATGTGAAAAATATTATGTTACACTATTAGATTTTTATAATACTTACTATGATATTTATAATATAAATATATAACTCCGAATGTATAGCAGTAGTACTATATTGTGTGTGTATATATATATATAGTATAATATATAACAAAAAATGTGTATTTGCATCATAAATAAATCAAAACAAACACACACATACACCCACGCATCGTTATCCCACAGTCTGGCATGATGAGCATGGGCAGGAGACAAGCCCTTTAGTATAAACAGCAACTCAGCAGAGAAGTCAGGCATTTACAAGAAATGATGTAGTAATTTTCAGTCGCCGGCAGAGGCAGCGTAATACAAACCTCCCACATCCAGCCAGCTATGGGCGGCCACGCTCCGGCTGAGTGTGGGGCATGCAGCGTGACTCTGAAGCAACGGTGGCGCAGCCGGAAGCACATGTGTGGGTCGCAAACCGACATGCTGCGGGGCTCATTCCCACACGGTCAATCACATCCATGTCACCAAATGAGGCGAGTCAACGAATGTGCGCGCACGGAGGGGATCGGGGGTGGGTGGGGGGAGGGGGTGTTAGGAAAAAACAGATCAAAGTGAAATATTTCATCACCCTTTTCTTAAACTGCATATTTCTGCCGCGATTTCAGCACATCTTTTGTTGGACGCCTAATGAAGCCCAGAGGTTGCGTAATGTAAGTTCAGGGGGCACTAATAATTATCCGTGAGAATTTGGGAAACCCCACACCAAGTGTTTTTGCAGCCACCACTGCTGTGCATCTCGGGGCTTCCCGCGTCGTATGTCTGCGCGCTCGCGGAACGGAACGGGGCCGCGCGCGTCTGGAGAGGGAATAGCAGGGAGTTTTCCTGCGGAGTTTTCACCGGAGAAACAGTCTGCGGGATTTTCCCATGAAGGCATAGCTCTGGATTCGCGGGGGAATATCATCCCGGTTTTCCTACCTATGGTTGTTGTGTTTGGACACTTAGAGCTGTCAAACTGACGGCGTGCAGAGAAAAGAGGAAATTATAGGAATTCACTCCAGTGAGAGGAAACAGGTGTAACGAGGGCAGAAACGGGCTTAGTTTAGACTGTGTGCTCACATCATTAGATAGTGTTTTTACAAATGTGGGTAATTTTTGTGTGGCGTAGTTCCCAAACAAGAGGTTAAGATAAACCTGAGGGGGTTGGTGGAACATTTCCAACATGTTTCTTCTGACCAAACTGTGTTCATTGTACACATTTATCTTTAAAACTCCATGTTATCACAAACCACATCCAGATATCACTCAGCGACGCTGCATGTCACTGTGTGCTGGCAGCCAGGAGGCTGGTTGAACTTCTCATGTTATTTATTTATGTATTTTACGAGAGATTCTCATTTTAAATGTGTAAACCAGCGTGTTCCAAACCCTGTGCATGCTACGATAGTAAGTTCGATTATATAGGTCACCTGGAAGGATAAGACAGTTATTGAAGCTTTGGCATGAGCCAAGCTGCTCGAGAATCCAATCTCCGCTTGGACCATCTGCTTTGACAATTCACTGACACTGGCTCAAGTCAAAGCCCCGGTGTGTTAACGTGCAGTGACACGGTGACCTCGTGCAGGCCGGGAGGACGGTGGAGGGAGCGGGTGACGTGTGTACCTGAGTTTTGTTGAGTTAGTGCTGCAGGCCTTACCAACACCTCCGATTTTGTTTTGTGTGCGCGACTTTAAAGCAAACCCAACTGGTTTCCTCACAGAGAACACCCAAGAAAAACTTTGCCACATCAAACGCTCTCGGAATCACCTGCTGAGGCACATGTGCGTGACACACAGGTGTTTGGCAACTTTTCATGGTTGTCATAATTTTGTAACAGTTTTGGGGAAGTCGGGTTGGATTCTAATTATAGTAAAAATACGATTACCTAATTTCACCTTATGACTATTTGAAAACTATAGCATTGTTAAAAGACAGATACAATGTAATCACCTGAGAAAAGAAGAATCAGAGATAAATCACCACATATTGCAACACATTCAACATCATATACTTCAAATTTACACATGTGAAGAAACTCCCCATGAAAACTTCCACCCTCAGGCCGGTCAGACGTGAGTTGCCTCATTAGTTCCTCAGGGTTTACCCAAACCGGGCTCTTTGTGCAACATTTTCCGCTTGCATTTTTAAAGTTTAGCACCCTCATCAGCCCAGCACAGTAAGTGCACAGAGGGAGAGCCACAACACAATGCACCATCCACTGTTCATCACATCACACTAGTTAAGGCTGATTAGCATTTTTAATTTTATTTTATTTATAATGAAATAAATAATCAACTAGAAGCTGAAATCATGCTCGAGTTAAAACATGGAGGTTTAGAAAAGGCTCGTAGGTGAAACCAACGTCTGTCTGTGGGGCCACTGTAGCATCCCAATTACAGAGCTGACAGACAAACATTCACACCTACGGGGAACTCACCAATTAACCTGCCAGAGCTCGACATAAAAAACAAACCCAGCCTGCAGATTCAAACTAAGCTTCTTCCAGCTGTGAGGCAAACCACTACACCCCTGTGCTACCAGCACAACTACTACTTTGACTTAAAGTATATGCCTGTGACTCATGTATTTTAATAACTGACATTATAAAATGGATTAAATCGGGTCGTTAAGGCCAGTTAGGTTTAACTGACCTCCCTCAAACGCAGCAGCACAATTCAGCTCAGAGGTTTGGAATTGATCAATGGAATTAAAACAGCTATTTATCACTATGTGTTATTCATCTTGGCCTTTTCTCTCCACCTTTGAGCCCTTCTGCCACTTCTCAGCTCTGTGTAAACTCTGATACTTGGTGGTTTATTCTCCTCCTGTAATAAAACACAGATGGTTACAGCTGATCCAGGTTTGCAGGAGCAGACGAAGGCCTCACATGCTGAATTAAGAATTTCATGGATGAACAATCTCCAATGCACCAATTTGCTTATTGCAAATAAAAAAATACACATTAGATGAATCATCTGAATATGTGCATTGAAAACAAATGGTTGATGATTAAGCAGTGAAATATTGAACCTTCAGAGAGCAGGTCACTGGGTCAAAGCCATGTCTGTATCTTATCACCGGTGTCATAAAGACGCATTATAAAAACAAACAGGTACGTATTAGTCTTGCAGATATAATTCAATCTATAAATTTCCATTCCTTATGTAGCATAGCCGAGCGATCCCGGTGTGCTGTGTGTTTACAGAATGATTTTAAAAGACAAGTCTTCACTGCAGTCGACTGATGAAGACCTTGCATTATGTGGGGAGACGTTCATGCTCTCGTCAAGATGAACTGAAGTCATTCCTTATGTTTTCATCTTCTGCACTGTCACTAGCATTTGAAACAACTGCATCCTCCTGAATCACACACGTTAGCAATAATAATAATAATACAGCGTTTTTATTGTCAAACTGAGACACAAGAGTGAGACAAAAGTCAAAATAATGTGGTCCGTTGACTTGACGAGTGGACAATGGGACAGATTTAGAGGCTTATGGCGAGGACAGGATTTACCACTTAGATATCTGCAACGTCTTTCCAGCTAGTCACAAGTGTAATTATTAAATAATAACGTCGGTTCGACTATTTGAAATGTGAATTCCAGATATCTTGAACTAAATTGTGACTAGTCAAACGTTTAAATGCAGACGATTGAATTTTAACTAGTAATATCTTACTTTGAGACTTTCAAAAAGACGAAGAAGATGTATTTTAAATGTGCTTAATTAGATATATCTTTAACTGACATTATGACTAGTCGAAATTCAATGCATTTGGCATAGTCGAAATGACGTTGCAGATATCTTAAATTATACTTTCGACTAGTCAAAACGCATTTCTAGATGAAATGTTATTACAGACATTTGAGTAAAAACTGATAAATGTTACCACTACCATGTTGCCGTAGAAGACTTAATATAACCAAAAAGCCGCGTGTCAGTGTTTTATGCTAAATAATTTAAAATTTTGTTTTTATTATGACAACAAAATCAGTTTTCGCTCACAGTGCTGCAAATGAGCAGATTTCTTTCCCAGTATAACATATTAAAATGTAAAATAATATACGTGTTAGTCTGCTGCAGCGAGACACTGTCACAGGTCAAAGTGCAGGAAGTTTCTTTACAGCAAATCAATGCAGATAACAAATCCTTCACAACTGTGGAACAACCACCACAACAATCTCCTCAAACTAAAAACAAAAGAATCCTGTTGCATTAAAACAGTAACGATGCAAAAGTCTCTCCTTTAATTCAGGCATCAAATCTGAGATGTTTTTTGTGTGTTATGTAAGAAATGACTTTCTGACCCTAAAACACAAGGAATGTCCAGGAACCCTGTCAGACGAGAGCCATGGAAAGTTCTTGTCCTTTTTGACCTTTTCAGACTTCAACCCGTGACTCTCCTGGGATGCACGCTAACGGCTGCTGACTGCACAGGTTTTTCTCATTCAGGAGATTTTTTATTTGCCAGAGGCTGCTGGCTGATCACAGGTAACTACGGTGAATCCCTGTTTGTTCTTGGTGTCGTACTGTTTGACCACTCTTACTGCTGTCACCACCAGCTTGGTCATATTACTCTCAGCGCACAGGCCCGCTCTTTGCGTCTGGTCTTGTGTTTTCCCCTCCAGTGGAATTGGAGATGAAGAAGAATTAGAAGAAGAGGAAACGCGGGAAGGTGTCGCTGCTGCAAGTGGCAGATTGTAGGTCCCGGCAAGTGACCCGTTTAATGAGGCCGGTCACGTGATGGTAGCACAATAAGACAGTAAGCATGTGGGCCGCTGTGTTGAGTGAACTCACAGAAAGAGACGCTGAACAATGACTAATAATAGAGTTACAGCATCTGACTTACAACTGGCTTAAAAAAACAGAACTGCACTTTGTTGTCTAAATTGGGCCTTAAATGAATGAATGAATGGTATTTTATTAAATAAATAGTTACTGGATGAATTGCTGTTCAATATTACACAGAAGAGCTAATTAAACGTCAGGAAGTCGTTTGTGATGAATTTGAGAAACCTTCAAATTTAAACAGAGCACTGCAGAAACATTATTGTCATTTTAAACTTGATGAAATGTTCCTGTTCCTGTGTGTTTGTGTGTGTGTGTGTGTGTGTGTGTGTCATCCACGCACCGAGGAGCTCAGTCACTTTGTCAGCCTTCCTCAAGGTTACTTTAGTTCACGGGGAGGGGCTTACTGCACCACGTGACGGTGATGCGCGCTCTGTGTCAGAGCTGCAGGAACGGGAAGAGTGCATGGTGTGATGTACCAAATAAATCTATATGAATACGGCAAACACACAAAGACACAGGTTCTGCCCACGAACAGTCGAAATGCTCACATTACATTTCAGCGCAGTCCCAAAGACTATTTTACAATAAATATAAAAGCGCCGTTTTATATCTGATCTCCGGTAACCTCAGGAGATCGCATCTCCATCCGACCTATGAGCGCTCCGCTGTGCGCCATTGCGCAGCAGCCAGCTGGGTGAAGGAGGACCGTCCTCACGCGGGAGGGATGCTGCTATAGGCCGTCGGCGGCTCCTCCGGTCAGCACATCGCCATCCCCCCTAGCTGCAGCTCCCCCACTGTGCTCTGCCTCACATATACCGTCGCCCCCACCCACCCCCACCCCCTCCTTAATCTCCCAGATTGCGACTTGCTGCAGTCGATGCTGCAGTTTTGAGGCGCTCCTGCACCGGCTCAGCTGACTCAATGAGAAAGACATGCTCGCATTCGTGTTGGTGTCTGGGTCGCTCTGGATTATATTAGGTGAGTTCTGAACATTTGATCTTTATCCTTCCTGGTGGCGCTGAACACGATGCACCTGTCTCGCAGGGGCTGAGCCACATTGTGCTTCATTCACTGCCGGCTTTTTCCTGTAGCAACGCCTGAGATGCTGCCACTCGTGTTTTAACCCTCTTTGTGGAGACTTCGACCTTTTTCCACTGCTGCATTTGGCGTTTTTGTCTGCACCGTGATCATTTTAACATTTTTCTCCGACTGCACGTGTCGACCCCAGGCGTGTAATATATTTTCGTGTGTGTCGCGCTATAGCTCCAGCCACAGGGCTCGGGTTCGTATTTCGGCATTTCTGGGTTATGGGGCCACACATCGAGGGATGCTTTCGGGCCGGCTTCACCTCTGATCAGGTACGGTCGCGTGGACACGCTGCCATGCGGCTGCGTGCATGTGGGTCACTCTGCAGTGGCTCGTTTGTGCCGGAGTGTGTGTTCCACGTTGAAAACCCAACTATAAACCACAGACTGAACCATCGATCGATTATTTTAAACCAGTTATCACTCGTGCGCTCGAGGTCGGCAGCGGCCGCTGAGGTCGTGTGACATTGTGCGTAGGAATACGTCATTTTAAAAAACCTATTGGCGCACGAGCCTCTGTCGAAAGATGCTTCTGTCGGAAGCTGCGCACCACACATCACACTTTTATTCAGAATATAACACCACGGTTAGGCAGGAAGCCGGCTGTGAAGTCAGCATTTTGTCTGTGATGTCCTCCGCCATGCCTCAGGGATGGAGGAGGGGAGGATGAGGAAGGATGACGCGCGTCTAACGGGCGCGTCTGATTGGCCGGAGCTGTCCAGGAGCGACGGGTGCTGAAATCCCGTGGCCTGCCGGTAAAGCAGACGGCACGCCATGTCGTGCTGGAGCCTCCACCAACGCCCCGCGACTCTGCGGAGTCGCGTCCGCATCCAACAGCAGCTCAGAGCCGCTGAGCGGAGAGGAGGAGGTTTGCCGGTTCTTTTGTTTCCCTCCGCCGGGGAGTATAGATCCTCAGCAGCAGCTGCACGGCCTGGTTGCTAAGTGACAAACAGACCAGCTGGGTTGGTGCATTAATATTAAAGTTTGCATGTGTTGCATATTTAACAAGGCACTGAGCCAATCAGAACCAGCCCCCAAAAGGGTTCCGAGCAGGATGAGCTGACAGAAGAGCCGGCCTCCAGCGTGGGGGGGTTCATTACACCTTTAACCCGGCATCACTCTGCTGCTCCTCAGTATGAATAATTAATCTGAATCACCATCCAGTGGAGCCCTGCGCGGTGTGTAAGCCTATTCTTTTTCCCTCCTCAATTTTTAATTAAACGGACGCTGGTGGCTTTTACCCACATTTTGGCAGAAATCAACCAATGAGTTCAGAGCAGTCAAGGACAGCAGCTCCTCTCTTTAACAAAACACACGTCCACGGACATATTCAGTGACATAACTATGACTAAGGTGAGGAGTAGGACTGTATGACGTAATAAAAGTTGGTCTTTGTGCAGCTGGCAGGAGTTTAATGCCACCAGAAGGAATCCCTGCGCATTTCTTCTACAGGGAAATTCATTTGGAAGGAGAAATCACAGTTGGTACGCGGGTGTGGTGGTTATCTCTGAAGCCTCAGAGGTCTTTAGTGCTGTGTCAGCATTTTGGTGCTTCCTCTACCTCTTACCGAGGGACGTGGGGCAGTAATGGCCTCAGCTCAAAGTGCTGAACCATGGTGCACAATCAGCTCTTTTATACATTAGTCTACTGAATATATAGACGGGTTTAACCCACTGATAACCTGAAAACCCCTTTAAGGAGCTTTGTTTATTCCTTCAATGTTAAACTTCACTTTGAGCCTGATGGTTTACACAAAAAATGAGCTCCTCAGATCCACAGGCCTCCCTTTCCTCTCACTTTGATAGTCAAATCAAACTGGGAGCAGCCCCGCGTATTGTTGGCGTGTGTGATTTGTGTGCGTGTTTCCAAAAGAGCGGATGTGTTTTATTTGCCTATGTGTGCCTATAGGTGAACACAGCGCACGTAGCATATCATTTATCACAGCGCGCACGTCTTTGTGTGCGTTGGTGAAAGAGGAGATGAGCGGGGGGTGGGGGGGGTGGGGGTCAGAAAGAGAGAGTAGAGTGGAGTGGAGGGAGGGAGGGTTGGGGGTGGGTTGTGCAGTGAGAGAGAGAGAGAGGGCAGCGTCTGTTGAGTTGAGGGTGGTGTGATACGGAGGCCAGGCAGGCCCAGACCAGGCCAAAACGCATGTCGCTGCCCTCCTCTCCCTTGTCTCAGCTCTAATCTGACCGGTGGCAGGTAATCACTAGCTGGCACAGACTGATGCGCTGCTCGCCTGAGGCCCTTAGACACACTACACATTTACACACACACACACACACACACACACACACACACATCTCACCTCACAAGCTGTCCAGCTGCCTTCGACGTCTGTGTAAGTTGCTGCTGCCTGAACCACAGCTGCTTTGACATTTCTGTGCAATGACGGTGTAGACCTTAACTGGATTTGCATTTTTAGACATTGCTCTCTGTGTGTGTATGTGTGTGTGTGTCTTTTAACTTCTACTTCTGTTCTGCAGTTCTAATTTTATAAATAGTAGTTCCTGTTGCTTGTTGCTGATGCCTGTTTTATCATCTAGTTTTACTTTATGATTTGCAGCTGCAGCTCGGCTGAAGCTTCAGGAGATGGAAAATACTGTTTCATGTCCACAGGATGTTCCAGTGTCTGTGCAATTATCCCTGAGTGACAGTGACAGGAAGATGCAGAGGTTTCGACTTCTGGATGGTGGTCTAAGTAGGCAAAGGGCAAAGAGGGAAGAGGTGGAGCAGTGGTTTGAAGTAAAATAGGTGATGTGCAATGATGAAGAACCATTGCTGGTTAGAAACAAAGATAATGACGTGAGCAAAGCTGACAAATAGAAAACAACTTTTAAAAAACAAAGCAAAGCCAAGGAGGAGGATGTCTTTAACTAGAGGTTGCAGCTGGTCATCCGTCTCCAAGGTAATAGGCTGTAATCTCCCCACGTTGGAGGCTTATCATTGGTGACGGCCCTCAGATGGGCCGATGGGGCGGGACTTAAACAAGGTGTTGCCTTTGCCCCACTTTAAGCCTCAGAGGTTACAGGAAGCGAAGCTGGCCCATTCACAAGCCCTCATCCCTGCACAGGTCTCAGTACACACACTACTCCAAAGTCTCTGCTAAGCAGAGTCTTCCTGAGCTGCTGCTTCAAACAAGCCTCAGCAGCACATTGTCACGGCTCAAAATCAATGTTTCTTCAGTCTGTACTGTAAAGTTAAGAGGCTGAGGTGCATCCCCCCAGTACAAAGTGTTCGGTTTATTTTCTAACCCAGCTGTGCACTCACAGTGTGTACTCTGAATGCTTTGTAATAGATATGGTATAGTTTGTGTTATCCCCCCTCCCCCCCGCCGCCAGCTCTGTGTTTGACGATGCACATCTGTCAGGTTTTCCAGCCAACTACACATTGTCCGATGCCTCCTCTGAACGTTGGCGTTGACCACGCGGTGTCAGACAAAAACGGCTCCGTCTGCTGTCCTGACAGAAGTCACCTAAGACTAGAGTGATTCTGTCACATTGGAGACAGATGGTGTGATTCCCTACCCCTACCCACCTACACGTTCAGGTGTGAAGATGCTCCCAGGCTCTTCCAAAAAGTTCACTAGCCTTTCCTCTCCAGTTATCACGGATGTGACAACTGGATGAAGACAGTGCGCTGTGCGGTAAAAGCTTCTTCTTTTTCTTCCTCTTCTTGTTATCTCAAATAACTGTTAAACAGCCTAATTCAGGAACAAACATCCATGTCCACATTCAGTTTGGCTGAATTCTAATTACCGTATAGATTATTACAAAGCAATAAACCCATCGCTGTTCTGTTCTACATTACAGAGGGTCTGTCAGCTGAAAACCCAAGCTGTGAATTTCCACCTTATACGGTTGATGACAGTCGTTCCATTGCTGTGGCGTGATGGCGTGATCATCACGCTCCTCATTTCGCAACCTAAACTCTGCGTTGTTCACACGCTGATAAAGGTCAGCGGCGGCGCTGATGGGGTTGCTGCTGACCTGCTGTTTCTCTGTCACACCAGCTGAAGCAACAACCCTGCCAGAGGGCGATGGGGGCTGTACAGGACGTGCACGTTTGTGCATGTGTGTCCCTGGGGGGGGGGTTATGTAGGTTACTACAAGGCAGAAATGTGGAGACCAAGCAGGAAATGAGTTTTACACAGCACAAAAATGCGAAAAGAGAAGGAGAGACGTTCAGTGTGTGTGTGTGAGCTGTGAGCGTTGGCATGACCCACTGTACAGGGAGTCCACCTTAGAGGCACCTTGAGTGAAGGATGCTAGTGAGCATCCCCTTTAGAGATGAACACCGCATTTCTTGAACAAGCCTCTTGAATATGAAAGAAATCTTAGAAGTCTGAAGGAGTCAGATGAGACGCAGACGTTGTATAGAGCAGAGGTCTGCTTGATTTTTTAAAACTTCTCACTGGCTCCCATACGACAGTCTGACATGACTTTTTTCAGGTTTGGTGTTCAGGTTTTAGTCTGTGTGGGTGGTTTTTGTGTTTCATCTTTTATATTATAAGAAATCTGAAAAAAAGCAAACGAAAGCAGACACGTAGATGTTAGCGTCTTCTTCTGGAGCCAAACAGGTGTCTGACACGCTGCCAGTCTCCACAGCAGGACAGTGTGGCGTTGAAGTAGAATTTGCTAGTTCGTTTTACCCTGCGCGCTCCGTCTCAAACAGGTGCCAGGAGTGGGAGTCCCGTCATGACTCAGCAGAGCAAGGATCATTTGCAGATGTCGTCTAACTGACTCATCCGTAAAATGTCTTCATAGCTATAACTTTTTTTCCCCTTATTTTCTAGTTATTATTTTTTTTGTTGTTGCTGATTTTGTTGAAAGAAATGTGTTGTTTTTTTTGTTTTTGTTGTTTCTTTGTGGATGTTGTTATTATTTTTCACTTCGTTATTTTTAGTCTTTTATCTTTCTATCTTTTTATCTATCTCTTTAAAACACAGACACAAAGCCTTGTTTCCATTTCTGGTATCAGAACAGTGGAGATGGTTTTAGTAGCACTGTGTTCCTAAACCAATCAGTGAAGAGGTGATGTCAATGCGTGTTCTTCTTCCAGGTATATGAAGGCTTTCTTCCACAGTCCAAAAACACGCAGTTCAGTGTGTCCCCAGGACACGCTGTTTATTTTCTCTGTGTGTGTGTGTGTGAGCCTGTAGTACTGCTTTTATAACCAGACGCAGTCTCCCCAGCCTCCTCTTTTCCAGCAATCAGCACAGCGGTGTCTGTAGGTTATGGAGTCTGTCTATATTTAGAGTGTCTTTTTTTTTCAGCAGCTAATCCACTGTTGCTGCCTTGTCACTGCAGCCACTGAACACAGAACATGCAGTGAGATGCATCCAAGTCATCTACACTTTTGACCTAAGTATTCCCAAAGGAGAATCTGGAAAATGTTTGGACTTTTATTACAAAATTAGTCCAGCATGCGGGGCAAAAAGAGACACATCTGTCAGGCTGGAGCAGTATGAAGTTTCACCAGAGCTTCACCAGAGCTTTGGCAGCTTTCTAATACAACGGAACAAAGATCAGCAAGTGTAGTCACATTAATGCATAATAATCATACTTTACTTTACTTTACTTGGCAGACGCTTTTATCCAAAGCGACTTACAAGGAAGGCAGTACAGGAATCATAATCATTATTAATTATATAATGCACCTAAAATGTATTATTACCAGTTAGGCCTGATATTTACCGTCAGGGCAGATGTCGAATGAGGTGAAAGGGCGTAGCTCTGATTCACGTTACTGTAAACATGGCTGTTTTGTGTTGATGCTGGTGTGTGTTTCATAGCGGGGTTGGTTTTTGTGACATGGTTTGTGTTCTGTTGACATGACACCGACATGGAAATTATCCTGTCTGTCTGGCTGATGCTTTGTCATTGATCCTCCTGGGACTGTTCAGCTCTCATGTGCAATGTGGAACAATCCAATATGAGGAGTGGGAAATGCACTGCAAGTGTATGAAGATATCTCTTTAACATGCAAATTCATTGAACCAAATTGTTAAATGATGTTCTTCATCTAAAGATCAGCAGCCGTCTCACGGTGCGTCTATGCATCGTTGCAATTGTTTAACGCTTTATTCGGATGAGCTCTGAATTAGAGAGGATTCAAATACAGTACATCTGAAGCCAGCTAGCTTAGCTTAGCACAGAGGCTGCAAACAGAGGGAAACAGCTAGCATGGCTCTGTCAAATATAAAAACAGCCCGACCAGTGTGCATCGCGTGTCTGTTAGAACAAAGTGAATTAAACATGATACTTGCAGGCAGGACCTCCTTCCAGCCCGTTGTGCATATTTAGGTTTCAAGTCCCTTTTATTCACTCTCACAATCACCAAATAAATAAAATGGGACTTTGTTTTGTGGAACTTTGTGCATCTTTATGATTCAACGGTGAAGAATGAACTATTGCACCAAACGTAAAGGCCTGAGCATGCGCTGCATAGTACAATGATTAGAAGTGGCTGCAGCTACGTGTTGCTTACATCAGACAGTCAGGTTGCAGGATTTTAGCTGATTTGAGCTATGTTGGCCAATTGTAGGTCTCAGATTTTAGTTTTTACTTTGCGTGAGAGCTGCCTCCCGCGCTGGACGAGGGCGAAGATCTGTCCCTAAAGCAAACAGAAGAAAAATCTGAGATTGTAGAATCTTAAATTTCATACACCTTCTGCATGTATACATTGGTTATGGTAGTTCTTATTTTTCCTACAGGCTGGACCAACGTGTTGCCCCGTTTAAAGCCCCGTTCTTCCTGCTTGTTATAAATCTCGGTCTCTCTTTTTGTTCTGCAGTGACCAACTTCTCTCAGACTTCCAGATGATGTTTTCAGTTAGTCTTGTCCCTGCAATAATTAAGCATTGCAGTCGGATAGACTCCAGCTGTGAGCAGTGGGCGACCCTGTGTGCTCAACTGAGCGGGACAGCTGATCCCCAAATTAAATCTGACAGTGTTGACCGGTTCAGCATCCAAGAGGCCAAGGGACTGTTGTGTTTAGTTCAGGAGCATTAAAATAGTTTCTGTTATTTACTATTGTGCTCAAAATTTCCCAGCAAAGGAGCTGAGACTCTTTATTCCCCTGCAAATTTATCGGAACTACAGAGAAGCAAAACACAGGCAACAGAAAAAGAGGAAATACCTGATGAGTGCAGTAAAACGATAAAGAGAAGCAGGGAGTCCTGTAATGTTACAGGCGCAGCGCCGTTTTTAGCCACATTAGGTGGATGTGTCATGCTGTGGCTTTTCAGTTGATGGTTACAGGTGATGGTTTCTGTCTCAGCAGAAACTCGAGTTGAGTTGAGCCCAAGTAGAGTTTGGGAGAGAGGCATCTCAGGGAATTCACTGTAGAGCAGACGAAGGTACTGTGCTTTCGCCTTGAATCGAAGCAGTGGGAGTGACGGTGTAGTATGGAAATGCGGTGACAAGTGGGAGAAGACGGTGACAGCCGAGGCGCTGTCAGATCAGATCGTGTGAGTGTGTGTGTGTGTGTGTCTGTGGTCATGTCATGTAGAAACTAAACGTACAGTGAGAACGAGCACCAGGAGCATGTGGGACGAAGATGATGCAGGTTCTGGCAGACAGATACAGTAAATACAGAATAAACAGTATAATGTCCAGAATATTTCGAACTAATAGCACAAAATATTGTACAAACACTCTCTCTCTCCTTCCACCCTCCTGAGAGATGCATTTTCCTTTCATGTACTGTTGTGCAAAGACTTGCCCCTCGGGTACACCGAAATTGTTATTGATTGATGGATTTATTGACACTCGTTTTAATTGTCAACACTGCTGCTACAGTGAATTACACCATCATTTATCTGACTTTAAAGCCGCTAGAGGGGCATACTGATTAAAGACACGATGTGATATATGGCCCACCTGCACGCAACTGCCAGTACAGGAAGTAATGCCTGTTTTTAATTTATGATTAACAGTTGTGATAGAAACTACCCAGCGTGTGGTTTTATCATGGTTATTATGTGTAATCTGAAAAACCTTGTTGGTTGTCCTACAATGTGATAATGTAATAGAGTGCATTGCATAGTTCTTGTGTTATCATAAGATATTTTTTATGATATTTGGAGTTTGGAATCAATTCAAAACTTGCTGCTGGTGGAGTTTTTTATGTCAGACTATGCTGCTTAAAAGAGTGTTTTTAACTCATTATGTCACCACATCACTTCCTCATCATTACTGTATTTCTGGGCAGTTTGTTATAAGAAAATCGTCTTCACAGTAACCTTTCATGTAGGATCAGACAGCTGTGAAAGGGTGTGTGGTCATGAATCCAGGCTTTTCAGAAGCTGGTGTCAGGTGCATGCAGCCAACAGCAGCAAGTCGCCACAGAACATAGGCGAGGTTACGTTTTAGTGCAAAGGAGATATCATGGATCAGTTGACTGTTTTTACTGTTTGTATTCCTTAAGATCAGCCTTTATAAACGACCTGTTCATTAGACGTGAGGCATCAGACGTCTGCCCACAGCAGACCGACAGAACTCAGCTGCTCTGATGAAGAAACTGTTTCATGTTCTCAAAATAATAGATAAATTAGGAAGTCTACATTCTCACGGTCGCAGATTAATATACCCATCCGCCCGCTTGTGTTTGTGGTTCCATGCATGTGTGTGTGTGTGTGTGGAAGGGAGGTGGCGGTAGAGGTAGTGGGCAAGTGCTTCTGATTGGATGTGAGCTGCAGCAGTGCCGCGACACCATTCGTTCAGTCAGGTGGCGCTGTTTATGACTCATATCCTGGGGGAGGGAAGGAAACCCTCCAGTCAGCGTCTCAGTCAGCCTCCCCCTGAGATAAATTATGCATCTCACAGTGCAGTGTGTGTGTGTGTGTGTGTGTGTGTGAGAGAGAAAGAAAGACTGGTGGAGGCTGAGCCGTAATGAGCACTATGCGTGACAAGTGTGTGTTTTATCTACTTTCCCGTCCCACCACTTTTCCACGCTGCACTGTAGACCATCTATGAGCTGACTTTACAGTAAGAGCGGGAGCGTGGGGGAAGACTCTTTAACCCTTTCAAGGTTGAGCACAGATGATGCATTTAAGACCTGGGTGGAGGACCCGCGAGCTCAAATTTACTCATCAACCACATTTGTCAGACGAGACCATCACGCCTTTCAAACCGAACTCTAAGGAATGCGTAGGTTTAGCTGTGTGTCACACAAAAATATGTCACATTTGTCTGTACTACCAGTTATTTACGCTGAAACCCTGAAAACGTTAACTGCTGCTCCCTCTGTTGAAGCGGACGTGTATTGGAGCTGATAGCTAGCACACTGACACACTGGCTCTAATAATAGAGGGGCGGCGTGACCTTACATTTACTGTAGGATGTGCGCTCGATTGCACACAGAGGCCTTACAGTGCGCCACATGCTGTAGTTTTCTTAGCATGTAAAACCTTTTTTACACTTTCTAGAAGACACGTTGAAAAAAAAAACGAAAGTTCCAGATTTGGCTTTAGTTTTTATTGTGCAAGTGAAAGATCTTTTTTTTAAGATTAGGAATTGACAACTCTCACGTTTTCACATCATCGCCTTTGGTCAACTTTATGCATACTGCTGCAGTCCAGTGTCAGGTGCCAGACAGCGGTTTCATCTGTTTCAGTCCCTCTTCTTCTTTTTTGCCTCTCACTCACCAGTATGCTCTAAAAAAATATGAAGGTCAGAGAAGAAGGAAAAGTGGAAGACTGGAACCGAGGCGTACTTTGATTTTTTTGGGTTTAAATATCGAGCTTGCAGATTTTAATACATTTAGAATTTAGTTCTTGGAAAATTAACAGCAATATATTCTCAGCTGTGCATCCAATAGTTTAGTAAAACATTATCTTGCTTCTCATTAGCAACTCGATGTTCTGTGTGAGGATAGTTCTGTAGAAGTAGGAAATAACGTTCAGATGACACATTAAACATGAAATACTTTGCTTCACATTAAAATAAAGCATTGCACTAGTAATGTCGCTGCTACTTCAGTGAACTGTGAGTCAACCACTGTCTTCCTTCCTGCAGAGCTGAGTTCCACCCTGATGGAGAAGATGCAGGCCCAGGAGATGATAAGCGGCCTGAGAATACCAGAGATGGAGGATATCAGCCAGTTCTTCCTTTCCCTACCAACCTCCACGCTGGTGGGCATCGGCGCTCTCACCGCCGTGCTGACATACTGGCTGGCAACCAGGCCACGCCCCATCAAGCCACCCTGCAGCCTGCAGCACCAGTCTGAGGAGGTGCCGGTAAATTGCAGAAAGTATTTGTGGTGCCACTCCACAGACACGGCGACACACGCTCGCACTCTTTCAGCTTTTGTATGATTCTGAGGTTTGATATCTTAGAAAACAAAAGCTCACACACACACAATCTTTTGAGTCGCCTTTCATGCACTCACAGCAATAAGCGCCATGAGCAGAGTTGCACTGGGTTTCTTTGTTTTTCTGCCCTCAGTTTTACCTGCCAGACTACATAGGTGGAGCCTGTTGGGACACTGTGATGTGGTGGTTTTCAATTAAAGCTTCCGCCGCCAGAGCACGACAGTTTGCATATAATATTAATTTACAATTTTGTGCATTTTTTTCTCATGCAAGTTCATAGTAAACCTTGCCCTGCGTTGGTTGTTTCGATACCAGTCAGTGCTATAGGTGCCCAACATGCCCTCAAATCCACCCCGGTCCTGGCTTACCTTAACCACCGTCCCGACCGAGGTGAAGACATTGTTTCTGTGTTGTTGATCACACATACACACCACAGCTCTGTGCCCTCTTACTGCCAAGTGAGGCTGCTAGCATTTGTTGGCAGCCAGTGTGAAACTGCTCTGAAGGGCTTTCTATGGCTACGAGAGTTTGGTTGGTAAGATTAGTGGGTCTACAGTATGTTGGACTGAGGCGAGTGTACTGCCTGTCAGATATGTGCGTGTAACGATACACAGACACACTGAGGAGTGTTGCGACTTTAATAACATGCCTTAATGTTTTCAACCTAATTACTCATTTGCACAAAGGAATTTAATTCAATTGGTCTGTGTGTTTATGAGAAATAACTCATCTGAACAAAGCTCAGCTCAGCCCAGAAGATATTTTTATACGTGAGCTGACAAAAGAGATGGATCGTTTCGGAGAACAAGCAAAACTATTTTCTTTACACTCTCTCTGAGGCCTTAGTGTCTGTTCGACTAAGTCTTTGTGATGAAGAAGGCGTTCCTCCTGTTTTTCTTCTATGAATTTTGTTTTTCATCTTGCCACATAACCACTGTGGGACCCAGTTACACGGCAGGAAATCGTAAAATATAAGCATGTTTTGTCACATTTAACTGTAAGTTAAAATGATTTGTGATGTCACGCGCACTGTCTCTCCACACATCAGCATGAAGGTGGAGGACGCCGGTCCATGATGGGCGACAGGACCAAGCTGATGACTCATTACCATGACGACGCCAAGACCATGTATGAGGTTTTCCAGAGAGGCCTTCGTATATCTGGTGGGAAGAAAGAAAAATACCACAATTTTTCCAATAAAATCCTTTTTTCATTCTGTATTTCATTCTGACAAAGATGATGAGTTCAATATTTATGTGAAACAGCATAAAAATATGATAAATCAATCAGCTTATCTGCAGAGATTAAAACTCTCTTTTCTGACGACACAAAATAAAATGAAACGAATTTGAATGTGATCAAAAGGATAATGTAAAATAAACTAAAAAGAAACAGCTGCCAATTTACCATTAAAATGAAAGAAACCTAAATCTATATTATTTAGAGACAGAACAGTAACTCGTGGCTCTTTTATTAACAAATGCAGCAGCTGTGACAGATGCTGTGGTCTGATCGTAAGACCTCCAATCATGTCTCTGCTGCTGGAGGTAAAATGAGCCCTCTAGTTGCCAAGGCGATGGCCATTGTTGCGAACAGTAACAGTGTCAGGAGTCACAGCCGGAGAGTTTAAGTGACTCGCAATGCAGAGATATTTCTACACGATCGTTCTCCAGCATCATGAATAACTTCATCTTCAGACGTGTCTCAGGTTTTAGCTTCTAAGTGGTTTTGACCCTAAAATGAGTCATGGAAGGGAATAAGGCTGAGATACATCCCATAACTAACAACCGACTAACAAATATTGTATTGTGTTGTGTAGACTTTCATAATTCATGGCAGCGGTCAGATTATTGTTGACTCATTGCGGTAAAGCCTTCAGTGAGAGTCAGATGTGTACATCGCTGTCTTCTTTATACTGGTCATGCTTCCAAGGTAAATGACCATTGCATCACTCAGATAACTCGATACCAACCAATATGATGATGACTGACAGAAACGTGACTGTTTTCTTCAAGATAATGTTGGTGTGTAGCATGTATGTTTATACGATGTCTCTCTCGCTGTGCGTTCAACAGGTGATGGACCCTGCTTAGGCTCACGACTCCCTAACCAGCCTTACAAATGGATCTCCTATAAAGAGGTTAGTGTCATGCAGGGTACATCTTATGTCTCTGTGATCCGGCAGGTCAAGCTGAGAGCAGGAGAGAGTGTAGACGAGTGATAGGGACGTGACCTGCGTGTGAACTCGCAGTCAAATACCCCAATAAAACTTTACAGCTGTGACTCATTTGAAGATCTTTGTTTACTTTAAAGAAATTCCCAACTCCGCTAATCTCAGACATCACCTGAACTACTAATCATGTTGTTCTGACATTTGATGAGCTGTTAACTAACCCAGGCCCTTCCTCTAACGACGAAGTGAACCCTGAGGTGTAGTGTGCAGCTTGTGTAACAGAGAGTCTGTCCCCGCTGGTCCTGCAGCCTCCAAACATGAACAAACAGGCTGTAAAACGTGGCGCTGTGGGTGAGCTAAAGGATTCAAAGATGTAATGAAAAGGTTGTATAGATAGATAGGTGGCTGTAGCTCGTAAATCATATGCTATCTGTACTGTGACATTGAGGAGTACACGTGAAAGACGCAGGCAGCTGAGCAGACGCGCAACACTTTAACGTATGTTGTCGATTCAGACCTCGAGGTGCCAGACGTTGATACGCTCGGTAAATTTACACGCGTGCAGTAAGAACCGTCTAGAACTATAATACACAAGAGCTAATGTTGAGTGTGTAGTTTGCTTTTTTAATGTGAGCCACACTGTAATAAATGACAGCCTATTTAATAATAATAATAATAAATACTTTATTGATCTCTTGGGGAAATTGTTGGTGGACAGCTGTTAAACCCGTGTCTGTGCTACTACGGGGTATCAGTGTCTTGTCCAAGGACACCTCGACATGTAACCTGGTGAGACCGGGCATCATAGGCTTTACCGCCAGAGAAAGTCCAGAAGCACAGAGTACTGTACATGCAATAAATGGAAGTCGGTGCCAAAGTACGGGTGCATTTATCTATAGTTAAAGTAAGTGATTTCTTGTGATAGTGTGTGTATTAAAACCAAACTTCCTTTCCTTTATTTTCTGCGTGTAATAGGCTACCCTAAAACCATCCCTTCAGGCATTGACTTAGAGAAACACGAGTCCCAAACACGTAGCGGGAGGTGATGACGTAGTTACAATTACTGTTCACTTCAAAACAAATTAACTTTCCTAAATGTACAGTCAGTATTTTTCTAAAGCACCTTTCAAAACACCCATGGTCACTTCACATCAGAAATAAGATAATAAAGATTAAATAATAGGACAAAAACATCAGTACTTTACTTTGCTTGGCAGACGCTTGTGGCGCTGTGGGTCCGGCTCATGGACACACACTTGACCTTGTGTATCCCAATGTGGCGCTCCACCCGTTGAGCCACCAGGCCAATTTAAAACAGGAAATTAAATCTTCACTTTATATATTTCTTTTTTTTTTTAAACGATCAGAGGCTTTGTTACACGTTGACTCGCAGCAGCTGAAAACTTCCCACATCCCTTGAAGCAGTTTCAGGTTTCAACAAATCTCTGAACATGGGGGATAATGTAACAGGTCTTGGAAAGTCATGGGAAGGGTGGTGTTGCTTGGCTGGGGAATTTTTTTTTTAGAAATTGCTGTAAGGCAGCGAGTCAGGCCACATGAGAAGCGAGTTACGCCACCTTCAGCATTTATCAGTGACATCATGTTTTTAAAAGACGGCGGTGGGTGGAAATTCTTTTCCACATTTCTGTGTTCCACTGTAATTCCTGGAAAAGGGAAGATAAAGGCGAACTTGTTTATACTCTCATTTAGAGAGAAGCCCCTGCATTATTCTACTCAAACAATGCACAGTTTGTTCTCAGACTTTATGAGCATGAATCCCGTTGTCGCCTTGATGTGACATCAAATCACAGAAACATGAGAAATGACATTTTGTCAGAAGACGTCCGTGTGAATGTCTGACCTCTGGATGTCATTGTGTTTCATAGCTGGAGCATTGTGAGAGCTATAGCAACGATTACAAACACAACTAACTCGCACCAGGCTCATTGAACCAAACACGACACTGAGAAACATTTCTGCCTCCTACTGTGCGTTCCCATGAAGACGAAAAACCAAAAGTATCTCCTCTAATACGAACGGTTCTCCTTTGTCTGACACTAGTTTATTAGTAGTCTAATGAGTTGCTCCTCTGTAGGTGATGGCCCGGGCCGAGCATCTGGGTTCCGGCCTGCTGCACCAGGGTTGCAAGCCCAACCCCAACCAGTTCATAGGAGTGTTTGCCCAGAACAGGCCAGAGGTGACTCTCTTTGTCTCAGTATTTTTCTTGCCGCGCTTCTCGTGTTGTGTCTTCTTCTCTGTCTTCTCCGCTCTGTTTCACTGCATCGCTCTCACTATAACACTGTTACACCTGACGTTGACCTTTGACCTCTCCCTCGCGGTTGCAGTGGATCATCTCGGAGCTCGCTTGCTACACTTACTCCATGGTGGTGGTGCCGCTTTATGACACCCTGGGCCCAGACGCCATACGGTTCATCATCAACACCGGTGAGATCGCGCTGACACGCAACACATACTCATGAACTCTCCGAAGACATCATCTCGTATAATCTCACTTAGTTTTGAGTTTTAAATGAGAATTCTGTGCTGTATAAATAAGAAACACATATAAATACACATTATTATTTTTTTAGACATAAATAGAGATTTTTACTAAATAAAATCGGATGAAATCACGACATCGTCGGACGTAGTCTCTCTACATATACAGTATGTGTCCGGGTTTTGAAACAGCAGCTCACACAGTAGCAGTGTGGTCGTAGCTCCCCTCCTGGTGGATGAGAGAGAGCTTTGTTCAGCTTCACACACTCCTCCTGCCAAATAGCTCATGTATTTAAAGTGTCCAGATGCCACAGAAACAACTATGATTTGAGGACTTTTGGTGCAAATGAGGGCTGCTGAGTCACTAATCCTGGGAACAATGCTTTGTACTGATCTGATTAGTGTAAGCAGAAGGGGACTGAACTTAGTGAACCGAAGAGAGGCATTAACAGCATATCAGATCAGACCTTCATCTGGGTCTTTTTTGATTTCTCTTACGCTGCTGGTATTCACACAGTTTGTTTCTTTGCAGCTGACATCTCCACGGTCATCTGCGACAAAGTGGAGAAGGCTCAGGTGCTTTTGGAGAACGTAGGGCGGAAGGAGACTCCGGGCCTGCGAAGAATCATCCTGATGGATGCCTTTGACCCTGCTCTCGAGGAGCGCGGCAAGAGCTGCAGCATCCATGTGCAGGCCATGCAGGAAGTGGAGGTATGAGGTGCAGGGAAAAGAAGAGCTGCTCATTCCCCTTCTTTAAATTCTTTTCAAAACCAAATCAGACCATTGTTTTAATATTAAATAGCATCACTGATCACATGTAGTACGTAAGTCACCACTGTAAAAACTTTTTATAGTCTTGAAAAACAAGATTACAGGCAGTCAAAACAAACTGATGTTTAGATTTTGTCAGCATGCTATCTGATATCTTTATCTGCTGTTTCATAACCACTGGGACAGTAGATATTACATTAAAACCCACTGCCGCGTCTGCGCTTCGAGTAATCCTGCAGCTGTTTCCACTCCTGCAAACGCGAATGCCTCATTAGCTCGATCACGACACTCACGCGTGTGACCTGTTATAAGTTATAGGCATATTCACTTCCCTGTGGTTTTTTTTTTGTTCTGAACATGTCGCACACACACAGTGAGACGGATTGAGGATTGTCTAGTGTTCTAGTCATACGAGCGAGCTGCCAAATCAATCAGGGCAAAGTAGTTGGCAGTCCCATCTGTACATACCTGTCATTCTCGTGTCATGGTCTTCCTTCGTGGAGTCTGGCCCATCTGGTTTACTGCATGACTTTAATGACCGACTCCAAATGCCACGGCTGCAAAAGGCTTTCCACATACACGCAGACCCATGAATGTTTGGTGCTTTTTGTCAGACTTTCACTGCTAACTGGTATTTTCATGTTTTTTTTCTTACAGGCTCTTGGCAGAGACCACTACAGAAAACCCCTGGTAAGTGCTAAGTCACAGGTCGATGTCGGTTCCCTGCGTTGGTCCAAAGTTGACATGACAATGAGTGAATAGCTTTCAGGTGTAGGGCTCAGTGACTGTGGTCCGTCCTCCAGGTCATGTTATCCCAGAGATGCTGTTTGATGGAAACCGAGCTTCAACCACGACCGGCTGCCACCAAACAGCACCTTACTAAACTAGTTTAGGCCTGGCAAGTGATCAACCTGTGATTAACCCTGTGCTGCTGAAACGTAGTGAAAACTATCTGTGTGTTCCTCCTTCATCATGTTTGTAACGCCCGGCTGTTAAACAGGTATTTACTCTTACTTACTGCTGGAGGAGTGAAAGCACTCGCTAACGCACGCGATGGCAGACAAAGTTGAACGCAAAGTTGAACGACTTCTGACTGTCCTTGTTTTCCCACAGCCGCCAGCACCGGACGACCTGTCCATCGTGTGTTTCACAAGTGGAACCACAGGTATTAACTGTCTAAATCACGCGCATAACATCATCATCATCATCATCATCATCATCATCACACACAGATATGTCACTGAGGAATGATGCAGCTAACGGCTAACAATGCTAATGCTCTTACTTTATAGCTGTTAATGCGTTACCATGACTACTGAGCCGTTATAACAGCGAACGGGACAACGACATTTTACAGCCGAGACAGAGAAGACTGACAAATTAACACAACATTAACATTAAGTAAATAAAACGCTCTGTTTGGATTAGATTGTATCTTCTTTCATTTATATTTTAATTTAATGGAATGAAATTATTACTATTCTTTACCATGCCTCCAAACAAGGACTATGGTTTGGCCCAGTACAAATAACCAACAACCACACCACACAGTGTGTCCACACACTCGTTTCCAGATAAGTTACTCGCCTCAGGGTGAGATCTGCTGCCTTTAGATGCTTGTTAAATATTAATAAATACGCTTTGACTCATAATGAAGCGTTAAATTAGTTTATTTCTTCCTATTTTTTTTATCTATTTACATGTAAGATATAGACAAGTGTACTGTAGCAGAGTTAACCCTAACCCTAACCCTAACCTTCCATGCATTGAATCCAAAATTTCTATGAACATTTACCACCGGATCATTAACTAAGATGCTGGAAAGGACAAACCTTTACGTGACACGTCTTCATCCGTCTTTTGAATTCCTTTCCAGGTCAGGGTAGTTGTGTTATTCTCTTACGGGAGCAGTTTGTTGTATAACACACACGTAACTCATCTCTCTTTGTGTTGCACTGGGTTGACAAGTTAAAACAGCTGCTGTGCCGCAGGCAGACTCATATGTCTTCTTTATGCATAACACACAGAGCTGCCTGTGAAACCTTGACGTCAGGGCAGGTTCTGATAAATAGGAATAGTAATCTGGGATGTTTCAAATTCAGCATATTTTAATATGCATTTGTGTTACTAGACACTCCTGACACAATACATACACATTCCAGTGATAAAAACTTTGTGAATGATTGGGTCACTTGTTAAGCAGAAGGGTCAGATATCGTCATTGTTATTCAGTGCTTTTGAATTTTACTGCCCTGGCACTCGCCGTTTACAAAAGAGCAACAGTCCAGTTCCTTAAATTAGCCTCATTTCTGACCCAGGGATTGTTTAAGGGCAGGAAGAGACACAGCCAGAGATAAGTAGTTACTGTAAATGAACCCATTTTCTCTGCAGAACTCTCCCCCTTTTCTTTAAATATATGTGGTCCACTCTGGTTTCTCCAGGTGCAGAGTGGCACACGCACAACACATACATACATACAACAGCAGCTTTTGTTCAGTAGACTTTGTCCCACAGCAACTACAACCGCTAAAACCATCACACACGGGAACAAAAGTGAGGTCGCATGAGGACTCACCGGTGTCATCTTACAAGCCACACAAGCTGCAGCTCACTGCGTTCAGTCCCAACACGCTGAAAACGTTGCCCCCTGCTGGGTTCGACAGACACCTGCAGCTGCTCAGCGTTTCCGCACAACTATGAGCGTTTCCACAGAATTCCCGCCTTCCTTGTTGCGACATCTATTGAGCTCTAAACCAAAAACATGTCTTACATCTGTTGGAGTCAGATGGTATGTCTAGAAAGAGGAACACTTTTTTAAAGAGGCATTGCCTCACACAAACCACAGTGTGTGTGTGTGTGTGTGTGTGTGTGAGAAAGCAGGCTGGGGATAGAAATGCCAATACAATAAGCAAGAAATGGCTTTTTTAGTCTATTACAGGTATTGCACTTCACTTAAAGAGACCTTTGAATTCACTGTCAGTTTTCACACCTGAAAAAACGGCGGCATGTCACACAACAGAATTTAATGCCACTGGATCAAAGCTGTGACTGCTGCTGCTGAAAAGAGGTACACAGCATGTGTGTTATCCAGGCAGGTTTTAAATGCCAACAAACATCTGTGCAGTCCATCCCATGGTCTAGTAATCTGTGCCTTTAGGAGTCCTGGTCCTTTGAGCAGATGTGACGATGTGTGTGTGTGTTTTCTGAACAACACAGGAAACCCAAAGGGAGTGATGCTCACCCACGGGAACGTGATAGCAGATTTCTCAGGCTTCCTCAAAGTAACTGATGTGAGTGACCTACTGTCTTTTCATCTCATTGTCACTTGGAACAGTCTAACAAAGAGAGGCCTGGTTTTGTGTTTTTGTGTGTGCAGCTTTGCAACATTTCTGTCTAAAGTTACCTGACTGTTACCTGCTTCTCTCTGCCAACCCCCCCCCACCCCCCACCCCCCCACCGCAGAAAGTCATATTCCCCAACCAGGATGATTGCCTCATTTCCTTCCTGCCACTGGCTCACATGTTCGAGAGACTCATCGAGGTAAATGGGCTGCATTTGGAGGCACAGCTGAAGGACTGCATTAGTTGAGTGCTTCAGGATGTTAGAAGGATCTTCAGTGGGTGTTAGTTTGTTGTGAGTTACTCAGCGAGTGGGTGGGCAGGAGAAAAACTGGGGGAGAGACTCCGCTTTCTTTAATAAGGTGCTTGTGGACTGTGAAAAATAACTTTTCAGTTTCTGTTTTGGTCTGAGTTTGGTTTTAATTTTCACTGCTGACAAAGTGAGAAAATATTTCCATTCATCCAACTGCTGCCGCAGGGAATCTTTTCCCAACATGCACATGTTTTCCAGTAAGAAGCCAAACAGAAATACAGTGAAGGAACTCAGGTTGCTTCATGTTAGCGCAGAGTTTGTTCTCATCCACCACTGCATGCTCTCAACTTTAACACACACACACACACACACACACACATAAAAAAGCAAAGGTTACATCACTTTATTTATCAGAGCTCCCATCTGCTTCCTGTCACTTTTCGGCTCTCAATCACACAGGAAACACAACGTGCCCATTCTAGCTAACTAAGGAGTGCATTTTAAGACATGTTCATTATTCCACACTCTGGGCTTGTTTGTGATGTATAAGGATTCAGCAAATACACTGGATTGCTTCATCCACTGTGGTTTTTAGTATCATGCCAACAGTTTCCATTCGGATTTTGAGTAAACGTTGGGAGAGATCCATAAGATAAAATCATGCTTCTCATAATACAATAAACACTGAACCGCTCAAAAAGGATCCTCTCATATCGTTTTCTTTGTCTCCTTCAATAACCTTAAGCCCTGCTGAATCCTGCTAAATAGTCCTCAAATCCCAGGTGTCATAATGTAAAAGCATGGATCAGAAAATGTGATTTGATTACACAGTATGCGCCCTCACATGTATGCGGCCAATCGGCCTGCGTCAGCTTGAACGAGCCTGGTTCGCCTGCTGTCAGCGCACAGCAGCGCTGTCTAGGAGGTGAGACGCAGACACAGGAAACCACCTAAGTTCCCCAGACTGCAGCATCAGATCGCACAATAGACGCGAGTTCAAAAGTGACAAAGACACAAACACATCGCTCCGTATCTGATACTGGTCAGAGAGCGCGTGCTTCTTCGTGTCCTCAGACAACTTCCGAGACAGGAAGTGCTGTACTTTGTCACAGCCACACAGTCACAACAACAAAAGCGTGCGTGCTGATTTAATCCTGGTTTGTGAATCACTTTGAAGTTTAAGGCAGTTCGATCTACAGTCAGGCTCATGATTTCACTCGCAGGGTCTTTGACGGCTTCAGTTTCAAAGCAGTTTGCAAGCTGCAGCCTCAGTTGGTGCACTTTCCTGATTTGTGGGTTGTTTTGAGTCACAATAGTTCAGATGAGCACTGACTGTAGTAGTTTCACTGATGATTAGTAGCTCATTAGCTAATGATGAGTCACTCCATCCTCACTTTTACCACAAGGGGTGGCTTAAATGTAGTGGAGAAGATTAAACCATAAAAGTCTGCTTGTGCAATATTGCATCAACCTATGATACGATGTGTGGTAGCTCTGCATCAGCGCAGAGTTCGTTTTCCAGTTCATCGCCGCGTGGGGCAGCAGTGTCAAAACATGACATGTGAAGAGTAAGGTTCCTCTTTTTGGCAGCTGAAATGACACTTTACAGCTCGTAGCGTGACTAATGTGATGCCGGGCATAAGTTTGGACCCTCGTTCTCAGTAATGAGAGGTATTATACATGAACGTGTGCCAGTAATTTACCCGTTCTGTCAGTAGGTTCTAGATAGATGGATAGATTATTACAGGAAAATGAAGGTTGTCTCTGATGCACTGAAGATGAGCAGTTTCTAGTAATAATTTGACACCTTGCTAACATTGATTAGAATCACTGTTTGTTTCTGCCTTGCAGTCCGTTGTGTACTGCCATGGAGGACGGATTGGGTTCTATCAGGGCGACATCCGCCTCCTCCCGGATGACATGAAAGTCCTTCGGCCGACCATTTTCCCTGTTGTGCCTCGACTGCTCAACCGCATGTATGACAAGGTGAGAATTTCATTCTACTGCAGGTCTCCCAACTGTCATGATTGCCTCTGGCTGGGAAACTTACTCATACTCACGAGAAATGTAATCACCTTTATGAGTCATGTAAAGTTATTTTTGGGCCGGTGGTTTAGGGATATGTGATTGAAGCACTCCCAGATTGGTTTCTTGGGAAATCCATTATAATGCAGAGTGAGTGATGTGACAGAACAAAGAAAGAGTTTGTTGTCCTTGATGGTAATTCCAGGGTAGTTTACAGAAATACATCAGCAGTAGGACTGAAATGGGACTTTACCCAACCTAAACAAACAGAACCATGAGTAACAGACATGACTTTGGCTCCTCTGCAGATCTTCAGCCAGGCTAACAGCCCCTGGAAGCACTGGCTGCTCAACTTTGCTGCCAAGAGAAAAGGTGCTGAGGTCAGCTGCGGGATCATCCGCAATGACAGCATCTGGGACAAAATCTTCTTCAGTAAAATTCAGGTAAATAGCCAGTTAAACCTCAGGCACATCCGTTATCGTCCTGCAACGCCATAAACATCTTATTCTCCTGCTTGTTGAGTGCATTTCAGAATTTTAGGAGATTTAAGTGCAGTTATGTTGTGATGAGAGCTGCTCATACCTCACCATACACCTGTGTTCCTGCAATGTAATAACCATTTTATAGATTTGAATGCCCTAAAAAACAAGGCTTCAAGCAGTAGAAGTTTCTTTATTGTAAACGTTCGTGGATAAATAAAAAACAAGAATGTAAGGAAACAAAACCTTTGGGGATTTATTCAAAGTTTGAGCAGTTAATCTGCTTCATGGGAACTGCTCCGGTGGCCCGTGTTAAAGTTCCACTCAAAAATGAGCTGAGCGGCTAACATCAGACTCTCATTAAAATGTTTCCCATCACAGCATGATTAGCACTGTCCCCTCACGGTGCAGATCCGGCTGGAACACTGTCTCTGTGCTCGCTCTGGTGTCCTCGGTGTGCTCCACACACAACCACTCTCAGACAACCATCCACAGGCTGCATGCCTTTGGATGGTTGTGGTGGTTTGTCTCTGAAAGTCTCTATGTGTCAGCCCTGTGGTAGACCAGAGTGTACCCTGCTCTTGGCTCCAACACCCCCGCGACCCTTGAAGGGTAAATGCTTTCGACCATAAACGAATTAAGGAATGTTTCCACATCCTGGCTGTTCCATGGAAGTAGAAACCATACTGTATACCATCATCATTCGAACAGAAATGATAATAATCTTTGTATTAATCAGGTGTTTTCTCCTTGTACAGAACAGCCTCGGTGGGAGGCTGAGGATGATCATAACAGGAGCAGCTCCTACCTCGCCCAGTGTCCTGGGATTCCTCAGAGCAGCTTTGGGATGCCAGGTCGAACACACACACACACACACACACACACAGACACACGCCTACCAGTGCAATGGTATGCATATGCCTAACCCATCCTTAAGTTCTTTTCTTCGTGGAAACAGTTGTGAGAACAAAGCAAAGGCTGCGACGTGCAGGTCATTGTTAATCTGCCACATAAAAACCATATGTGCCCCCACAAGTTCAGCACACAGACACAGTGGGGTACTTGAGTGTGGACATAATAAAGCATTTAGCAGCTAAAAGGCCGGACTTTATCCTAATGCACTGGTAGAGACATCAGAACACAGAGTGGGTGATAACGTGATAATGAAAAACAGTCACTGCTGGATGTGTAATTAGGCAGCTGTCTGAAGGTTTCAGTCTAACTCCATAATCAGCCCATCGAAGAAGAAGCAACATACAGTGTACTGCACTCATGAACATGATGATTAAACTAAACACAGCACACGGGGACACTCTTAACATCACAGCGTCCTCCTCTCTATGTTGTCTGTGTGTGTGTGTTCAGGTGTACGAGGCGTATGGCCAGACCGAGTGCACGGCCGGCTGCACCTACACCACACCCGGAGACTGGACCACAGGTAAACGCGATCGTTTAGTCTGCAGACCTACAGAGAAGGGGAAGATCTTATCTCTGGCTGATACGCTGAACCTGCTTACTCAAATGTAGGCGCAGTTCAAAGATCATAAAGTGATGTAAAGATTGTAAAGAATAAACATCTGCCGCAGGTCAGCATGTTATTAAAGCTATCAAACGTGCAATGAAAGGTTTTACCACCAACGGCAACGCTCAAGCTCTCGCACACAATGAGCGATTGATTCGCAGTCAAAGAAAAGGAAAATGTATGTTATAGTTAACTATGTGATTTAAAGTGTCTTTTTCTGAAGAAAGACAGCAGACAGGACATTTATAGACAGAGTTTTGCCAAAATAAATCTATTATTAGTATTATTATTATTATGAAAAACAAAAGCATATCCACAATTCTTTGGGAGGAATATTGTTGAGACACAGGAAGAAAAATGTGAGAGGAGAATTCACAGTTTCATTTTAGCAAGAAATTGGGATACAGGTTAAACATGATCATCCAGCACATGTACATATTAGTTTCTTCCGGCCTACACATTCTGAGGCTGTTTAAACATATGAACAACGTCACAGGCCAAAACAAGGTTTGATGGCCTATAACGCCACAGCGCGGTTCCTGGGAGCTCGATGGAAATGTGCGCAAACGAGGTCTATGGTTTACAATATCTTTGTGGAAAGTGACTTTTCTATAAAATAGGCTCAGAATATAAAACACACAATGAAGACTTTGATAATTAAAATCAAATCAGTAAAAGTAAAGTAAATTAATTAATAATTAAAGTAAATTAATCAGTTCACTAAATTAATTCGTGATAGCGTTACATGCTGTACACGTGTGCTAGCATGTTAGCATTAGCACTGTAAGGTACTAGTGTAAGTAGTGTAATTGCAGTTTTGTATGTCATCTATATGAAATAGCAAATGGTCAAGTTATTGAGATATAGTCTCCTGCTCAGAAACAGGCCCAGGTAATTATTAAACGTAAAATTAATCTTATATCTTACATGTCCTAAAAGTACAAGTACACCAAGAATTCAATACGTCACTAACTATATCTTCTGTGTAATATTAGCTCTTTCCTCTTAAATATTTCGGCATAGTTTTCTGAAAAACGAACGCGGAAATGAACACAGAGAACACAATGGAACAATGAGTGCTGTATAATTGCATTTCAGGCAAAACCACAGCATGAATGTGAGTTGGTCTGTGCTGAGCTGAGGTAGCTGCTGACAAATTGTTAGAGAACATCATGCTGACTAAGTAGTCTAACGGTGCCCCCTGCTGCTCAGTGGTGATATTTCATGTAATCCTTTAATGCAAAAAAAATAAAAATTTCTAATGATTCCTCTTTGCTCCGACTCTGTGAACAGGCCACGTCGGAGCCCCGCTGCCGTGTAATCTCATCAAACTGGTAGATGTTCCTGAGAAGAACTACTTTGCCTCGAAAGGAGAAGGAGAGGTGAGCGAAGTGATTCTGCAAGAAAAAACATTTATACACATGCAAAATGTCAGAGCATCATGCAAATGTCAGAGGGTTCATTGCTTTAACTTGTGCCATTCCTGTTAATAAAAGATGCTTTTAAACACGGGTGTCATTTTTTGTACGGGACATACAGATTATATATTTCTGCCTTATTGCACTTTTCCAATCGTCTGTCTAGGTTTGTGTGAAGGGACCAAATGTGTTCAAGGGCTACCTCAAAGACCCAGAGAGAACAGCTGAGACGCTGGACCCAGATGGCTGGCTGCACACTGGAGACATCGGGAAATGGTTACCTGTACGTACACACATCTTCGGCGTTTGGTCATTATTTCATATTGCAGAACACGTGGAATCGCTAATGCTCTGTGTGTTCCTCTCGTTTCTCCTCCTCCTCTGGTTTCTTTTCTCTCTCCCTGTAGAACGGCACGCTGAAGATCATCGACAGGAAGAAGCATATCTTCAAGTTGGCGCAGGGCGAGTACATCTCCCCCGAGAAGATTGAGAACATCTACATTAGGAGTGAACCTGTGGCCCAGCTTTATGTGCATGGAGACAGTCTGCAGGTGAGTAGGTTGTAGAGTAGGGCTCCTGCTCTGAACACGTCATGTGCACTGAGCCAGAAGTAATATAACAAATGGTCCGATTCTGAGTTGAGTTACTACATTTTCAGATGATTGCTCAACAAATATTTGTTCTTCACAGTCATGCTTAGTGGGAATTGTTGTTCCCGACTCTGAAGTCATGCCTGAATGGGCCAAGAAGAAGGGCATATTAGGTACCTACAAGGACCTCTGTAAAAACACGGTAGGTGACACGTGGCTCTAATCTTCTCACCTGGCCTGATATAATCAGCTTCAACATACCGTTGTCAAAGGTCTTCATGGATGATAACGTTCTTCTTTCATCACCAGGAACTAAAGAAGGCAATCCTTGAAGATTTAGTGCGTCTGGGCAAGGCCAGTGGCCTCCACTCGTTTGAGCAGGTAGATTATCATTATAATATTAATGAACTAGGAAATCATCGCGTCTTATTCAACATGTTTTCAATTATTTTCCATTTTGCTTCTGAAGGTTAAGAACATCTACATTCAAAGTGAGATGTTTTCCATCGAGAACGGCCTCCTGACTCCAACACTAAAGGCCAAGAGACCAGAGCTGAAAGAGTACTTTAAGCATAAGATCGACCAGCTCTACAGCAGCATCTCCATGTGAAGGCCGGCGCATCTCACTTCCCATCAGGCATTTAACACTAAGATTTGCTTCGACCACTGATTTCCAGTGGAACAAAGATGTGACACCTTAGGTTTAACGTGCTTTGGGAAAGTAAGTCAAATCTGGCCCTACTGTGGAAGATAGAAAATACCTAATAGGAAACAAATCAACCGCATCACAACCAAATTATTTCTGTTCTAATGGTAGTTATTTAGCTTTTAGGTAATAATAACTGAAGGGAATTTTTTTTCACTGTTGTGTAGCAGAGAGCAGCATAAATGTGCCAAAGCTAAATACAAAGCACAGTCACAAGCTTTTATGAGTGTACTTTTTACAATTTTTAAGATGCCTTATTGATGCCAAAATGGACATCCTTTTAATTTTAGCATCAACAACGTGTTTTGTTTTTTTGTTTAACTTTAATGAGTGCATTGTATTTGGCATTAGCATATTTAAACTGTCAGCAGCTGAGTGACCCTGAAATACAATGCACATCTTTGTTTTCTGTGTCGTGATTAGATTTTATGTGATCTCACACGTGATGATGTCACATGGGGAATTCAGTTCACAGTGAAAACCAATTTATTTAGTTATTGCCTACAAAAAGCTATAGAACACAATTGTACTAGCGTGTTTTCCCATTTGTTTATGGAAATGCATGCAACAATATATGTTGTTCTAATAGACATTTTAGATCTTCCACACATTCCTACCTGCTATCCACCCTAACAAACCACCAAATGCTCTGTCCCCGGCAGCAGAAACCCGTCACTACTTTTACGTTGAGCGGTCCATTCCCACTTCCTGTCACTCTGCTTCTCTTCTCTCTGTATCAGTTTAAACCCATCAGCCAGGCCAGACCTGAAAACCACAGTTGTGCGACAGCAAGCGTGATGTCTTTGTGTGTAGTGTAGCTCAAGGATATGTTTAGATGTGTGATAATGCTGACACCTCGTGGGGCAGTGAGAGGTTTAATCCCCAGTGGAAACTACTACATTCTCATTTTCACCTGCACATTAAGTAGGGCCTTATGCTGTACGTGTCCCCTGACACAACACGGATTCGAGTTTTTTCACACCCAGACATGGTGCGAGAAGAACAAATGCTTCTGTTTGAGATCAGAACCAGGAAGGTTCAAAACCTTACAAACCTTTGCTGTTGACTTTGTTCCTACGTGGAGCATATGAATGTTTGAGCCAAATCCAAATCTCTTTTTATGTCATGTATTCACTCATTCATGAAGTCCTCTCCAACATGGCTGTGGTCCGAAGTTTAGCATGCATGCTCCTTGTTTAAATGAAGCACTGGCCCACTGTAACTGTCATCTACTCCCCCAATCCATACTTGAAACAGCAGCTTTCTTTTTATCCAGTTTTGCTGTGTGGCAGGTAAAAGAAAACAAAAAAGAATCCGTGCAAAACCAGGGCTCGGGGCAATGCATGCAGTTTGCCCTCGATTGTGTGACCGTTAGCATCTGACTGGAAAAATGTGGCCATTAGTAGAAAGTTGTATAAACTGCCCACAGCCACTGCTGCTAGCGCGAGGCTTTGCAACGTCAGCAAAGCCGATGACTCACTGAAGGTCAATAGAACAAATGTTGATTTTTAAAGAAAGGAAACTTTTCTCCTCCGAAGGGGTTTACACATAGAAGTAATGTATTGGCTTTTTAAGTTGATTACCGTCTCCAAGCATAAACAACGTGGATGTACATTAACGAGGACAGCTAGATGTAAGCATATTTATGAAATCAATGGTTTGAATGGATTTTTTTTCTCTCTTTTTGCGTGTAGTGAGAAGAATTGTACTTATTTATTTATCTATTCTGCTGTAAAATGGAATCAGCACCATATCCTTGTAATGATTGAGTGCAGCAATAGGGACAAGGGAGGGTGGGGAATAAGACAAGAATAATGAAATAAAGGATATTCTGGAATGATTTTAAACTGGTGTCTTTCTTCGTTTTCTTTTTGGTAGCACTGGAGGAATAAACCTGGCTTCAGGGAATGGGAGAAGTCATTGCTTACTCAGACTGTTGAAGTGTGTTTTTACTTGGCAGCTCCCAGAGGAGAATGTGTGAAACTGCACGAGTGCGGTTAGAGCATCCCTGCAAATGGAAGCATAGCTCCCCGTAATATGTCGTCATGGAACTAAAACAAGTCCAGTTGCCACTAAAAAAAGGATAACCATATGCCACAGATATTCCTAAAAGTAATTAATGTCTCTGAAATTTTATTTGCACACCATGTTTCATTTAAGTCAAAGATTGTAAGACTTTGTTTACTAAAAATACTATTGCTTTTGCTATATTCCATACTATATTATGCCATACATACTATATATATAAGATTTTAAATCCTTCATAAAGCTGTAATATGCACATTAGGATACTGTGAGCCCAGCTGTTTTTACTTTTGACCCCTGCTTCAAATATAATATGTATAATGTTTGAAAGTACAATTACTCCAACCAATAACAAAACAGAGAGCACTATAAGAGGTACTCCTATCATCTAGTAAAAGTACTGCCACAGTGTGTTACATGAGAAAGCGTGGTGAAAAACAATTGTACCTTAATTTAGTTGTTTAATGTCTCATTGCACTAGTGACAAAAAATATTCTGATTCTGGTGTGACTAATTTAGCAATAAAAGTAAGTTGTTGCCAATACTTTATTATGAATTAGTAAATCATGTAGTCGCTATTAAAGAAAACTACAAAAATACCTCTAGTTTATACTTCAAAGCTTGAGTACATGTGTTGCCCTCCCACTGGTGTAATGATCCAAGGTGGCCACTAGGTGGCCGCGAATCCCTAATAACAGGCATCTGTCCCCGCACACGTGAAGGTCGACATCGAATATTTCCTGTATATGGACATGATCGCGTGACAAATCTTCCGTGAACAACCTGCAAAAATAAAAATCATATTGTCATTTAAAACGTCATCAGCAGCCGACGGCGGAGTGAGGCTGCAGGTGTGCGCGGATGGTTGCTAGGGAAACAAAGGTGGGCAACGGTTCCACCCGCGTGCCGGCATTTGTTTGGATATTTAAGTTGGAAAATAGTACAACAAAACTCGTTGTTTAAATGTCTGAGAAGTTTGCATTTGTTCCGGTAATGGTGCGAAAGACGAGGCGAATTTGTGGTGACGGTGTTTTACCTCAGAAACGAGACACGCCCGTGAAACCAGCACTGGGCAGACGACAGAGTAAGAAGCAAACACACACACACACACACACACACGCAGGTAGTGTAGTGTTTCCTGTCAACTTGATTTAGGCCTTATATTCCTCATTTTACACCTACTTTTATGGTCGATGCATTGGCCAAACCCTGCACCACAACTTCCAGAGCGCAGGAGGCTGCTGCCCAGCACGAGATATGAGCCACTTCCAGAGGACCCTGAGGAGGAGACGTGTGTGTCCACAGTGGCCGCGGTGAGTGAGCTGCTCAGACTTATGTGATAAAGGATTAGAAGGTAAGATAACAGCATCCACATAAACCTGTTTCCCACTGTGATAATGCTGGATGGGACCCACACTCACCTGTTTCCCTCATCCCCTGCTTAGGAAGCCGTATGAGGTCAGGCTGCTTTTATGCTTTCGTTTATGTGAGGATACATGATTCACCCCCCCTGTGTCTCTGGAATGCCCAGATTTAAATCACACGTTGTTTGAAATAGGTCTAAACTGCAGGAAATCATTTCCAAGTTTGTGGCCTTCACCAGCGTCTTTGTGAAACAATGACAAAAACAAAAGTTTTTATTACCCTCTCCTCACAGGCGAGCATTAAGCCTGTGTCCCGCTCAGGCAGCCCCGTGTTTACTGGAACCTACACCGTCGAACCTGCCACTGCAGCCAATAAAAAAGCTGCCCACCAAGCGGCTCCAGCGAGTCACCAATCTATTCAGACCACTCCAGACAGCATTAGTGGGTCGGACACAACTATCAGCTCAGATGACTCAGAAGACTTCTGCTCCTCTGCCTCCTCATCTTCCAGCAGCTTACCCTCGCCTGAGATCTTCAGAGGAGAGAGTAATGGTGTGTGTGTGTGTGTGTGTGTGTGTGTGTGTGCCTATCTTTGTATCCACCACTCAACAACGGGTTTCTGATGTGCTCGTCTTCTCTCCTCTTCACAGTTGAAACACTGACTTTCCCCATCGTTAAGACAGAACTCCGGGGGCTGTGTCCTAACACAAAAAACTCCACCTTACTGGACATGAGCCATGCTTGGAGCATCCACATGCATCAGCCCCCCGACCTTTCTGCCTTCTTTGGTTAGTGCAGGGGGAAAGTGTTCAATGCCGGACACATTGCAAGAACGTTCCATAGTATCTGTAAGATATTTAGACACCGGCCGATTATTAAGTAACTTAAGGTACATTATAGCTAGTCATTCAAGTTGCAGACTCAATTTTATGCATAAGCTACTGCCATAACTTGAAGAAAGAATTTTTTTTTTAATTTTAAGATGCAATTTGTCTCTCTGCAGATGTCTCTACAATTCTTGCTGAAAAGTGTGAGATGAAGTGAGTTTGTCAGGTGCTTTTTGCTTACAAAAGTCAGTCAATGCAATATTTGGTGAAGGCTTTGTGCAGAAATCCCAATGCTCCTGGTGCTTCCCGGTTCACAGTTGCGTCGCTGCATGCTGAGCAGGCTGATTTACATAACTGCTTTTGTCTCTTTAAAGCAACAACAGAGGACCTGAAGACGAGACTCGAACACAAACGGACTCATTTAAATCAGGTGAAGAGTGCACTTCGATGAGTTATATGTCATAATTTACCAGTATGCACTCATATTCAACTAAATAAAAATCCTATTCTACGTCACTTATCTCTGGCACAAATTCTTTACAATCAATGCAATCAGTAATTTATTTACATTTTACTTTTAGTCAAAGAAATCAAGTGCAAAACGCCAAATAACGTAAGAAAGTCGCCTTGTTTATCTACTGATCTAAAATCTACATTTTATATTTATTTTTGTTTGAATCAAAGGTAACAACTTATTATGGTCATGGCCATATGTTTTTTTCTCCCTCAGATCACAAAGAAAAGGCCCATTTTGTGCAAGAAGGTGATTTTTAAAAGCCCCATTGTTGCTGAGATCATGCCAGCCACCACATGTGCCATTCACTACTCAAGTGAACCAGTCCAAACATCCGGCCCTGCAGGTCAGATGCAACCTGGTGCAGAGATACCCAGAGCGGGGGAGGTGAATTCTGAAGATGACACGTTAAATCTGAAGGTAACACTGAAAAGGCCTGTAAAAAGGAGCTTGGAGAAAGTCGACTTTTTTGTCTTTGACGATGACAGAGACAGAGATGTTTTCTTTCAGAAGATGAGAGAACGGTATGACAAACTCAGAAGTGCTCCTTGCTTTCCTCTCGCAGCTGCCAAACACAACGTTGCTTCTGTTCTGTGACAGCTAAAACCAGAATATTTAATTTTTTAAGCTGTGGGTCACGTTCCATACCCTAAATGAGTGAGGCAGAAGAGTGAAGCGTGTGTTTTAATGCAGGTATAGGATGTGTTATCATCCGCCTCGTGCATACCTGCTCACCATAGGCCTTGTGGGCTAAGCCTTTAATTTCACTTGCTTCTCTGTACTTTTTCTGGGACAGATACAGGTCACAGGATTGTTCCTTTCCTGTTATTATTATTTCCTGTATAAACTCTTCTTTAGTAGTGTCTGATACAATATAACCACCAGATGTCAGGCTTGTTTTCTAAATTTCTCATAAACAACCCTTCTTTTTTGTCTCAGCAAAAGGTGTTTTCTAGTTTCATGTGTGTACTAAATATTTTTTTTCATGTCTTTATTCATTCTTTCGTGTTTACTATGTTTAGCCTTATGTACATGTGCCACGAATGCTTTATTTCTTTTGTTGAATGTCAACTAAACGTGTTGTTAAAATATATGTCCAAGTGCTTTGCTTATTGTCTTTCATGTCTGAGCGACAAATGTGCAGTAAATTGATGTACAGAAATATTCCAATAAATATATATATATATATAACAAATAACTAGTCGTTGGATAACCCGTGTGTTTGTGACAACAGTTATGTTTTACGCACTTGTGCTTCGTGCACTGTGTTGTTAAGTGTTTTGTACGTGTCTGCAGCCGCACTTGTATGATTTCTGTGACTACATTTCATGCTGCCATGATTCCCGACAAAACATCAACACAGCGATTCCACTGACCACGTGGTACAGGGGCCAAAAATAACAGCCAATCGGGTGTTTTGTAGTAGCAGCAACAGCGTGCGTCCAGCCAATCAGAAAAAAGCAAGGGGTTACCAAGCAGCTCCTGTGACTAATGCCTGTCATATGACTGTGACACCCATGGAGACAGTTACAAGGAACAAGATTTGCTCCTGGATTTGAAAAGGAGAGACCTTCTGTATCGAATCCGTTTTGGTACAAAAATGCCTCCGACTCTCTTCCAGAAACTTTTCAACAAGAGAAATGCGTTTTCGTCGCCGCCCCCGAGATCTAGCAAGGAGGACCCAGCTTTCAGGTAGCGTTTGAGGGTGTGTGTGTGTGTGTATATGTGCGTAACTTATCGCTGTGGACGCTAACGTTATTGTTGTCCTTTTAGCGTGTCTGGGAGCGTACAACTACCTTTAAATACGCATCTAGGACTCGGCAGTGTACGTTACGCGTGTACACTGTTGTTAGTTTGCAATGAGTGCCGCAGAGTGCAGCTAGACGTGAGAGACGTGCAGCGCCTGTTGGGGTGGCTAGCTAACGCGCTAACGCTAGCTAGCCACCAGACGTGGACGCTAGCACTGCTGCTGCACATGTTGTGTCTTTGTGTGACACAGATTACTTTACTAGCTGGCACGTCTCGCCCGTTTTCGCCACTGCTGCTGGTGTGTCGCTTGTTACAAGCGGCTAAGTTTAACACAACTCCACCTAAAGTGTAATTTAACTAGCTAATTTTCAAAAAGTTGCATAAGCAGTGCCCTGGTTTCCTCTTTGTGTCTCCCATGTGTCCCCCTTTGTGCCTCCTTGATAACAGCAGATAAACCTACACGGTAAACAAGAAAACAAGCAGGGGCACTACAGGCACTCCCTTTGTCGCCTATCATAAGCTGTAGCCCCGATAACCAGGAGCACAAGTGGCTCCTCTCGGTGCTCTCCACCAGCTCCGTAGCGGCGCTCAGGCGGACACCGCGCTGTCTGTTGACGCACATGTGATCACTTGTGTCGGCCACTTGCAGCACGGGGCTTCTGCCTCCGGAGAAACGGCGTCTACGGAACTTATTTCATTTTGTGGAAATACCGCCATAAATGAGCTTTTAAGTTAAACCAGCAACCAATAGAAATTAAATAATTAATAAAAATACGTTTGAACAAAATGCATAATTTTGATGATCGAGGCATACATTGTGCATCCCAAGCAGAGAGTATTGCTGGCTTTAACATGAAGTTAATGCAGTTGTATTTATTTAGGTACTGTCATATTGCAAGAAGCAGCAAAATACTTGTTATAGAAATACCCCTAAGGTTAAATTAAACCGGACTCCGCAATGCATCATTTAGTTGGCAAGTAGGATACTCTATACACCACGTGTACCTTCCTACTCACGCTGTAGGTCAGGGTTATGTGTGACACGGAGAAAGTGCTCTTTTAGCACATTAGCTTTCATTGGAAAATGCTTCTCTAAGCCTGTCACCCCTCGTGTGTGTGTATGTGTGTGAATATCCCAGTGAATCTGAAAGCTCCCCTCCTTCTGGTGTTGCTTGCACTCTGGCCCATCCCTGTGCCAGAGCACGTTCTATGATCATAAAGTTGCCCTGTAGCCAGTGATATAAATGCTGTGAGTATGTGCGACTGGAGCGAACAGGCAGGCAGCAGGCATTTCTGTTAAGTAACTGGTCAGCTCTTCATACGGTTGGCATGAGTTCTCCATTCATCAAGCGTGAAATGCACTGGACAGGGCAGAACTGTGAGGAGACAAAGGTGAAGAGTAGGAAAGACGAATGGAGATGACACTCTGGTGGTGGCGGCGGCAATATACTTTGAGTTAAGGCTGTCGGATGTAGAGACAATTGTTGAGTGATATGTGTGGTGATAAATGTGGTGTTACTGTGGGTTAGGACAGGCGAGGAGAAAGTGTGTGTGGGCGAGGTGGGGTGACTAATAGGTTTGATGATGTTTTATTGTGAAACCAGTTGCCAGGGTTGTTTACCTGGGAGACACTCCATCTCTGGAGGAGAAGCAGCATTTATGTCATGATTCGGACTCAAAACAAAGTTGTCGTGATTATGGTTAAGGTTACATTTGGCTCGGTATGATAATAGATTAACCGTAATGATACACTAGAGGGAAAAAGGTGAGCCCCAAGATGGACATGTAGGCAGCTGGATGAAAGTAGCTGAGAAGTCAGTTTTATGGTGACGCAGCAACAAGTCTGTTATGAGGTTATGATGCTTCACCTGATCGCACTCTTGCGATCACGCTGTCGCACCCTGTTTTTTTCTTTTAAACTCTCATCACACACATGCTGCTTTAATACTAGTTATGGTGATAATGCTGTACCAGACACCCAGCAACTCTGACTCTGAATCGGGTCTCAAAAGTGCAAAACTAGCAAAAGCACATCAACGCTTGATTTGTCTGCTGTTATTGTTTTTATACAATATGCAGTGATGTGTGTGTTATACACCGGCAAGTGTCACGTCTCTAATACCAGGATGCTGGCCACTGTGTAAAATCAACACTGGAGTGATATTTACACTGCTATGGAAAAAGTATGCTTTTTTGCATTCCTGTCACACTTAAAAGATTCATATCACCAAACAAATTTTATTATTACTTAAAAATGACCTAGTAAATACAAAATGCAGTTTCTGAATGATGACGTCATCTATTAAGGAAAAAAATAGCTGAAAGTTGAGTTAAATTTCACTTTTCAGTCCCAGGCCTGTTATCGCCAAACCAGTTAAGTCACGAGAAGAAAAAAAGAGTGGCCCTGTCAAAGTCCAAAATTAAATCCAGTTGAGCTGCTGTGGTATGATCTTAAACGTGTGGCTGAATAAACCAATGAAAGATTATAATGTTGGAATGTTTGTTCAGAAAGTTTGATATAAATATAGGAAAAGTATTTCACCTAAACTGTTGACACTGTTACCATGTGCCCCACTCACCAGAGAATTTCTAGTGATTAATCCGCTTTTCTTTTTTAAAAGGGCATTGGTGTTTTGTTATCCAGTGTTACTGTATAATGCATTTGCCAAAGCTCTGTCACATCACAGCACTATGCCCTCTAGAATACCACAGAGGGCAGCAGGTTGGCTGACCCAAGGAGGAAAACCTAAAAGCCTCTCCCGTTTCCCTGGCTGCTGCACCTGACCAGGGCCGGCATACTGTACATTACACCCCAAGCTCCTGGCCCATCTTCTGAACATTTCAAAGCTTGAGCCAATTGCTTTGTCCTCCCCACCCACA
>JAUMTR010000006.1:16094088-16111120 GCA_032270685.1 Microctenopoma stevenorrisi
GTGTGTGTGTGTGTGTGTGTGTGTGTGTGTGTGTGTGTGTGTGTGTGTGTGTGTGTGTGTGTGTGTGTGTGTGGTCTCGCTCTCAAGGCCATGAAGATGAGTCGGCGGTCAGCTGATGCCAGCCAGAGGGCCTTGGCTTACAGCCGAATGGTGGACGGACTCAACGATTTCAGGTTAGTCAACAACTCACAATGACCTAGAAAGACTTACATAACTTTCCCAAAATTAAACTTGGAAATATGCCACAAATACAGGTGCTTTTCTGACTATTTAACGTGGACAATAACACAGTGGCTCACAGAAAATCCGAGCCTGTTTTAACCCTATTCCACGTTTATTAGCAACCATTTAAATTCACCAACGCATGAATCATACGTTTCATTTATGTTTGTCTTCCTGGGTGTATAGCAGATCTCTGCATCATGGAAATAATGTGTCAATCAAAGTCTTGTTTCCAGGAAACGGACGCTGCACAGTTCTGCAGGAGTCCAACAGTCTTCACTGCACACTGAACTGTGGTTTACAGGATTTAGGTGCTTGGTACTGAGGGAATGGAGGCGAGACATGGTGCAGGGAAGGAAATTTAAAACTAAACTTAGACATTTTACCTTTAACCCAGTTTCTTGTCTTCTTGAGTTGCAGCTAAATAAGTTTTGATGTTCCTTTAGAGGAGGTCACAGGGTGCCCACACTGTAATGGTAACATTTGGGCGGCTTGAATGACCTGAGAAGTATTTTACACACGTCCCAAGCAACATCTATGTTTAATTAAATTTTATTAATATACACATTAACCATAGTATCCATTCTAAAACTATATGAACATGGCAGTGAATTGTGTTTTTGCTGGTAACACCTGAGATTCAGCCCCCCCGATGGCTGTGGCTTCAGACAAAAGAAGCATCTCATCTGTCAACGCGGTGTAGAAGTGAACGACGTTTAATATCTCCTCCGTTCACTGGGGCATAGTCGCACTGCGCTGATGCGTAGCTCAAGGCGGGTTTATGAGATGTTGACGTAGCAGATGGGGAATTGGTTCAGCTGACAGCGTGCTGAGGTGTTTCCGGAATCAATAATGAATGAATCCTGGTAGTTGGTCTGTGCACTTCCTGATAGGTAACATTTAATTTTCTGGTAAACAGTTGACGATATGCACACTATGACCAGAAGGAGATCATGAAATGTCTCGTTGAAAAGTAGGAGAAATGTTTTGTCCTGAGACGCTTCATTGATTGATTAAGTTTAAAAATTATATCACGCTTGTCAGAAATGTGTTTGGTGCTGACAAAATCCAAAACGCAAAACTAATTTAAGATGTGTGTATGTGCATACGCGCATTTCTCCACCAATACTTTCACTTGGCACACACACACACGCCCGCGCGCACACACACTCTGGCAGGCACTTCCCTGTCTGAGGTCTCGTCACCGCCGCAGTCATATGCCTGCTGGCGGACAGCCAAAGCAACTCAAGCCTCCAGAGTGGCAACCCTATCTACCTCAGACACCGGCCACGAGCACAGGAATAGTAAATATGTGAGTGCCAGCGGGAGGAACGCAGCCGAGCGGGACAAACAAAATCTGTAAAATCTCACCTTCACACAGCAGCTAAAAATACGCGTAGCCACCTTTGCCATTAAGTAGTTTTGGCTTCATGGAGAAATGCCTTCGCTTAATGCTGACAGTGCTTTGACGTAGTTGTAGAGTGGACAGGCGCACAAACCCAGGCATGCTGGCAGAGATAAGCTCTGCACTCCGTGTAGGCATGCCCACATGAAAGTCACACCAGCCTCCACCGGGGTTATGTTACGGATCCGGCATAACACACCTTTTTGTCACATAGGAAAACAGACGCAAAAAGGGATGATTCAGATCATCAAACGCGTTTTAATGCTGCACTGATGATTTCATTTATTAAGGGAGAACCCTGCCTGGCCCTGTGTTAAAAGAAAGTCGGTCGGTGCTATGACAAATGCTAGGAGTAGGAATGACTCTTTAGGTTGCCCCGTGAAGGCGTGACTGAAAAATGTCTTGACCTCAGGCATTGAGGAAATCTGTCTCCTACGGAGAGTAAGATTCCACGTCACACACGCGCTCTCTAAAGTTCACCTGAACAGCTGCTGCACAGAGGCGGAGACTAGGTCTCCCACTCATCCTGTGCTGGCTCGGCCTCAGGCTGCTGTCCACAGGGGGGCTTTCAGTGGATAATGTACACATGCACAGGGGTCAAATGGGGCTTTAAACCCCCCGGATAAGTCAACATGTTTTATGAGGGAGGAATTCAAACAACATTGTAAGCCGGCGGTGACATACAGGGTTATGAACTGGAGTTAGGAGACGTGTGGCGAATTGTAAGTGACGTGTAGTCTGTTGTGGCTTTTCCGCGCTGAGCCCTGCTATGACTTGTTATGTGCTCATTAATGATTCATCAGTGAAGCTCATGCGGTCCAATGTGGCTATTGCTTAATAGAAAAGTCATATTATCACTGCTACACTTGCTCTTCTTGAATGACTCATTTATTGGACAGACAAAGCAGGACGTCATATGAAATCATAGCAGGTCGGGCTTCAGGACGTCTTAGAGCTTCCGCTAAAACTAAATCCGTCCTTTTATCCCTTATGAGGAGGATCTGCAAAGCTGGTTAGGTTTATTATACTTTTACGCTTCTGTGAGTTGGCACTGCTGTTGTGTTAGCTGTGTTTGCTGACGGTTGGCATTGTAATGTGGACTGCTAGGAGTAAGAGAAAGTAAATCCTCCTCTAATAACACAATGACTAGATCTTTATTTCTGTACATCCTCTGCTCTAGATTCAAGCTCAGAATTTAATTTCTGTACATTCCTCGAGCGGCAGAGATTCCCCTCTGCCCCTGTGTCAAAGCCTGGAGACTGTATGAGACATGCTCACCAACACATCCACATTCCTTGGAAACTCCAGTACTCCTCAATGGACAAACGGTCCAACTCAGCCACACACAGATAGTTATGCACACTGTAAAGTGCAAGAGACGTGTGTGTGTGTGTGTGTGTGTGTGTGTGCGTCTTTGTGTCTCTGTGTGTGCAAGCTCATCAGGATTTTACAACACACACACACAGAGAGAGAGAGAGACACACACAGGGTCTCCGTAGCATCAGTGCAGACAGTGAAGCTCTGTGAACTGAGATCTCTTTTGTTTACCCCGAGAGACAATAGCACGTCTGTTCTGTCTGTCTGTCTTCTCTCTCTCCCTTTTTCTTCCCTGTCATTCAATCTCTGCATGCCCTCTTCAGGATGACCATCTGCAACCTGTACACCATGCCCCGGGTGGCCGAGCCCGTCTGGTTGACTATGATGTCCGGAGCATCGGAGAAGAACCAGCTCTGCGGTCAATTCATGAGGGAGCTGTCATTGCTGATGGAGCAGGCCTCCAAGAACCAGTGAGTGTCTGCTTGTAGATTATATCCTGGGGGTAAAACAAACAAATGCATTTTCTGACATATTAAACATTCATGTAATTAGCACTTGTTTGGCCACTGCAGACCCAACAATGGTGAAAATCTCCCATTTGTTAGTTTAGATATTAACCAAACTCACTGTACAAAGAGGCAATCAGACATTACAAAGCGCTCAATTTGCTTATCCCTTTTGTCGGATTAGATTTCCTGCACAGGCTTATCTGCAGGGAAACACACTGTTCATTTTGCTCCACACTCGCACACAGTGAATGTTTCACCCTCTTTTCATTCGTTTGTCTGCCTTTAGCTGTGAATGAGAAGATCCCTGCCAGTCTCTAACGGCTTATTGTTGCTGTTACAAAGCCACGGCAAACCACTGCTAATTGTGCGTGTATGAATTGGTAGCAAGGCCTTTATTGAACATAGCAACGGTATTCAGTACAGATTTTAATAGCTGCATGAAGTTAATCCCAAAAGTCTGCAGTACTGACTTCTGTCTGTTTGTGCACACTCCAAAATACATGAGCAGGGGAAAAGGAAAAAGACAACAAAGACAAAACTTTAGAAAAAAAATCTGAGCCTGCATTAATAGAAGCATAAAGTTCTACATATGCATATAACTACAGATTATTTAAAAGCGTTAGATCACAGTGATCACATTTACATCCTTATCAAATTAGATTTTTGCATTTAACCCATTCCAATAAGCCATTACTTGATTTAGGGGCTACGACGGTGTTTATCATGTTTTTTTTTTTTAACAAACCAAAACCAACATGATGGTTTGAAAGTAGGAAAATGACACATGAGCAAAGTGTGAACAAGTGTTGAGCATTATTTATTTTACAGTCCGGCAACTTTCCCCTTTTTTTTACTGTAAATCCCTTTTCACTATGAATAGAAACCGAGTCTCTTTGACAACCATAGCTGTTTGTGTTTATATGTTGTTTTTTTACATAGTTTGTGGTTGAGGTCACTATTTCCCCCACCACTGGTCAGAACAACTGCCACACAGCTACTTCTTCTAAGTGCTGGTGTGTCAGATGAGAACATTGAGAACCTCTGGTGTTGCAGTATCACATTGTGACTGTTTTCCCATGACTGCTGGGTTTGGATGACTGCTGCAGCCACAACTTTGTGCAAGCACGTGACTAAACCATGAGACAGGAAGGGAAGTAGACACTTGTGGTTAGAAAAGAGAAGTGAATCATACTAATACAGTATGTGTGAATGTGTGTGTGTGAGGAACAACACAAGGATTGTGTGTATGTGGTGTTCTGTCTAGCAAAGAAAACCCTTGAACAACGTTTTTTACGTAGTGAGAGAACATCTGACCTGACCAAACACTGTCGGGTCAGAAGTCTTTTTCTCCAAACAGCTAAGAAAGACATTTTTGCACTTGTGACCAACTTCTGCTGACCAACACGTGTCTGATGTTCCAGGTTCCTCCCTGCATTACTGACTGCCATCCTGACCAATCATCTGGCCTGGGTGCCCACCGTCATGCCAAATGGGCAACCTCCAATCAAGATCTTTCTCGAGAAACACTCGTCACAGAGCGTCGACATGCTGGCAAAGACGCACCCCTACAACCCGCTCTGGGCACAGCTGGGTGAGACGGTGAAACAGAAACACAGAGCGTGTGTGTGTGTGTGTGTGTTTCTCTTGCTTTCTGGTAAAGCACCTGGCTGGAGGGAAATCCTCTTATAGCACTTGTGTTAATCTTCATCTTGGCTGAAGGTGCACACATTCTAACTCACTATTATCGACCATTGAAGCAGGAAGACGAATTAGGACTAGACTGTCTTCTCTACATCTAACTCCATTAAGCCTCTAACCTACATTGGCATGTTGAGTGCTTGGTGATGTGATACGCATATGCATCACCTCTAGTTGGAATAAATATATATACATGTTCAAAATAACAATAGCGACTGTCCTTGTGTTTGATAAATTACTATATAAAGAAGCTGGTGATGGTTGAAAAGCTGTAGATGATTTTTTTGGTCCATGTAGCAACAAATGATCTTTACATGTCTCGTATTTAACCTCAAATTACATGGGTATCTTTAAAAAAGAAATTAGTAAATAGTGACCTCTAGCGTTCACACATGTGAACAGCAAATGTCAACATTGGTTTGTCAAGTAAAATTAAAGTTGAGACGTTAAAATCTAAATCCGTGGATGTTAATATCCTGTAGAGAAGTTTTAACACATGTGTTATTTTAAAAAAACTATTCTTTCACAGTGACGACCACTGGACCCGATCCAGTAACTTGTTTGGTTAAGCTGTTGCTTCTTTCCCCCGCTGTGTGTAGGGGACCTGTACGGAGCCATCGGGTCGCCTGTACGGCTGTCGAGGACCGTGGTGGTTGGCCGCAGACAGGAGCTGGTCCAGAGACTCCTCTACGTCCTCACCTACTTTATCCGCTGTTCTGAACTGCTGGAGACCCACATGTTGGACAGTGCGGAGGACGAGGCCATCGTCATACCCGGTTCCCTTATCACCACCTCCCTCAGGAAAGGGGAGGTGGAGGAGTCGGAATATGTTCTGGTTACTGTTCACAAACCCAGTGGAGACTACCTGTCTCAGGGGACCCATGACCAACAGACAGAGGCAGAGGACAGTAGCTGCCCTTCAGACAACAGCCTCCAGAGCAGCACGTACACAGATGCCGAGATGGAGCGTGGCCCCAGGGATGCACCTAAAGAGGAAGACGAGGAAGAGGAAGACGAGGACAGTAGTGAGAGCCAAGGGTCCAGGAGCAGCGTGCTTCAGACGGGACACTTTCAGGGCACAATTCCTGTTATCAGGACTGTCGAGTCTGCAGAACCTGGTGAGCTGCGGAGGTGGGCCAACAGCCCAGTGGAGGCCCGACTGGAGACGGTGCTGCGTGTTGGCTCGGCCTCCCCGAGGGAGCAGGTCTGCCTGCTGGATGCAGAAACCAAGAGCGACCTGAAAGTTAGCGTACCGGCCACGCCCACAGCACTTGCATCAAGTGTCCTCCCAGTTTTTGTGCCGGCAGAAGACGGCAGAATCCCAGAGGTCGGGATGGATGCAGGCGTGGGGAACCAGTCCCCCAAGGTGTCAGATCCGTGGCCATTGGGGAACCTGTTGGAGAAGAAACCTCCAGATAAGAATGTTGCTGCTGCAGTACCAGTACCGGTGACACCAGGAAGTGCCGTGTCAGGGCCCATGACCCTAACAGAACAGGGTGAGCCAGCCACAAAAGTCACTTTTCTCATCGGAGACTCCATGTCTCCCGAGTCGGACACAGAGACCCGCAGAAATAGGGTGGAGGAGGATTTCAAGAAGTACAAGAAACACCTCAGACAGCAGCAGCAGCAGCAGCAGCAGCAGCTGCAGAGCGGAGCAGATTCAAAGACCAGCAACACCAGTGCATCAGAGGACCAAACCAAACAGACCAAGGCAGCTCCAGCCCTGCAGCGGGTGTCCAGTAAGAGATACCACTGGAGCCCAAAATGCATGGACGACTTTGATGAGTATTTTAGCCTAGAGAACCCTGTGGAGATTCGGACTATAGACGACGAGGCCAGTACCATGGACAGTATGCACAAAGACCTGCTGGATCCTTCGGGGGTCCGCCAGCCTGGGGACCTGGGAGGTCATTGCTTCCAGGGTACAGTCAGGGGTCGGGGTCTGTCTCGCTATTCAGGTCCGGGCAGGGGAGAGGTGGGGTCCAGTAGGAAGGAAAAAACATTTTTGTCCAGCCAGATGCGGTGCAGATGTGGGTCCACAGACTCCTCCGACGCCTGCTCCTGCAGGGGGTGTTCTGCTGAGCAGGACAGCCTGGTGCTGTCAGTCCCCGTGCCCCAGCATGGAAGCTGCAACAGCAAAGAGGACCAAAAGTGCAAGGCGGTTCCTGTGAACGACTGGGAGATACCGCGCAACGAGAGCTCAGACAGCGCTCTGGGAGACAGCGAGAGCGAGGAGACGGAGGACTGGCAGGAGGAGGTGCTGGTGCCTTTCCCAGGGTGAGTAAAGACCCACACTCGTACACGTGTTTCTCTTCTGTGCACAGTGACCCACGCAGGCTTACAGCGCATCTCTGTGAAGGGACAATGCTGATGAATCCTCTTATTATGGGATTTTCAGATCGACGTTGGTGGAGAACTACTCAAAACCAACCATCGCCAACTTTGGCTGGTCTCTGTTTGGAGGCTACTGCCCCACCTATGTGCCAGACTTTGTACTGCAGGGGATGGCCAGCGACGAGAAGCTACGCCAGAGCCTCATGGCAGAACTAACCCACGCAGTTCAGGTATAGCAGACAGGATTTGAATGTGAAAGTGTCTTAAATGTCATCACGACCACGCGTGAACTCACCCTGGTACGTTCCTGACCTGTGTAGCATCCAGTACTGGACGAGCCCATAGCGGAGGCCGTCTGCATTATAGCAGATACAGACAAGTGGACGGTGCAGGTGGCCAGCAGTCAGAGACGAGCCACGGATGTCAACAAGCTGGGGAAGGAGGTCCTGGTGTCCAGCCTGGTTTCCAGCTTACTGCAGTCCACTTACCAGCTCTACAAACTCAACCTCTCCCCCAACTTTGTATGTAACACAGGAAATGGTTTGTTGTTTGTGTGTCAATAATGCTCATTTGTTTTTCTAACCACCTTCTCGTGTGACTGTCTCCTGATTAGTGCATAATGCACCTTGAGGATCGCCTGCAGGAAATCTACTTCAAGAGTAAGATGCTTGCGGAGTATTTGAAGGGCCAGACTAGAGTCCACGTGAAAGAACTGGGCATGGTCTTAGGGTAAGCAGTGAGCTTTCATTTTGACTTCACAGGTGCTGAACGGCTGTATGCATGTAGAAACAACCCCACAAATCACCAGAGGAGTGTGTAAAAAAGTAAAAACTGATTCATTTTAATTTGCACACTTCCTTTCTTTGCAGAATCGAGTCCAGTGACCTTCCCCTCTTAGCTGCAGTGGCCAGCACTCACTCCCCCTACGTCGCTCAGATTCTACTATGAGACTGTGATGACGGCGAGATCCCGAAGACCAGGGTGGTGCCACTTTAGGCCCCAAAACTGCCCGTCCATGCTCTGCCGCCGGCCCCTGACGTGGTTTCCTGACCTGTGTGCCTGGGCTTAAGCGAGGTCTTTGCCTTGAGCCTGAGGAGTGCACGTCTTTTTCGGACCACGGGCCTAAGCCTGCACCTCTCCTCGCTGCTGCTGCTGCTGAATCTGGTGCAGTGCTGATGCGGCACCACACGGGGGAGCTAGTGACCACAGTCCCACAGATGGAGCGATGCTCTGCGGGGGATTGAAGCATCCCTCAAACGACCTTCTCCTGTTGTTTGAATGTTTCTCTTAAAACAAGACTCTTTTATTTTTGGACACAAAAGCCAAAGACTCCGAGTTGAGGGTGAAACTTTGCTACAGTAAATTAATTGTGACATTTTGGTGTTTCACTGACGCTTTTTTTTTTTTTCTTCATTGTACAATCTTAAACTCAGTCGTACGAAGTGACAGATGACTAACTGATAGGAAATAGATGGACACATTTAAGTTCACATTGAGTTAAGTATAGTAGAGGACCGTACCAGTCTCATGCCAACTACTTATTTTCTCTTCATGTATTTGTTTACAAGTCAAATGTCCCTCAGATACTCAATGACAAGTTATTATTATTATTTTCAAATTGCTTTGCACATTGGATTTTAAAGCGTATTGTTTGGCCGTATTTGATGCACACGGTGATTTTTAGTTCCACACATGACATTCTTTGCAAAGGTACAGCACTACCTCAGATCTTCTCAGGGGCAGTAAATGACACATTTACCGCGGCCCCAGAGAAAACCCTGAGGTACATTTTAGGCTATTCTGAGCTGGATGTTGGCGTCAACCGTGTGCAGACTTAACGCTGTGTTCTTTGACAAAGGGAAGGCTTTAAGTGGGGGAGGGGGAGGGGTCCCTTTCTACTGTGGAAAACGAAAACACGCACCACCGAGGTATATTTTCAAACCAAAATGCTGAAATATTTTCACACTTTTTATAGCTTCGCCGCCTTTCTGTGATGTTTACGGCTTCAGCGTTGGCTGCAGGAGGAGTAGAGCGACTCAGCAGGGCTTCGTAGTGGCCATGTACCAGTTAACACTAGGTTTCTCAGACAGTTGTAGCCGCCATGTGAAACATGTTTCGTTGGCAGATTAGTGATTTGGGCCATAGAAGCAGGGTGTGATGTATTTATTTCTTTTTGTTTGTTTGAGGACAAAATGTTTCCCAGTGACTGAGTTTCAGACGGATGCAGGTCTTTCCAGTACTGTGCTTTCAACCCAGAGGGTCCGCCTTCATGTCAGGGAACCGGGACAAAGTGAAACTTTGCCTACTAATTTCTGGTGGTGTGTGACGAGTAACGCTGTTTGAATCTGAGTCTGAGCGGCACCACTGAGGAGCGCGGCCCAGGTTTGTCCTGTAGGCGAGCTTGTTGATGGGCTGTATAATCAAATTGCACCCTGACGACTGTGTAACCCAAGTCTTAATGGAGAAATGACCCAAGCCCACAAAATGGACATATACATGCTTGATACTGTGTAGAAGTTGCTTCGCTGTATCGGCCTACGTTTTGTACAACCCAGCTACTATGTTTAAAGAGGTATGAATTTATATCTGCTTTTTTTTCTCTTTGTATATGAATAAATTATTTAGCTGCCCGTGGTATGTATGTATGTATTTGTCCATGTAAACTGTACATACTCACTTTATTTCCATGTGTTTGTACAGAATGTCTTTTAAAAACTCTCCTCAAATTATTTTTTTCCCAATTTTATGGGAATGTTGTGCAATAAAGATGCTGATGTTGAGAATTGGTTTCTGAATGTCACTGAGTCAAACAGAAATGTGGTGGAGGGGGGGTCCTGGAGAAAATAAAGTAACTAGAACCAGTAGTTCATGAGCAGAGGGTGAAAACCTCCACCCGACCGGTGGAGGCAGATGGTCGCCCATCCTGAGCCCGATTTAATTTCTATAAATATTTATATTTCTCTGCTGATTTTTGTTTATACCTTTTATATTCTGTGGATACTCGTTTAAACCAGCACTTCCTTTATCTGAGGATCTCACTGTGGTTCAAGGTGGCGGTTTGCACGTTTTACTCACCTTTTAAGTTTACCTTTTTGACTCCGCCCCACAATATTTCCTGGCGGCACTGCAGGCGAAAGAAAACAAGCACACAGCGTTACGCAATAATGAAAGGCGGCTCCTGGCTGAGTGAGACCGTAACTGTAATCTTTGTTCACATCACACTCCTATTTAAGGAGGAATACATAAATGACACCTTAAGTAAGCGGGACCGCTCGATGTGAGCAGTTTCTGAGTTAAATCTCAGAAGCTATGAGGTGACATTTTATTTTTTTATTATTTATTACCTACTAAAACACATTGATGGGAGTTTAACTTCTGAAAGCACAGCAGTGATCTGATTGTACAGCAGCCGCATGTGACAACAATCTGACTTCAAGTATCAGAGGGAGGATCTGTGCTGCGTTTAAATACTCGTTTGAAAGCTCGTTTACCGGAGCTTCAAAACCCACGATCGCCGTTTGCAACCCCAATAAAGCACCTTCGTTACCTCTACGGATGTGAGACAAACATTCTTCCCCTTACTGCTAAATACCGTATAAATAATGTGAATAAAATGCACCATTTCTTATGCAGGAGTTTTGCTTTTAGAGCATAATTGGTCAGTAGCTTTTCAAATTCAATACTATACAAGAATTAAGTGAAATCAGCAAAACTCAGTCATTTAAGGTAATAAATATAGACATTTCATGTTTACTCAACTGAAAATTTCCAATTCGTAGACTACCTGAAATCATATTGCACATCGCATTATATTTAGTGTATTGTTTGTATTGTGTACAAAATGTACAACGACCAGAATTCGTCTTTTTTACATCTCATGTAAATATGAAAATAATGTATCTTTGTCTATCTCAACAAAAACATTAAAACTAAGAAAATACCTACATACTGTAGCTCTAATCGTTTGCTGTTACATATTCTACAGTAACTTTCTGTTACAATCCTGCAGTCATCGTCACCTCGTAGTAAAATGTAGGTGACTTCATCTGAACACCGTAGTTTTCTCTTTTTTATTAGTGGTAACTTAGACATTTCCGAGAGGCCGTGAACGCGGCGCCGTGCACACAGATGTCGTCAACTCTCCGCTCTCGGTTCTTCTCCGGGAGGAGGGATCAAAAATCGGAACTCCTGGATCTGACTGACGCTCGGTACCGAGGTGTATATTTCCTCTAACCAAAGATGTACAGAAGGCAACAAAGCGGGTCCCGTGAAGTCTACTTTTCTTCTCACTTTAGCGGCGTCTCCTCTTTCTGGGACGCGCAGTAGCTGAGAAGTTTATTTTTATATATATTTGTCTCCCGGAGAAGAAGGAGCTACTTGTCGGTTAGTTTTTTTTGGAAGCAAACTCCATCCATGCTCGGCCCTACGACGGACAAAGTCGGCGTGGATGCGAGTTTGTTCAGCCGGCGAAAGAGCAGCTAGGAGAGAGGAGTGCGACGAGCTGGAGAGGAAAAAGTGAAAAACCAAACCCGAGGTGTGGGTATGAAAATGACCGGAGCCATGGAAAGTTCTTTCAAACTGGCTTTGAAGAAACCGCCGTCACTGCGCACCGCGGAGGTAAACAAAACGAGCGCTCCCTTAATTAGCACCAGTTTGCTAGTGTTAGCTAAAAAAATCAAACAGCTGTGTGCGGAGTTTTACTGAATGAGTGATAAAATTAGCCGCTCTCACGCGCGTTATTTCCCCTGAGCCACATGCTGATTAATGCCCATCGACCGAAAAGTCATTTAATGGGAGAAAGTCTGTTTTCTTTACTCAAACTTTCTGCCTTTTCTACAGCAGATGTTTGGCCGAGCAGAGCAGAAGTGCAGGGTGCAGAGAGAAGCTGTGCAATAAGTTTAGTTAGGAAACACTGGCATCTGGTGAGAGGCTAACAGGTCCTGCTCCTGCTTTCAGGTGCTTGGCGTGGTTAAGTTTGAGAAAACCCTCTTTCACTGCATTGAATTCTGGTCCTGATAAATACAGACCTAAAGTCTGAACACATCACGTCACGACCCCCATCAGAGGGCTCAAAGCTAAGCCCAGGAGCTAGTTTGTGTAAACACAAGCTTGAAGTTGAGTTTCTCATTCCTCCTCCTCCTCCTCCTCCCTCAAATGAAGCTGTGGAAACACAGCTGGCTTGTCATTGCTTTCTTTGCCCCAAAAATAACTCGCACCGCCCTCCCTTCCATGTTCTGGGTTTTTGAAGTGCAAGCGCTTTTCAATAGTGCAAACAAGAAAAAGAAAAAAGGCAGCCTACTGCTTGTTAGGGCTTTAATCCGCTGTTTGTTTGTGAGTGCATGGCAGGTTCACACCTCCATAAAGGGCTTTTGTGCACACTCGCACAAACCCTAACAGCTGTGTTCAGTGCACAAACAACCTGCGGCGCATTGGAGTGTGTCCGTGAGTTCTAATCTACCATAAGTCTCTAAATTCAGCTTCATCCTCCTGAATTCGAAGCAGGACTCTGTCGGTCTGGAGCCACAGGCTGAACACTCCCTGTTTTTCTTCAGAACTGAAACCGGTGTTAATATAGCACTGGTGGAGCCAAACAAGGTGTTTCCATGCTACGTATTCATAGCGTTTAGGGCAGGGTTGGGTGCTCGAGTCGTGTGAAAGTCGTCTTTTCGAGTACTGAGGATCAGTGGAACACATTACACATGTGGATTCGTGCCACACCTGAAGCTTCAAACCATCAAATCCACACTTGCACAGTAAAGCAGTGTTGAATTCTTCAGCACGCAGACAGACAAAATCATTAAACCACTCCACAGATCACAGGAAGTGCTACTGATGGAGCTGATGAGTGCACCCCCGGGGTCAACGCAACAGGAACGGACAGTGAAAGTTTTGGGTTGATCAGCGGAATCTCTTGTGCATTAAAGGTTTAGGCGTGCTCTAGGTAGCGCCTGTCTCCTGGGCAGATGTTTGGCTCGGCGGGTAATCTCTCCCACCACATGTTTTATGCACCGTCAACCTTTTTCCGTCCAGCTCTTCTCCCTCCCTGGTGGTAACAGACAACAAATCATGTCGTTGAGTTATGGTGATTTTTGATGGCACCCAGTACAGGTTGGACATTTATGGGGATTCCAGCCAACTCATTGTAACTCAATGAGTGTAGTGTGTGTGTGTGTGTGTGTTGTCTCCGGCTCTCTCTTGTTGTCGTTTCCACGTTACTTCACCTGTTTCCAGTGTTGCCCAGGGCATCATTGTGTCTGTGCGTGATTCCTCACGGCCCCTTTGGAATTTATTTTGACTGTGGGATGTGTCTACTTCAGAACAAACTGCAGGCATCGATACGTCCCAGCTAATTTACATAAAACATGGTTTTCTGTGCTGTAGCTGCTGGCTGTGCAAAAAACAACAGTGTTGCAGCAATCACTGTTTTTATAACGGATTAATCTGCAGAGTTGTTTGATAAAAGATGTCAGAACATGTTTAAACTCTGTTTACTCTGCAAAAACGATAAAGCTTCTAACAAAGTAGTCATGAATCAAGTAGTCATGATTCACACTTCACACGTTTCTCACAGAGGTTTTTCTGTAATTCTTGAAAAAGGTAAAAGACGCTTGTTATTGTCATCGTGCACAGGTTTCCATGTTGTCCCACATTTCTTTCACGACTATCACAAACCACATTGTTTGCAGAAAGTGTTTCACTCTTCTAATCGTGTCTTATTTATAGTATTTTGGTGCGCGGCCTCATGTAGCGGCTTTCGTGCGGTGCTTGTCCCGTTTAACTGCTGTAAAATAGTCTAAATATAAAGGAGTGCACGCTCAGCTGAGGTTAAAGCCACAATCACTCACGTGGTAATACTTTGCATGCTAATGTATCCTCACATGGTTTAAGTGTAAAGCCGTTAGTCTCCAGTGCCTTCAGCGTGGTGACCCTCAGACCTGACCGTTAGGACGCTAACGCTAAAATGGCTAATGTTGATTGATTGATATCTGCAAAAGCTTTCTTCTTTCGTTGACGTAAAACACGACGTCAACCGGCGTCAACACTGTAATCTAATCTGCATAAACTGCTTCCAGCTATAGAATGAGCTAACGAGTCTTTCAGGGTGAGTCTGAGTTCTCGTCTGAAATATGTGGATTTCTCTGGTTCCAGTTCGGTCTTGTCATTTTGAGGATGGAAACTCCCAGGATGCTCATTCGTAACATCTGTGCTGCTGTGGTAATGTTGGGGTCAAGGGTTGGGTCTGGGAGACTCAAGTGGGCATGTGGATCTGAAAAGCATGAATTGGCCTTTAGGCAGTAGTGTCGGTACGTTCGAGAGAACATATTGTAGATTTAAACAGTATGACACAGTCTGAATTTTTTTGTATGAGCAGTATTGTTTTATCCAGTGAAGAGGAGAAAACGTCAGCTCAGCAGACTGTGGCTCCTGGCTGAACTCTGATGCGTCTCCGTGCGTCCTGCATTGTTTGTGTCGCTGTCCTACAAGTGGTGAAATTGTGCACAGCTAGAACCATATTTTTGTAAATGTAGCGCGGGGTTCGATGAGTCTCTGTGTTAGTTTCTCACCCTGTCGCGGGAGCTGTGGTTTAAAACTGACACGGTGGCTCTTCCTGTCACAGCGGCATCTTGTTAACCACATCACATATGTCTGATAACTAACTCGCTAGACAAACATGCCGTTACGGTAGTGGGAGAAGGCTAATGTAAGGTAGAGAAAAGGAAGCTGCTGCCTGATGGAAACGAGCAAGGCTGCGGAGAAGGAGTCCGCTCTCTCACACATCCCAGTGACATCATCATGAGATGTGATCGAAACATTGAACATCGGGGTTGAGAGAGAGAGAGAGAGAGACTAAAATGGAAAGGAAACAGAGGAGTCGGTGTGAAACGGACAGAGAGGGAAAAGCGGTCGAAGAAATTGTGTTTGTGTTTGAATGGGTGAATAAGCACAGCCTTCCTCTGACCCAGGCCGCTGAAAGCGCTCTTTGTCGACTCCATAAAGGCTCCTCCTCAATGAACGGAGGGGCCTGTGGACTGGGAGGCGGACGGACGCTTAAAAAAGTCGCAGTGAGAAAGTTCTTCGTCGTCTCTACTCTATGGTTTGTGGTCGGCGGTTTCAGAGATCTAGTCCCCTGCTCTGAATGTTTCAGCTGTGTGCGGGGAAGCCTGAGAAACAGTCGGCGGCAACGTTTGAAAAAGGAGGCGATGAATCCCACAGCGCAGTAAGAAGCACAGGATGGTTTCTGTGTGCTCTGTGATACGTGAGGCTCGTTTGCAGAAGAGCTTTTATGCGTTTTGCAGGATGGAGCCAGAGGCTGTTGGATTCCTAGATGAGAATACAGAATTATTTATTATTTATTACAAATAAATTGATACCTCTTAAGCTAATGTACCGGAAGGAAACAAGTTTCCTCAGTGCAACACTACAGGTGCAGAACAACAGGATATTATAGTTTCTCGGCTCAGTTTCCATGTGTACGGTTGTGTTGGTCACATGATCACATATAGAGAAACCAGCCTTTTATTTTGTTGTCATTTTAGTGTGATATAACCTTTTAGGACGGGACTGATTAATCAGGAGAGGCTGTTGCTGTGGTTCCTCTGCTGTGTGTGCCTGACCTGCATCATTGGGCAGCTAACGTGCTAATCTTTCCTGGGCCTTACTGTCATTAAAAGCTTGTTTCCAGTGAGTAATACAGAATAAATTAACTTAATCTACAAAAAAACGCCCTTTCTAATTAAAGCCGTTAGTTGTAGCTCCGCTAATTTAGGTGTTAATGTTTTTTCAGTTAACGCCTTTAAGAGGATCATCTAGCTGAAGCCAGTGTTTGCTGTTTTAATCATGCTCTAATCCACACTGTTTACTTTTAATCACGAGCGCGTCAATGACACCGCGTCGCTCGTAACAAAGCTTCTTATTACAAGTCCTTCGTTCACACAGGGGATACGCGGCACCAGCGGCTATGTCAGCTTTCCCCGTGGGTACCACCAGCCTCGGGGGCCTCTCGGGGCCTCTTTGCCTGCACCTTGTGTGAGTGTGTCACTGCTGCATGTGTTTGCTGTGTGAGAATTGAAGCGCAGCTACATTCCACACAGGCCAGCAGGAGTGAACATGCAGATATCGTCAGCTCTGACGCTCCTGTTTCATTTGTAGGGAGTGTTGACTGTACTCACTCAGCCAATGAAAGGGGGGCCTTCACATGCAGAACATCAGGAGATTGTTTGTTCACTTGCCAATTTCCTGTAGGCTTATTAGGTCCTTACCTTTGTATCTCATTAGGATTATAACGTTCAGTGCTACCATGTTTGGAGGAAAATTTATGAAATGATATTTTTATACCTCAGCATCCTCAAAACATTCTTATTTTCTAAGTGGATTTTCTGAACTAAACTCAAGTCAGGCTGAAATGAGAAGTTCAGTCTTGATAAAGTCAAATGTAATTTGATAAGTGCTTCCTCTGCTGCTCCTTGTTGTTGTGATTTATGTTACCTGCTGTTCTTTTCTCTCTCCTCTGTCCACTAACCCCAACCGGTCGAGGCAGATGGCCGCC
>JAUMTR010000006.1:16112998-16123586 GCA_032270685.1 Microctenopoma stevenorrisi
CTTCTGCATATATATATATATATATATATATATATATATATATATATATATAATAGGAGGAATCATTTAGGTTGATGATTCAACTGGGAGGGTTTCATGCTGCAGCAGGACTATGATTCACGTAACCAGTGGAAAAATCAGTGGGACGTTTCTGGGATGCCCAGGAAAAACCCCTCCATCGAGCACGACGATGTTAAACTGTTTGTTTAGTTTGAGCTGTAGTAAAAGCAGCCAGAGGCATCACATTTATTCAGTAATCTGTACAGTACAGTTTCTATATTTATAAATAGCTACAACATTATAAATGCAGCTCCTGACATCGGTGAACCAGGAAGAAGCTAACGTTTGACAGTTTTTCTTTTCAAATGACCTCAATATGCAATTACTGAAATGACTGATCCATTTCCTGTCAGTCAATCAAAGCCCTTCCACCTTGCTTCGTTACTAATTAGATTTTCTTTCTCCTTGAGCAGAGGCAGGCCAGGAAGCAGCCTGTGTAAGAACCTGTTGCCTCAGTACTCCTATTAAAACAGTTTTATGGCCTTGCAAAACTGGTCTGGAATGTGTGTCAGAAAAGGAAAGTAGCAGATACTTGTTTTAGCCGCGCACGTGTGTGCGTGTGTGTGCGTGTGCGTGTGTGTGTGTGTGCGCGCGTGCGTGCGAGCTTTTTACATTTCTTGTGTGTGACTGAAAAAAAAAATAGAAGCATAAAAATATTCTATTTATTATTTTGATAATTTAGCAGCTCGTTCCAGATAATTACTGTAGTCAGTAGCACTGAGACCGGTACACGGAGAAACTAACCCGTTACACAGAATCCACCAAACCGCGTTACAAAGGTTGTCATTATTTTGCACAATATGTGACTTCTTCTTCTTCTTGCGTTTTTTACCTGCGTGGTTTTTGTGTCCTTATGTTTATTGCCACAGCAAAGATGCATGTTCCCGTATGTGGGCAGGGTTCAGTAAATCCGCAGCATTCCTCGCGGTCTCCCAGCAGCGCCGGTACACGAGGGAACACCACCTGGAAAAATAACTGCTGTTTTCTGTTTTTATACTGGTAGCTGCTGCTTTGTTTTGCCCACGAAGAGAAACGATATCAAGATTTGGGCCAAGGTTATTGCAGGAAGTCCCTCCAGAGGCTCGAGCTATCGACATTGATTTTGCAGCCTGTTCAGATGAGTCAGGACTTTGGAGACACTGAAGATTAAAACTGCTTCTGTGTGACGTTAGCACTGTATGTGCCACTGATCCGCGAGTTAAGATACGCTGCACACGCCAACGATTTAGAGGCACGACTAATTAACGCAGCTCCCTAAGCAGCCGTTTGGTGGTTTGCTCTAGTTCTGCGTCTATCAAGACTCTGCGGATGGCGACTGGGACTCTTCGTCAGTTTATTTTGTCTCACTGTCTCTGAGGGAAGGGGACTAGCCGGCTTTTGTATTTGTTATCCAGACAATATTGCAAACAGAGGAAGCAGCTAACCTCTCCTGTTAAAGGGCATATCGTAAACGGTTTCGTAATGTGCTGCCTTTCATTGATTTTTCTTTTTGTCTTTATTAGTAGCCACTCTGCAGCTTTTAGCTCGGTACGCAGGTAGAAGGCTGTAGGGTTGAGCCATCGTCTGTGCTTTTACATCGTCATTTACCAGCATCAACTTCTTGCCGAATAAAATATGTGGAGGCAGATGATCTGCTGCTGCAACTTATGCGTTTATCTGCACACCTGCTACACATCAGCCAACACGACTTTCTTTAGCTTGATCACCGTGGGAGAAGAAATGTAAAGTCTCTCAGAGCATTACCAGCTGTTATTCTTGCATCTGGCTACACACCATTAATAGCCATGACCCGTTTCTGACCTTAATCCACAGCGTAAAAACAACTTTGGTATGAGCGCGTAACCACAAAATACTTTCTATAGCTGGTACTTTTCTTTCCTCTGATCTCCGTCAAAGAAAAACACTGAAACTATTTCAGAGTCAGGTAAAATGAATTCAGTCCTACGGAGGTCAAATGCACGTCTTGTCTGGTTACTGATTCAGAACCATTTTCAACATAATCCTTTAGAACTATAGTGTGGGAGATGTACAGGAAATTATGATCTGGTTCATCAAACACATATCACTCCATACCCATCTGTCACTAGCGCTAGGCTTTGACTGTCTCATCACATCCATTTGAGTCCGACTGGCTGCCAGCTGCGTCTGTTGAGCGCCTTGTGTCTGCAGTGATGACAGAAACAGTGCTGTGGGAGGCCCCTTGTTTGACAGATACCACTGAAGAAGCTTGGCCCACTTCCTATCGCGCTATGCGCTCAATACCTCTCCAGTATGTAAACAAAACCAGGGTGACAGCATTTTTCAATGCTTTCTGACAGATCTCTTGTAAAGTTGGACATGGACTAGCATAGAAGAGTACGAGTGGAGTTCTGGCGACTGGCATTTAACATACATGTGTTTGCTGGCAGCTATATTTTCATTCCTTTAAAATACCTTTACCTAAGTTTGAATCTGCTGAAGCGACAATTCCCAGTCAAACATGACATTTGATGACACAACCTGCCTCAGACACTGACATTAACACATTTCTCTTTCCTGTCTCTGTTGCCTCTGGAAGAATCAAGCTGGGATAGAGATCAACTGTTTGCCCTTGTTATCTCTCTGTGCTTGTTCACACAAGTAAATGGCTGATATCAGGGGTTTATCCAGTTAGCTTAAATTCCATAATGGCAACTCATAGTGTGACTCAGAAGTGTGGCAGGTATGTGGGGCCCCACGTGCCTGTATGCACTCCCAAGAATGTCTGGGCATGCTCCTGATTGTAGTGGAGGCTTTTATGCCGCCCCCATGTAGACCGTCAGATGGTCAGAAACGTGCACGCCAGCCGCCTGCTGATGTGTAGGGCTCCTGCACTGCTGGTGTATCGGCTCATGTTTTTAACACTGTGCTGGGAGAAAACCTTGCAACTGGACTTATTGATTTGCCACCTTGGATTGATTTGTCATCTTGGACTTACTGGACTACCTGTGCGATCTGACTGGGCTGCAGGCACTGCTTCATGCTACCAGTACGGACGGGGACACTAGCGAAAACACAACTTGAGAGCAACTGATGGGCGCAGAACACTTTGTCTGTGGTCATGCACACATGCAAAGCCATTCCCTTTTTGGGGGATTGTCTTGCATCTCTATTGCACCTGATGACACTTTCATTTGCATAAAAATGAGTCACACTGATTTAGTATCGGTTGTGCTTTCTAAATGGGCCGTCTGACGTTTAACTGCTGTCGTGTTGTACTGTGATGATTGTGTGTTACACAAGGTGATGACGAAATGTAAAGTAGAATGTCATGCAGTTTGCTCAAGCAGCTTAAGAGCTGAGGAACTGTGGTCAGTTTGATTCCCGAATGGTTTACTTTGGTTGTTTTACTCAACCATACGTGTTACAAGTCACAGATTTTACTCAACAGCTCATGAATCACTGATTGTCTGCATGCATTTCGTTTCCTTTCTGAACAACCCCTCACCTACTCATCTGATTGAGTCATATGTTCATAAATTGATTTGCTTATTTTGCTACCCGTCTACTCGCTGCTTATGCAATGTCTTTGTCAATATTACAGAAAGCACTGTTGAGTTAATTTGAACAGTTATTATCTGAATCGCACCTTGGCTTGTTCAGTCAAGTCAAATGGGTTATCATTGTCGTTATGTCGTCAGTGAACAGTGCATACAGTAGTAAAGCTTATCTCCCTTCTGTACAACAAGATACAGTACACCCAAGGCTCTCTACATAGTGAATGACCCCTCCCACCCCAGGCATCTTCACTGCCCCAACAGAATTTTTGGCTAGAAATGCAAGAGGAAAATATCTTGAACCTTTGCTGACATATTTGCAGAAAATTAAAGAGCACTTACCTCTGGAATGCTGGGAATGTGACAACTGGATTCCCTGAACAGCCCGCTTACCTCACAAACATGAATGTATGAAACAATGAGTGAGGAATTCAAAAATTGTGGTCATGACAGGAAACACAGCTCACCCTCCCTGAGCTTGGGAACGTCTAAAACTTTGCAGCCATTTGTTGTTATTTTTGTTGTGAGAATTTCTGATTGGCCTCCTCTTTAAATTTGTTGTTGTTGTTGTTTTTCTGTGTTAGTAGATGCACAGCTTGGTAGTTGGCATTTTAGTCAAGATTAAAAATAAAACATTTGAACTGGGACTGTGAAAATATGTTAAATAATTTGGAGGCGTTTTCTTGTTTTAAATGTATTTGTGACCTTGTGTTGTTGTTGTTGCAGTTTTTTTTTTGTTAGCTTGTTTATTGGTATCTCTCACTAGAGGAAGTACTCTGGAATGGAAGGACCAAACTTAGTCAAGAGACCAAAACAAGTCCAGTTGCCGTTGTAAAACCTTTTTTGGAGACAACCATTTTATAGGTAAACTTAAACACCTGTAACAATCATAAACTGTTAAACAAAGGTATATGGAGATACGTTTAAAGATGACATTAAAATTTGTTTGATAGCAAAAGCTCTGGCGCTGTGGGTTTCCACTGCAACACAAGCTTTAACTGAAAGCAACAGCTATGTATGTATTCATGTTGGATTAAGCCTCTGACGTGTCATTAGCATGGAGGGAGCATTCTTGTTTTAAAGCTATATAATTTTCTTTGGTGAGCACTGGTCCTTCATGCTGTGCAGCTGTAGAACTGCTGTTGGCAACCCTTTGACACGGTCCACAGTTCTGGCTCTATCAAAGGCTATCAGACAATATTACACTCTTATCAGGCAGTTGCTCAGTTGGAAACACATTTATGTAATCCCTGTGCATATGCAGGGCGCTGAGAGAAAGGTGGAGATTAGTTTTAAATGACGGCTATGAAATTCATATGTAAAATTATTAATTCAAATGTTAATCTGTAAAGTTTTCGGAAACTACACAAATTTCTCTGTTGCTAAATAATTACATAATAATAGTAGTACTTCATTTCCTCTTTCATCTGAATTGCAAGGATAGTTGCAAAAAAACCCTAATTTCCTAATTTCACTGTGTTTAATAATAACAATAGCGTCTAGGGCCGCAACAACGAATCGAAATAATCGATTAAAATCGATCGTTTCGTAGTGCCACGCGACTCTGAGATATTTGAATATTAACACACTCCTCGTAGACATGTCCATCGAGCTGGTGTTTACTAGTTGTCGAGCTAGACAAAGATCGCAAGTCAGCGTTAGCTCGTTGATAACGGTAGTAAAGCAGAGGTGGTTATAGTTACTTTGCACTTTGCAAACGGCCTATTCGGACCAAAAACTTGTAGTTCGGCTCGTTTTCGTTGGTGTGAAAGCATCAATCGCACTTGGGTGCGCACTAAATCAAGTGGACTCCAGACCTCGGTTTACTTGACTCCGCACCAAATGCCGAACTCTGGTGCGATTAATCGAAAAAATAATGGACAGATTATTCAAAATATAAAAACAATCATTGGTTGCAGCCCTAATAATGTCTTTCAGAATAAAAGTTGCAGCTTTTTTTTTTTGCTTTTTAGTCACGTGACACAGCTTTCATCAACACAACACTGCTGCCAGTGTGTGCATCACCACGGCCTTTATTGTACTGCTACGAGTAGCACACCTATACTGATGAAGTCAGACAACCTGAGCAAACAATTTAAGATTTGAGAAGAAGCAGTATAGACTTTCATCGCATCAGCTGCTCTCTGAACGCTTCCATATTCAGTGTTTCAGACATATCCTTGGAAAGCTGCTGACAGTCTACTGCCTTGTCTGACTGAATTTGTTGACTGTGAGTAACTGAGCTAATTAGAAACACAGAATGATTTCCCACCCTTCTCCTGTCATTTGTCACCAATTAGTTCACCTTTAAGTACTTTTCCCAGACACCATGATAACATAGAGTAGAGGTCACGACCTGGAAAGTGACTTTGTCTGCTTCCGATGGGCAGTAAAGATTCCTCCCACTCAATCCAGTTTATTGACGTGCGCCAGATCAGCCTCGATGGCGTTAATCACAGAGTGTTTAGTGCGACAATGATGGGGCAAGTGCATCCAGAGGTCCGGTGACTGAGCACTGTGAGCAGACAGAGCAGTTGGAACAGACAGACAGATCCCTCCATATATCTCATTATATTTGATATGTGGAAAAAAAAAAGTTCATTAACTTTGTCATCGCTACACAGACGTAAGCATTTTCTTGTCATCTACCAAGTTTGGAGGAGGCTGCATGTTTTTATCTCGTCACAAAAAGACCATTTCCACAGTGTTGTATCCTAACCTGAATCATATAACAACCTCCTCATTTGAAATGACTTTTTCTCCACATTGTGGTCGTTCTCTTATCTGCTCAAGTTTTCTGTTTTCTTTTGAGTTTGACAAAGAGCAGCTGCAGAAACGCTGCCCCTGTATCAAACGCACTCAGCTGCTCTATCAAGATCAAGGCGGTTGCAGTACAACGTCGTCTGTCTGGACTGAGTTATCCTTTTTCATTTGCCTTTCAAGGTAGAAACTAGCCTAGTCCGAGGGCTGCAAGTCTACGCTGAGTCTAATCAGCCCGATATTAACTGTTAATTAGATCGAGTGGGTTGGGGTGTACACAGATAAGAACCCATTCACTCTGAGAGTCTCTGTGTAACTCGGCTGGTAACACGGTGTACTTATTTTCCATGCAAACATATTCAAACTATATGTGAATGTTAGCACATGCCCACAAGTTCATGCACAGACCTTTTTTTTTTCATTGCCGGCAGGCAACGACCAGAACTATTGCACTTGGGTGAGACATCAGTCATCTGTCTAAAATGTTAAGGCCCTTAAGCACATTGAGCAAGACCTTCTCAGACCGTTTTAACCACGTAGAGTTTGTTTTTACTTGTTTTCTCCTGCATCTTGTATTGAGAACATAATTTTCACTTTTTGCACTTTCACTCTCCATTTATAGTTTTTTCTTTATTGTCTAAGCAAAATAAAAACGAATAAAAAGGTCACTGATGGTCCAGTTTCACAAGCAGTAGTCTTGGCTACATTGTGCTGATGTCTGTGAAAGCATGCGTTCACCTGGTTTGTACCATGCCGTGGGTTATAGAAACATCCAAGGTTCCTGTGGAGCCTCACCGAGCAGAACCGGTAATGCTAAAGTGAGCAGGCATTGCTTTAAGACACTTGGTGCTTTTTATCTGTCTAAAACAGTTTGAAAGCCCAGACCTATGCTGCTTGGTTCTGCTTTTGATTTATCGCTGTGCAGCGAGTGCGAGAAGCCGAGCGGAGCTGCCTGTCTGAACAGATTGGTGCAAAAGATCAGCTATCTGTTCCGTTTCTTGGCTGTCTTGACACCCGCCCGGGGCTGTAAGGCCGTGTAGATGACAACTGTGGTGCAGACCAAGTGGATGCACGCATCAGCTAACTCCTGCAGAGAACAGTAGCTGTCATATTCATTTACATGCTTCTTCATATTTATGTTCTCAGGTTTCTCCAGTGCGATTTCAGCTGCCTAAACTCGCCAGCCCACCCTCACACTTTGTCTGTCAGCTGAGCTCTGTCTGGCGGGAGCCTGCAGTAACCCAGTGCATTTGAACAGACATAAACCTCTCTGGCGGCTGTGCCCTCCTCTGCGGAGGCCAGGAAAGTGAAACGCCAAGCTAATAGGGGAGAAGTTAAAGAGGCAGAAGCATGAAAGACGCATTAGTTGTAAACCGCGTGTGATGAAAAGCTCTCCACCTCCATGTAAGGAGCTCTTAAAACGCACAGCCACGGAATAATGTTACAGGCCGTAAACGAAAGCATGCAACAAAGGTGCAGACTGTGCTCCTGCGAGACGAGGGAAATGACACACGAGTGCAGAGAGGGTTGGTAATGAGAGGGAGCAGGGAGGCAGTGGAGAACGTTTATAAAGTTGTTTAAGAGATCTGTTTGGCCAGGAAGCTGCATGAAACTTTGAATTGACACAGCTTCGAAGCAAGTGTAGTAGCGTTATATTCATGGATCATAATGTGCTTTACTGCTGTCAAAGTCCAGTACACTAACTGATACCGATGATGGACTCACGCACGTAGAGATATTGTTTTTTGTTTATGCATTTTGAAGGTAAGTTGTTTTTATCTAGGGTATAATTAATACCGTCTACCATCAGTGGATAGTATCAAATGTACAGGGATGCGTTTAGTCTGTGATGCCCCGTTTCTCACTGACACAGGAGATTTAGTGCAGAGAAGAAAGATTGAGAGAAAGAAAGAGAAACTTTTTTGCCTTTATTCATTTTACCCAAAATAAAAAAAAACTAGCTGAAGAGCTGCAGCTAAGATTACACGGAGGGTCAGAGTTTCCACTTCTGCTGTGTGTGGCACTGTTTTTGTGCGTATGTGTGTGGCTGTTTGGTTTGGCGGGTGGAGATATGTCAGCTGGTGCTCCGCTCTCTCCGCTCTTCAACCTCTTCCATTCAGTGTAAGAAGCAGCAAAGTCAGAAATGACTACAGACATTGTGATGATCTTTTTGGAGTCCTCCCCCGGGAATGTTTCGATACCGTTCTTCTGCTGTTTAGCACGTTTAAGGCTTTTGCTGCACGTTGGGCCCATGGTTGGTCGATCAGATACAGAATCAAGAACAAGCTTCTCTTCTCCGGTCATGACTGATGCTTCTCCTCTCCCTGCTCTTCCTCCCTCCTTCCCTCTGTTTCCATAACCGGCTCCACCACCAGCACCGCGACTGTCGTCACTGGGCTTTTTATGAACCCAACTCCAGTTTTCATTGTGCGGTAGTCTCAGGATTGTAGGATTTGCGTTGTACTTATTTGTTTTTTTTGCTTAGCAGACATTTGCTGGTGTCACTCTGGACTTTATTTGATTCCCTGTAGGTTTGCTCTGAAAAAGGATTTGTTTGATGATTAGGAATAGGAAGGCCGAGGTGTGAGCAGAAAGATGGGACCTACTACTTAAGAGCTGCAGGTGCACTTGAAACCTCACGCTGATGCTGATGGCGATAAGGCCGCGCTGCACAGCAGAGCAGAGCCTTGTCTCTGGGCTTCTACGTTGTATGGATAATGATCCCGTCTGGAGTTCTTATACCTCAGGTTCAATCTATTCAGGCTCCAGATGTCTGGTAGGGAGATCATGCAGCTGTGGACACTGAGCACAGATCAAAGGTCCATTTTTCTCTGTTTGACTCCAACCAGGAATTAACTTTGCCGTATGTGTTAATGCAGCCATAATATAGGAAACATAAGCATCACCTAACTGAAGGTGTTGACAAATATTTCCACTTGTTCCACTCGTGACCAAAGTCTCCTCATTAGTGGTATGTCGCATATCTGGTGTTGCTGGTTTTTAGAAACGAGACAGCTGATGAATGTTTGAAGTGGTACTTTCCTCCACCCTAGTTACCCGTCCTCCCATTCCAAGCGACCTTTCGTTGTTTTGGTCTGTGCTCATGTAATCTCAAAATGGTTATCCAGTGATCAGTTGTTTTGAATTGCTTTTGGAAACGCGGCGTGTCACAGAGAACTGACGTTTGCTGAACTACGCCTGTTTGCAAGCTGAATGACTGTCGCACTACATAACATGTTCAATCCACATCCTCTTTAACTTTATTAGTGCGCGGTTTTTGCAACTCTTTTTGCTGAAGACAAAAAACTGTCTACATCATGGTGCACACGCTACACGCTGAATCGCTTTGGTCCCTGGCTTTTGGCCTTGTTATGCTATAGCTGAGCATAGTGTTTGCACAGAGACTGTGTAAAGTACAGTAGATGTTAAAGACTGGTTGTGCAGGCAGGATGTTAACCAAGCTGCTTGTTCTGCTGGTCTGAAAGGATCTGTTGTATCGACTGCCCACAATATCCTCTCTGTGTCAGTGACACGGACTCGACCGGCATGTACTGTACGTTCTGGTGGAGGTGGGAGTGGGCCGACGGGTCGCTGAACTCTCCACAGAGGCTCGGCTTGATACAAGACCTGGTTCCTTCTGAAAAGTCAAGTTCTCACAAAGGTCCAGTGTAAATGCTTTGCAGTAGGTCGTCTTCTTGTGGGCGGGACGGCCTCCGCGCTGCAGCAACCTGCTTTTGTGTGGCTGGTATTATGGCTTGTTTATGTATGAGTAACAGACATACTTTAGCAGGCCGCACGTAAAAATGTCAGCATCCTGTAGGACCTAGAAGCAAACACACGCTGAACCACGGTTACTGTAAAATGTGGAGAAAATAGCTTAAGGGCAGATTCTGTGGCCGGGTCACGTGACGGCTGTAGCGCAGCAGCGGACTGGTTTCACATCACATTTCTGTTACAGGAATGTGCTGAACAGAAAACAGCAGCAACTCAGATTTCATGTGCTTCTTTGTTGTTTGTGTGTCTGAGTCGCTGCTGCCCCAGTTCAGCTACTCTCTCTTAGATGTGATTAAACGTGTCGGTAGGTAGCTGTGCGGTGTCCGTTGGATCATCTTTCATTAGGAACTGTGAGCGATGTTTCTGCCAGGAGGTGGCAGCAGCACTGTAGCTACCTGGGAGGGAGACACACACACACACACACACACACACACACACACACACACACACACACACACACACACACACACACACACACA
>JAUMTR010000006.1:16124102-16146284 GCA_032270685.1 Microctenopoma stevenorrisi
ACACACACACACACACACACACACACACACACACACACACACACACACACACACACACACACACACACACACACTGGAGGCTCAGTGGATCGTCTTCATTTGGTTTGCCAGTTGCAAACCTTGATTCTTCAAAGTGTCAGCGCTTCATGACGCTGAGGCCTTCTGCTTCAGTCATTTTCCGTATTTACTGCAAAGCTATGTGCTGCTTCAAGAACCCCTGAGAGTCCGAGGAAGCTTTAGAGAAGAATCTGAGGTTGAAAACAAGTTTCACTGAAATGCTACAGACTCAGCTGGTGCTGAGTTAATGGACGTCTCTCCCGAGGGTCTGATGTCCTAATCACAGATGAGTCATCAATCCACCTCGTGAGGCCCCAGGGAGTACAGGCCAGAGGTCAGGAGTCACTCAGGGAGGTCGTAAAGGAGGGAGGACCATGCGTGGCATGTGTAGGTTAATTACATGAAAGACAGTTCCTCTGATATTGTACCATCTTCAGAGGTTGATCAGCTGTTCTGTTTTTAGGTCCCCTCAAACCACACATAAGCCACCATGGCTGAGAATCTTCACATTTATATGTAAACAGCCACCATCAAGTCCGAGCACTGGATATATGCAGAGAGCACGGGGAGAGGTGCTGGTGTTGGACGCGATCACGTTACCGTCCTCCCTCGCTTGGAGACCGCAGACTGAGACGACAAAGCCGAGATCCAGCTATCTGTCTGTCTGGGCCTATTGATGACCTGCTATACACTAATCAATACAGGAAATGGGGTTAGTAGTAGTAATAGTAGTAATAGTAGTCGTCACTACTACAAATCACGATGTTCTCTGGTTTAGCTTTGTTTTCGGTGAAGTAGGGCGTAAATCCATAGAAATAATGTGGCACTGTGCGGACAGACGCAGTGTGTCTCCCAAAACACAGTTCCCGCTCTACGTGTTTGTCCACTGAGGGTTTCAAGTGTCCACATCACAGAAGATCCGTGTCATGTGTGCACTTCCTGCTGTGGGGGTGATGCCGGTACTGTTACCGTCTGACCTAATATGAGCCAAACCGCGGCGTGAGCGCACCGGCTGTAGTGCAGTGCAGTCGCCCCGGGATCCTGTGTCCATACGCGCACACACGTGCACGTGCAGTAAACACGTGCACGCTCTGCAGCAGCACAACGGGAGTGCTTGCTGCTGCAGTTGTGCTCACTGACCCGGTGATTTCGTGTCAGTACAGTTGTACGTCCTCTCCATTGTGAACCAGGACTTCTCTCAGTCTCAGTAAACCAGGGGAAACGGCTCCTCTGTACCTGTCCTTCAGCGTCTGCCTCTCATATAAACGGCTCAGCGAGTATGTTTCATAAAATAATGTGTTGTTTAAAGGGACATTTCTCAGATGCTGTTTCCTGCTTTGGTGGACGAGGAAGGTGACTGTAGCACGCATCATATCATATCTTATTGGGCACCTCTTCATCATCGTCATCTCTTGGCTTTAAGTGTTGGACCTCGAGTTTTTGTTGGTTGTATTTACCTTTGTGTGACCCCGCCCTCTGTTTACTCTCTCCACTCCCTCTCTTCCTTGCTTTCTCCCCTTCCTGCTCACGTCGAGCCAACAACACAGAGGAGCAGTGTTGGTCCATAAAGGCTGCGTAGTCCGCTGTGTGAGCTCCGGCTCTTTTACCAGTGTGCGTTCACAGACAGACACACACACACACACACACACACAGGAAACCCTCCCTTCACATTCCTTGTAACACTCGCGGTTCTGTATTACCGCTGCTGTATTGTCTTTTTTGTTCTTTTATGCATAAAAGAACGACGTTTACCTTCTACGTCTGGAGCTGAGCAGGGTTGATCTCGTTTATAGAGAGAACTCGTCTGTTTAAACATGGAAGTGCACACGCTGGACAACAAGTTAGACGATCGGAGAGCGGTGCTGTTTTGCCCTCTTGCTTGATGCTGCTCCCGTATCTGCGTCCAAAGTATGAAACTACTGCCAGCAACTGGCTGCTGTTGTTTGGCACAAAGACTGGAAACAGGGGTGGACGGCTGGCCTGGCTCCGTCCAGTAGACGGAACAAACGAGTGAAGGCTGGAACATTTACCGGTCCCGTCGGAGAACTTTCATTTCGACACTTCAGTTTTTGGTACAAGATCCAGTGAGCTTCAGCGATGCCTCTAGTCCTCTAGACGTCTCTATTTTCTCTATTGTGTGTGTGTAACCAGCAGGCCGAGCAGTTGCTCTGTGTGGTCTCGGTAGCTGCCCTGTTTGTTTGATCCTGCAGATGCTTGTATGAAGCTGTTCCCTCCACATACACATTCTGTCAGCCACTTAATGTTTTGACAGCTGGATCTGATAGTGGGCTATATTAAGGCTGTGTGTGTGTGTGTGTGTGTGTCTCACTGCTGTGATGTGCGTAGGTAAGTGGTACGCCTGCCTGTCTCGTTGGAGAGTGTCAATTTGACGGGCGGTGTTTGGCATAGTGCAAGTGTGGGAGTGCTGCCTTCATTACATGTGTGACTTACATGGTCCGAGCCGTTCTAAACAACGAACTAACCTTTGAAAGGCTTTAACTTCTTAAATACATATTCTCATTAATATATCTGTCAAAGTAAAATTTTATAGACACAATTATTCACAGCTGTTTGTTTTTTTTTTTTTACTGCCAATGCGGTCGCTGGCATCCTATTAACCTAAATAAATGACTTCACTGAGTTGCATGTAATGAGGTATAGAGATTTAAAAGTGCAGTAAAATCATTGTAATAAGCATCATATATTGCAGATTTGCTCAGTCACGGTATTTGCAGAGAAGGTCAGATGTGTGCATTTAGAGTGTGTGTGTGTGTGTGTGTGTTTAGAGTGTTTAATGAGGATTTATTTTCATGCTTGACGCGTAAACTGATGTCGATCTCATTGTTTGTGTTTCTGTCCTGCAGGATCTACACACCATCTACTGCCACCTCTACCATATGGACGTCCTTTCTCACCTTAGGGAACATCAGCTCAGGTATAGCGAGTCTCTTCTCCTGTTAAATGAGCTGTCAATCACCGGATCCCTTCACCAGATTAACTTCGGAGTAGGCTTACTTTCTGCATGAATTGTTGTGCGACACACCCCGGTCGAACAGGTTGAACGGTGCTCAGAACAAATGCCTTTTGCCCCAGGTGGTTTTCACCCACCCATTCACAGGACATTCAGGCTCAAGTACATTTCGGACGTGGATGCGTTGCATGTTTGAAATGTTTCCTTGAGGTCAGGAATGTGGTGTTTATCTGATTCAGCTGAGCGGGCGACAGCAGGAGAGTTCACGTCTCTGTCTTTTTCCTAAGCCGTCTCTAACAGGCCACACGAACAGGCATAGACGTCCAATAGACCTGAAATGAATTGTCAAGACGCAGCATCTGTGAGTCGACTGAACTCTGTGTTCAGTTCAAATGACAGAATTCAAAGATCAGGTACAACTCAGACCGGACAGGATAATTAGATTCTGGTTGATCTGCTGCAGGGAGTTGAGCAGCAGAGCAGATCAGAGCTGACAGACACTCAGACAGATGATGGTGAGATTTAACGTTGTCCTGCCTTTCTGTCTCAGGTCGATGTGTACGTCAGCCAGGTACGAGAGGCACGAGGCTAACCACATCCTGTTCTAGTAAGTACACGCTCTCGGGAAGTGCTCTGCCACATTATGCTGGACTAAGTTTCATTTGGTTTCAATATCTGCTCAAGTAGTTTTTCCTCCCAGACTTTACCCAGGTCAAGTTTGTTTCATTTGTGCTCTCACGGTCAGCCGAGGCCTCTGGCGTGAGATGAGATGAACAAAAACAACTTTTTTTTTTTTTAGCGGACACTTTTGTCTGATGCCTTTTTATAGCAAACAAAAGCTACACGTGTGCGTGTGAAGTTTCTCAGTCATCCCGGTGAAGTTGTCAGAAGGTGTAGTCATGGCAGCTGGACTTCTTTCGTTCTGCATCCACAGAACTTTGTTTCCCTTAACGAGCCCATTCAGTCAGGTGTGAGGTGAAACCAACCAGGAGGATAAATGTGTGACCGCTCGCCAACTTACCTCGGATTGAAAAAGTCCAGTTGCCACGAATAAACCTTCTGAAAAGCTACATGTCATAACAGCGGGTAAAGACTGGATTATTAATTAATTACATGCAAGATATTCTCAGATTACTGTGTAAAGCTATTGTGATCTACTGGACCAGAGTGTATGAATCAGTTTAAAAGTTTTGGTTTGGTTTTCAAAAATATTCAGCAGGTATTAAAAAGTATTAAATTCAACCATAGGATTCTTGTATATACCCTGTTGCATCAAATACAGTGTGAAGTAAGAAAATCAGAGGGTTGACGTGCAGAAGAAGGAAGGATGATGACAGGAGGAGGAAGAGGTGGTGGCGGATGAGAGGCATGAGGAGGAGAGATATTAAAACGTGAGGCACAGGAGGAGAGGACTGCGGAGGAGGAGAGAAAACAAAAGGCCAGTATGTTTCCAAGGAGGAGTAACGGACAGCGATGTTGAGAGGGAGGTGAGACAAGAAAATGAAGTCCAGGGAGGAAAGAGGAATTAGAAACGTGGCAGGAGAGAGGTGGAGGACATGTGAGAGACGGAGGGAGGACGGGGACGAATGAAAGGACGAGAGAGGGTCCTAACGTGCCGTTGATGTATTATCATGCTCACTAGAATCACATTAAACATTCATTGGTTTAATTTAACATCCAATAAACACTCACTCACACAAAATCCTCGCTTTCCATTTTCTACCAGGGGCAAATCTTAAGTACCTTAACCCAGAACAAAGTGGCTGCCATGTCCAATTAGTAGGTTACACAGCACACAGTTTGCAGACAGCAGATGAGAGCAATCAAGGTCTCCTCAGTGAACCGTAAACGGAGTTAATCTCGTTGGTCTCACTTAAACCAACAACGCAGAAATGAACGTCTTTCTAAACCCACATAGAATCTGGAAAACAACAAGCAAGATGCATCACGGGGATGGTGTGCACATCAGAAAGAGGAGGTTGCATTAAAGTCTCATTTCACGCATTTATGGAAACGGCTTTGCTTGGTGAGTGCAGCTCTGTTACGGTCATTTTGATCGACCACGTGACGAAGAAACACTGGTGATGGCCACAGTTCTGAGATTTTAATGAGGTCTCTCCACCTTGCACTGATGGCACTTTCTATGAAGGCTTTAAAGTGCTGGGTGGCCTGGGAATATACTTCTGCTAATGGAAAATGCAGCACTTGGGACTCAGAGCTCAGATGTGTCGCTGTACGAAGCCTTGAGAAAAAGTTTCATGTGTGCAAAGCTGCTGTGTCAAACGGCTCTTTGTAGCCACGTGTAAGCAGAATACATGCATATAACGGGAATGTATGTGTTTGTGAAAAGTGGAAGGTTCACATTCGATTGTGAGGCGTTTGCATGACAGGCTGCAATGATTGACGCCGGTGTTCTTTCACTCTGTTCCAGCCCAGACAGCATGGCTACCTGCTGGTACATCCTGCTCTCCGGATCGGTCTTCGTCAAGGAGCACATGTACCTGGCCAGGTGCTGGTATGTAAGGATCGCTCACACACACACACACACACACACGCACGCACACAGAGCATCGTGGTGAGGCGAGGCGTGGCAGGAGGTCGTACAGAGTGAGATGAAGTGTTTCTATCTGCGAGGATGACGACGTGTCACAGTGCTGATTTTTACTGACAGTTTGACACGTGAATGTGACACAACCTGCGAGAAATTAGACTTATTTTACTTATTTCCTTCCAACATGTCACATTCACCTCTATTACATCTCAAATTTGATGTCACGTGTTAACATCTTACACATTCAAACAACATACAGTGAAATGGATGTTTACTCCCTGCATGAACATTTGTGTTCAGCAAACCATGAAATTCTCGCCTCTCAGAAACTGGAGCCACTGAATGTTTGGCTCTTTTTTTTTTTTACATGTATTAAACTGAGGAATCCAATGCGAACAGTAGCTGATTAATTTTCTGCAGATCAATTAACTGACAAATGTGTAGCTGCTGTGCACAGGCGCAGCTCTGGTCACCCTCTGAGTTTTAAAGGTTCAGTGTCTTTTATTGGGTTTCTTTATACTCAAATGAGTTTCTCGTAATCTCCTCTGTTACAGGCAAATATGTTAAAAAAAGAAGAAGAAAAAGCTGCATGAGAAGGTTAAAATGTGTGTGTTGAACAAGCTCGATCGTTTCCAGAAAACTGTCTACGGTGCAGGATTAGCTTGGTGACAGAGGCGGTTGAAATAAAACTCTTTGACGGTAAAAACCTTTGTTGCCATTGTTTGATGAGGAAGGAGATTCATCAGGCTTTAATCTAATAAAGAAAGTATCAGGCCCTGCTCCTCCTCCCACCAGCACGAGAGCCCAAAAAGCTCCTAAACTACCTTACACGCAGTCGGGCACCTGTTTAAACACTGGGCTTGTGACGGGGAAGGTTTGTTTCCCTCCGCTGTTGTAGTTGGACCGAAACAGAAGCACTGTGTTCCGTTAACGTGAAGGAGCGCGGTAGTTAGTGTGATGTTAAGACGGTTTAGCCAACAACACACACCTAAACACAAAGCACCAACTGACCAACTGTGGCAGAAGAGACCAGTTGTGGAGTATCAATAACCTCAGGGAAGCCCGGAGTGTGTGTGCAGGGGCGCGTGGCTGCGTTCATTCCAGTGTGGGTCAGTACATAACGCGGTGAGACGTGGGGTGGGGTGGGGGAAGGTTGGTGCGTGGTGGAGTAGTAGTAGCAGCAGGGGGTGCTTGGAAAGGGTCACAGAGGGGGGAGTGTGTGTGTGGAATGCGGAACCCCTGGCAGAACAGTGGCTGGCCATGTGTTCCCGAGGCTACACACACACTGACCCAGGAACACACCACCCTGGAGCCAGCGGACGGACAGACAGACAGAACAGGGCAGAGCGGGAGGAAACGCACTCACTCCTCCCTCAGAGAAAGACAAACTGAAAGACTGACAGTCACTTACTTCTGCTTTGTGAGGAAGCTCTGTGGTGTGTCCAACAAACACACTTGGATCTAAACCTGGATCACAGGAATACTGTTCTTTTCTTCCTCCTCTTTGTGGATAATATGCAGGAAATCGTTTCATTTACAGGGAACACAAAGAATCTCAGAGCTCCTGTTTCTGGTCAGTGGTCTCTATGTTTCTCTTTCGTATGTGTTCACGTCTTTTAGCTGACGACACCGTGGCGCTGGCTGCCTGATTCAAAACTCCCACTCTCTTTCTCCCTGCATTCTTTAACCCAACATACTCCGTTTCGCCTGCCGTCGTTCGACCAGCTGGATAGACAGGACTTCCCCGCGGCGCGGCGGCAGCACAACTTAAAATAACGCTGCTGTGTTAATGTTCTTTATCTACAGATTTCTCACATTAACAAAAAGAAGACGCTTGAAACTTTGACGCGAGGTCAGAATGTGCTTGTGAGGTTTCATTAATGGCCGTTGTTAGGTTTTAAGGCCCCTTAGCTGATTGCGTGTGTGTGTGTGTGTGTGTGTGTGTGTGTGTGTGTGTGTGTGTGTGTGTGTGTGTGCGTGTGCGTGCGTGTGCGTGTGCGTGCGCGTGTGTGCGCGTGTGTGCGTCAGAGTGGTCAGTGTCAGCTAACCAGGCAAAACTGAAACCGAGAGGAGGAACAGCAGAGAGAACTGAGAAGTTTGTGGTTTTATTTTTTTTTTCTGTTGGTCATCGTTACCACGGTAACATCTGTGCCTCAGTTTGGCTTTAATGTTTTGACCCAATCTCTCTCAAACCTTGTGCGGACTCATTTTACACTCCAGCTTCCACTGTGCAGCCTGTACGTAGCAAAGCAAAGCTGTAACCGCTAGAAGTGCAGAAGAAGGTAGTTAACAGAATTAACGTCATAAGTTTTTTTTTTTTTTTTACGGTAAAACCTGCCTCTGACTCAGACTCACGGCTTTCACATTTCTCAAACTGAACTTTCTGCTTTGCATCATGAAGAGCTGCAGCTCCTGCCTGCTGCTGCACTTGTTTTTCAAGTGTAAATCAGTTGAACTGCAGAAAAAACCCAGACTTCTAACACCACTTCCTGCTTTTTAGTATTAACGCAACATGACATTTCTGTTTATTAATTTCACCCTTATGCTCTCTGGCTGTGCTGGTCTTTCCAGCTTTTTGACACCCCCCGGGTGTGTGTGGTCTTGCTTTCTGTGCCGGCTGTCACGCTTTATTGCCCAGGGCGCTGCAGCTGCCACTGGACTGGTGCTGAACCTGTTCTCCCCTCTGCCGGCAACTTGTTTCAGCAGGAGTGGAGAGGAGAGAAATCATCACCTGCTGACATCCAGCACGGCGACGAGCTCCCCTCTCCAAGACGAGATGACTTATTTGGATCGAATAAGAAATCCGGCTCCTGCGGTACAATGTGTACAGTGAGAGCAGTGGATCAATTTGCGGGGGGTCTGCCATCGTTACGGGGAGTAAATAAATAAACTCTAAACCTGCTTTTCTTCTGTCGGCCTAAAGCTTTGGCCTTAGTGTGAGTTAGAGGTTGGTCTCATTTCTCTCTGAGTTGTTGATTCTCTTACGGTAGGTCAGACGTACGGGAAGACGAGCAGCAGTAACGGATCTGCAAACTGTTGTTCTCCTGCTACGTTATCATTAGCAAACTTCTTTGTTTCACTCGCCAGCGCACAGACACACACACACACACACACACACACACACACACACACAAACGAGGAGACAGGCTTGGCAGGCTTTGTGCGGGGCCGACGGGGACCATGCGTCTCGCCTCAGTGGAGTGTGGAGAGATCTGTCAGAGTGGGGCTGACCTCCAGGCTAAGAGTCTTCCCTGGGAACTCGCCTGGGTGTTCTGGCGTTCAGCTGTATAGATGTTGTATGAATCTGGTCGTGTGTGTGTGTTTGTTCACTTTGCTTTTCTTGTTTTTTCTGACAGATAAGATAAATAAATATCAATAAGAAGAACACAGAAATCCGGGATCTTGCTGCTCTAGGAATGCTTTTTGCAGCTGATGCTGGCCTGTGACCTCAGTATAGAGACTGGGGCTGTGAGAGTGCAACCGGGCTGAACAATATGTGTCACGATGCAGGGATAATAACACACCAGTACATCAACTTTAACATCATCGCCGTTAGTATCTGAGCTTCTGTGTAGTATTAGTATGTATCAAGGACGTAAGCAGAGGTTTGAGAATCACAAAACTCCAGTTTGACGCCAGTCTTGCAGTTGGCGGAGGTAGAAACAAAAATGCTTTGCTTCATTTCAGTCCCGTGAAGTTTAAAGTTCCTCCTCTGTTTCCGTGCTATAAATTAAATTGAAACAAGGAAAATCAATGTGCAGCGTAAAAGGCCCTGGATTCACCTGACTGCTGCACATTATGACAAGAAAGCGTCTCGTATTTTATATGTTCCGTGAATAATTCAGTTCCCTGCTGTAATCCTTTCAGCCCTAATTGTGCTTCCAAAAAGCAGTAAGGCTGAATCAGCACCAGGATGAACCTCTGAACATGTGGACGCGCAGTGTATCTCAGTCCACTCGCAGCTAATTTGAGCCGAGTCCAGCAACAACGCGGTTTTCGTTTTAGTCCAGCAACAGCTCTTTCTGGTCCCCGTGGCTGTGGACTTCTCTGTTCCTCCTTCAAACTCAGCGTCACGCGCCAACACTTTGATTTCACAAGCTCCTTAGAACTATTTACTTTCAGGATGTGTTGGCTCAACCCATTCAGAAATATATTTCTGAGTTTGTGATTACAGATGTGATGAGATGAATATTTGCCCAGGAAGAAGAAAGGGAATGCAGAACGAGATGAGGTGACTGGAACGGGAAACAGCTGAGCACAAAGTAAAAATGAAAGGAAGACGTTGTGCTAATAACAAAGAAGGTGGAGGAGCAGCAGGCAAGGCTGTGAGAACGGAGCCAGAGCTGAGGTGTGAGAGCGAAAGTTGCCTTTCTTCCAGTTCACCGTGCGTCCACAATTAAAAGCAGCCACTCCCTCAGTCCTCAGACAATGCTGAGTCGCCGCTTTGAGTTTGCCAAAGGGAGCGAGACGTGTTCACAGCACCGTCTGCTGTCGGGGATCACTGCACACTCTGACGGCGCTGCTCTCCAACGCTGTCGTGGGAAACGCGGAGACGTGCGTAATTACACTCAGACAGGGAGACGTTCGCACATGTGTTGAGTTTCCTATGTGTCTTTTTTTATGGGCCGTCAAAGTGAATCAGATAATTTGGTGGAGACGCAGTTTTAAGGTGTCACCCTGGGCTGCGTCATATTGTAGGAGGCTATGACTCGATTGATTCTAATTGATGGTGTGTATGATGGTTACGTGGTACAGAGAGAGGCTGGCAGCGGAGATGGAGCATGACTGGGCTCAGACACGGGGGCCTAAGAAGGCATTTTTATCTGAGCTGCAGCGTCTGTGATATTACACACGTCTTTGAGCTCAGTTTAGACGCAGAACCACAACCAGTGACAAATGAGGGCCATGGTTTCCAGTCGGTCCACGGCTGACGGATGAACGGACACGTTCTCCCGCTGAACTACAACGTCATGCAGACCCTGCACGTGACGAGGAGAGCAGGCCGAACCCACGTGGTCGCGCCACAGCATCAGCTGCTCCTGTTCCTGCTCATCAGACGACACAGCGGCCACAGAGGCTGAGACTGAACTTGTGATGCGCGGAGACAAACGCTCACATTGTGCACAGAGAACAGTTTAGTGGGCGCAAACACAGACGCAGTGGTCTGATCCCGGTCCGGACCGATGTAAGACGGCCCAACAAGCTGCTGCTGAATGAATGTAGAACTCTCTATAGATTATATCTTTCGCACTGGTCTACAGTACAACCTTCTTTTTCTTTCTGCAGTGGTTAGACCCTGAACCACACACTGGTGCACCAGCCTCACTGCCCTGATGCCCACAGAGAAACATCACACTGCTACTTTACGTGTTAATGCCCTGGCTGCTAAATAATCACAGCTCACACAGTGCGTCGTCAGTCATAAGAGGACGATCGTTATCGTGTCCCTTGTCAGGATTGTTTCATCTTTGCTGGGTTTTGTTTCTGTTTTAACATTTACATTGTGTGTGTGTGTGTGTGTGTCTCTCTCTCTCTCTCTCTGCAGTTTCGGCAAGCAGCTGGGGGGCAGACGAGGCTGTGAATGCATCACTTTGGAGCCATCAGAAATGATTGTGGTGCGTAGCGACCGCGTCGTCTCTCTTTGTCTTTGCCTCTCGCTTTTTATTCTGTCCTTCATCTTCATTTGAAGTCTGTATCACCTTTGCACTCTTCCCTTGATCACTGTTCTCCTCCACTTTCATCTCTCCTGCTCTTACTCCCTGTCAGCCTCATCGCTACTCTTCCTCTCTCTCGTCACACCCGCTGGGTCTTAAAACTCTAACGTGCTTCTCTGGCTGCAGGTGAATTAGGAAAAAACAACCTAATAAGACGATACGTAAGCACAGGAACATAACATATAAATATGCTTCCTTCCTGCCGTATTCTTTAAATCCAAGTGTTCAGGACGTCCAGTTTTATTTGTTGATGTGTTATTTTTTTGTTAGGAAAGGAAAGAAATTACCCGTCATGCGAAAAAAATTCTGAATTGTCTCACAACCACCAACGGTGCAGGGAGTGCAGTCACGATGAGCGACTCGGACAGCGTCTGCAAACTGCTGACAGCTTGAGAAAATGTGTTGGACCGCTCCCAAGAGCTGCTCCAATACGTCTGCTGTGTTGCAAACACTGTGTTGTTGTGTTTTGCATCTACAGAAAATCTCTGAAGAAGGGACCTCGTCTTCTACTTGTGTCCTCGCCAGTCGCGCTTTTCTGAATAGACTGGTAGCTTCTGCATTTGTCACAGAGGAGCGGTAGTGAGTCTCAATAGTGATCATGTGACGTGTAAGACTTCCGTCTTTGAGATTAGTCTGTTTTATTTCTGTAAACTGTGGAGAAAAGCTGATATTGCGCGTTCGTCTCGCAGATGTAAATGTAGTGTGTTTGTGTGACCACAAGGCTGCAGTGCTTACAGAGTCTCCGTCTCCTCCCCGCACGTCCTTCCTCCGCACTCCCGCAGAGACCCTCCGTCTGTGGGATCGGATGGGATGAGACGGGATTAGCATTAAAGTTTTACACAAAAAGCAGCAGATAGCACCAGTCCTGCTCCCGCTACTGAATACGTAATAAAGAACAGAGCTCGAGCAGCTGTGGCTCGTTTCCTGTGCAGCATCCTCGACCCGCAGCCGCGAGCTCAGAGGAAATTCAGGCGTTACCGAAAGATTTGTCCGGATTCTTTGAGAAACCCTCGTCAGCTTTGTAATGTCATGACTGAAATGTTCTAGGAAACAGTATTGAAAGCTTATCATCCTCAGACTGTTGGTCTGTTTACTAAATGTCTTTTCTCTTGTTACGAGACAGATATTACTTAACTGGTTTTTGCTTTGGAAGCTTTTGTGTTTAGTGCTTTGAGCTGTTTTTACTGGGATAAATGTCATGTTTCCTTTATATGAGGGAAAAATACTACCTCCTGCAGGGAATTGGACGTTTTCTGCCCCTCGTTGTATTAATTAACGTTCAGCATTACATTACATCTTCTTTTGTAACAAAGGGACAAAATGAATTAACTTTTACTTTGTCTGTAGTAATGCATGACTCAAACACGGTGTTTGTTAGTGTGCTGTTGAGTCGAGGGAGGGTGTAGACGGTATAACGGTAAATGAGCTTCAGGTGAAGGTGGAGTGGCGTGAACAGGCACACACACCTGGAAACTAAACGGCTAACTCTTTTCTTTTATCAGCCGGTGGCACTTTTTGATCGAATGGAAATCCCAGGAAACGAGAAGCTCGGGGGGCTGAAAGCCCTTCCCGCTCATTACGTAACCGCTGTGAAAGAACCGCGACAGTACGATAAATTAGACTGATAACACCGCAGACTCGCCGTGTTCTTTATCGTGGCCTGATGAGATTTCTTGCACCTAGTTTCAGTCTTTTTTTAATCTCCTCAGCTTAGACGTGTCTTCGCTTAAACCTTCTCAGAGCATCATTCACATTCACGTTGCAGCAGGTCTCTGTGTGTCTTCACTACGGTAGATCCCGGGACAACAGACCAAACTATTCCTGGAAAGTTCCCACGATGATGCAGGGTTTTAATAGTAGAACCATTACAGCGAGAGCTGTACATATCTGTTTTCATGTGTGAGAATGAACATGTGTGCCCTAGAATGGGGAAACAAGATTGTCCACATGCTGTTTTTGTTATTATTATCCTGACCTGTAACGCTTCTACCGGTTGCAGCATAGTCGGAGGAAGGTGGAGCTTTTGAAGTGAAGGCTCGGACTCACAGGAAGTCAATAATCCTGCTGCACTTCCCATTTTATTTCCCGAGAAACTGCTTTGGAGGAGACATCCTCGGGACATTCTTGCACACAGAGCTGTGCTGGATGATATAGATGTTTTCCTGCATATTGGAGCGGGTCATTTTCTTTAGACCTCTACAGGTCCACACTCTCTCTGCTGGTGACTGATTCCACTGTTGCAGTGCATACGAGCATGCAGGCATGTCGGGTTTGAGGTGGCAGCAGCCTGTTTGGATGAAACAGGAGACACTGAGTTTTTATAGGAAAAAAATGAACAGACAAAGAAAAGAGTAGCGGGACTTTTCTCACAGACATAAATGCACAGGAGCAGAGGAACTGTGAGCTACTCGCTGCATTGCTGCCAATCGGCTAATTAGGGCCATGGGATAAGAGGGGGGAGGGGGGGTGACTCTGGTGACTGGATGGACAGCAGTGACATTCACTGACTGTGTGTTTATGACGACGTGTGTGCCAGAGGAAGGGGGGTGGGGTGGGGGAGTAGGTGATGGATGGATTTAGCCAGAGTGAGTAATGTTGGGGGGGTTATTCCTCGCTATCAGATGCAGAGGAGAGGAATGTAAACTCAGAAATGGCTAGATGTGATGTTAGTCCCACACGTGTGTCTAAACAGGCAGAGGAAACAGGAAATGTGGTCAAATTATGGACGTGACCATCGGTCAGAGGCTCGGAGAGTTGTCGGCGGTCACGGGTCAGACGGGCGTTCCGCTCAGTCCAGCACAGCGGCAGCGAGACAGAGACGTGGTTATTGTACACGGTCACAGGACAGACACGGAAGTTCGCTGCACTTCTAACCTCCCGCCCCAAGAATTTCTTGTGCCTTACCTTCAGGCCTTCGGTCTCATGGGGCTCATTAAAGCGAGGGGACATGACATTTCTTTTCCTCGGAGAATGGCTGTATTAATGCAAACTCCAGCCATTTTAAAGCTGTGACTCTGAAACAACTGCACTGTCCCCGTGTGCTGTTGTTTCAGAGTCTGTTGCAGCTACACTAACCAGGCCGTAGTATTTACCACAGCAGAACTCCCTCACACAATGTGAGTGTGTGAGGGAGTTCTGTGTTACATGTGGGATTAACGGAAGGCGGTCTTCTCAAGCAATGCCTTCTCTGGCCTTCTGGTGTTTGCGAGGTGTCGCATTGACAGCTGTTCCTCAGTTTTCCATTGCAGTTGTTTAAAATCTTTAGGTTTCTAACTGTTGGTTGGACAAAATTAAACATTTAAAGTTTTAGGATGGTTTATAGACCAATTCATCAAACATTTATTGATAGGGAAAGTGTTAATTGTCTCTTATTTTTGGTATGTAGCTATAGAGACACTCTGCTCTTATCGTATTTTAATGGGAAGTCTTGACAGAGTCATCGTCATATCTGATCCTGGTTCTGTAGGACTGAGAGACTCCTGTGAAAACACATGACTTGAGCTCTTGGGGGAAAAACACAATGGTCCCTTTCAAAGCCCACCGTCTGTGGAGAACGTAAGAGGCCATACTGTGTGGACAACAGGGAGTTTATCTGAAAGATTTCACACCCCTGCTCATCATTTTGTACTTTTTTAACTAATCGATATAATAAATCAAATATTGTTTAGAGGTGTGATATTTGCTGTGCAGTATATTTTTTTGTTTGTTTGGGGGAAACTTTTCTTTCCCTTTTTATTGGAGAATGTCAAATTGCATCAGAAAACTTTATGTTATATTAATGATATGAATAAAGTGCATGCAGTACATGGCTGAATACATACACACGTGTGTGACAGACGAGCAAGGCGGAGGGAGTAAGATGGCGTTACAAATATTAAAAGAGCAGATGGATCCTGTTCATTTTTGGTTCTCGCTCAGTTCTCTCAGACTGGCAGGCACTCTGACAGAAAGTCTCACAAACTGGAAGTCTGAACAACGAGCGGTGGTCTCCTGACCCAGCAACCTGAAACAGATGGCATACTCCTCAAACTATCCGCTCAGTATTCAGGACACGGGCGGGGATGAAGTTCACTGCTAAAACTAGACGATGCGCGAGACAGCAGATTGTCTCGCTGCAGTGGACGGACTCGGATAAAAAGATACATGTGAGACGTGTTTTAACCGAACTCTGAAGTTAGACAGTAACAGAGGAAGAGGAGGAGCTGCAACATCTAAAACATCTAACATCCTAAAAATATCAGTTACACTAAAGAGAACTAAAAAATCTATCTCAGCAAAGCCGATGAAACGTTGCATCACTATATATTTTATAAGTCATAATAAACTCTGACTATTTGCTACTGAGAAAACACATTCTTCCCACAACAACAGACCAGCTCATAACGACCTGTGGGGAATGAATTGTATGGCCGGAATCTGTGTGCTGTGCTCTTTTCTTCTTCTTCTTCTTCTTCTGCCTGGCGAGGATATTCGTGTGCTTACGGTTTCCTGGAGGAAACTGTGGGCTCAGTGTTTGCTCCGTGTGCGTGTCAGACAGCGAGAGAGCGCGAGTGAGAGAGCATGTGAGTCAGTCCCTGGGTATGCAACGTGTTGATCAGCTGAACTCTGCTCTGGACCCTCCGGCCTTCGGTAGACGAAAGTGGCACCCAGTCGCGGACCTTGTTCTTCTGTCATCGTTGGCGACTCTTTTGTCTTTATATTTATTTTGGATTCTGGTTCTGAAACTTCCGAGGACTTTGGACCTTTTCTTCTCATTTCCACTCAACACTTTTGTAATTTTCTTTTTATAGAGGAGCTGCTGTTTCCAGTCTCTCTACTGGTGGTATTTCCTGCTTTTATGTGATCCCGTCCTTGCGTCCGGATGAGTGTGCTCCGCTGGCACCGGCTCTCTGCGTTCTGGAAGAGCTGGATATTTAGCCAGGAGCCAGCAGAAGAGCAGAGCCAGATCTCAGAACCTCTTGGACTCGATTCAGAGCCACAGGAAAAGGCAGAGGATGCATTTAAGAGTCACAGCTCAGACCTTCAGAACGTTACGCAACGTAACACCCAAAATCTGGATTACACAAACCAGAAAAGCAGAATTGACTTTACAAACCTGGACTCGGTTCCAAAAACCCAAAAGTCTGAACTTCTAAAACGCAGCTGCTCTGAGCCGTGTCCTCGTGTTTCAGAGGAGCAGCCTTCCAGCTGTCCCTACACCGCCGATGGTTGCGGGTGCAAATCCCGCGAAAGCTTCTGTTCTGAGAAGGGTGTTGACTGTGTATTGCAGGTGGATAACGGCAGCGAGGGAGACGACGGTTTCCTGCAGAGAGAGGGAACCCAGCGGCGGTCCAGGCGGCGCTTCAGGAGGGTCAACCCCAGAGGGGAGCGGGAACTCATCACAGACGGGCAGGAGCCCACGAGCTACAGCACGGTAGGCAGCGCCGAGTCTTTCTGTGACACTCTGACGTTATGGTCGAGCAACATCAGAACGGTTAGTGACCAAACACGCAAAGCTGCTCGGATCCTAAAGATCTCCACACGTCTGGTTTTCTGAAAGCTCCTCGACTCGCTGACTAATCTGTCCGCTCTCGTCTCAGCGGCAAATCTGAGTGCAAGGCTTCACGTTGTTAGCAGGTGACCGCTGTTGCTCGAAGGTTCGCGTGCTCACAGTGAGGTTAAACACCAGAAGCCTTACACCTGTGTCTAATGGCAAAAAGGAAAGTTGTAGGGAAAAGTAAATGAGCTCTCTCCTAAGACCACTTGTGTGTGTGCGTGTGTGTGTGCGTGTGTGTGTGTGTGCGTGTGTGTGTGTGTGTGTGTGTGTGTGTGTGTGCGTGTATGTGCGTGTGTGCGTGTGTGTGCGCCCGCTTTGACTTTCCCTCCCTCTGATAGGATCACTGGGGCCAGCAGTTTGTCAGTTATAGTTTCGACTAATCACCAAAAGCCACGCTTTGCCACACACCAGCTCCAGCTTAGCGCACATGCACACTCCTCTCAGCTCATGCGAAGCTCCCTGGGGCGTCACAAAGGGCTTAATGGACGGCTTAAAGCCTCCTCTGCCGACCCTACCTGCCTCTGTAGTCTCTTGGTGATCGTTCCACTTTTCAAAATTACATTTGTGGCCCTCGGCACCGCCGGTTCCACCACATTCCTTTCTGTGACTGTGTTTATTACGTAAGGGCTGACCACGCTGATGTGCCAGTGCAGCACTACTCTGACAACAAGTGGAAGCATGTGAATATCCTTGAGTTAGAGGGAATCACATTAGTTGTGCAATAAACAGGAGCGGGATTGGAGGCGAGTTGACAGTTGTCCTGCTGTCTTCTCTTTTATGAAAGAACGGTAAAGTTGAGAGGAGCCTGTCATTTGCTGTCCTATGACGCCTTGTTGCTTTCTCCCCTTTTTCATGTGGTGTCTCATCTGCAGGATCATGTCAACAACCAGGTAGGGCGATCTTTACCTTACTTTTTCTGTTGGAGTCTGTGTGTGCGCGTGTGTGTGTGTGTGTGTTGTGTCTTTCCGGCTCAGGCACCTGTTGCGTGGAAAAAGGCAGTGCTGGGAAAAGCGGGTCATTTTAGGGCTGCCACACAGACACATGCACGCACTGCTGTCTCGTGACACTGTGGGTGGCAGACAGCAAGGGGGGGGGGGCTGACAGTGACATAAACAGATGCATGCTGGGAACAGCAACTGACTAGTAAGCAAATGGAGGGTGAAGCATTTAAAGCTGACAGGAGAGAGACGACTATTCAATCACCCCTGAAAGACAAAGTGATTTATTCTGTGAGGACAGTCCAGTGGAATGATGAATTTCTGTGCTGCTGGAAGAATAACGTTTACAAAATGTCATAACTGAAGACAGATCTTTGCCTAAAACGACCTGAGAATTTCTCAAACGCGTGTCTGAGTTTCCAGGTTTAAGCAGCCGCGGGGAGGATTTGTTCTCTCAAAGACTCGTCGAGGTATCGACTGATTGATCGTTTCAGGATTGAAGGACATTGCTTGTGTCTGTACTAAATAATCCAGCACGGCAGCAAAATCTCTCTTAGAAAGTCACATGGTTCTCCATAGATAATAATGTACATGGTGCTCACACGAGCTCAGTCAGAGCCGCATTTCTGTCGGTGGATCAGATGATGCTGTTTAGAGGTCTTATTGAGCCATAATAGCATCAGTAATCCATTATCGCTGCTCTGTACTGGTGTCTGGTGTCCCTCACACTCCTCTAATGGCTTGTTCCAGAGTGAATGAAGTTCCCCGCGCTCTGAGTTGGGAGGAATCTAAAATGTAATGTGGAAAAGAAGAATAAAACGTAGCGTCTCACGTGTCCTGGACCACACAGCTTTTACCCACATGTCGCACCAGAAGGGTGAAACTTGGCCTTTTATGGAGCAAACTGTATTATTAGTGTCATTATTGCACTTGACTTGTTTTATTCTTCTACATTTACAGCCTGGCTTCTCCTCAGGGTCATTAATTTAACACGATGCGGGCTGAACAGTGTAGCAACGAGTGACACTTTGCAATCTTTGTGAACTTTAGACAGGAGTTTAACCAGGTGTCTCTTTTTCCAGAATGTGCCATGTGATGTTCACACACTGTCTGTGTTCATAGTAACTGGACTCGTGTTGAACGTGCATGAAGCAGCATCCTCCTGCTGTTCGGTGCATGCCGGAAGTCTTCAGCAACGTCTGTGGGTAGCTAGTTTCCTGTGTCAGAAGGCAGCACCGTCTGACGTCTACTTCTTATTTTTCACTCGAGCGCACTTGTCCTCCCTCCGGCCTGTCCTCCGGCGCACGTGAGCCAAGTGTGCAAACCCGCATCAATAATGCAAAGCTTCAGCACACCGATGAGGTTCCTTTAGGTGAAGAGGGAAGGAGGTGAAAGGATTTGGAAAGTCTCACATCCTGATTGCACACGCTGGGTTTTTAGAATCTACACAGGAAACAGAAAATTGCTTCTTTGCATTAGTTTTTTTTCCCAAAGCAGCTGTTTGTTTGTTTCTGTAACTCCGACACATACGAACCGATAGATGCGTGCGCTGCGGTGTCCCAGATTCTGGTGACAGTAAGAACGTTTGCACTGCTAACAGACACAGCAGCTGTTCTTACGCTAAATGCTCAGCAGAACTTTAACCTCTGCGGGATCTGACCTGTGTGTAGAGGAGGAATTATTCCGCTGCCATAAAGGGTCCAGAACAGATTGTGCCTGTTTTATCTGGCAGCATGTAACTCATATGATCAGTTTCTGTTTGTGTCCATCAGCGATGACGTTTCCTTGATGACGTCGCCCGACATCGTATCATCTCCGTTAGATGTGATGAGAGTCTGTTATGCGGTGACATGACTCACGCCGCTGCTTACAGGCAGGTTAAATCGAAGGTTGCAATCATCGCGCAGTGGGAAACTCATATGTGTGACTCATGCAAATGCTTTGTCGCGACCTCGTGTGAAGAGGAGTGAGAAAATGACTCGTCGTCGTCTGTCATCCTCCCACTATGGCGTGAGACGAACGCACAGTTAGGACATAACCTCGCTCAGCTTGCTTCAAGTCTCCTTTAGCTGATGTTACTTTGTTGATATGTCTGGAAAGTCTGTGGAGCACCGGTCGCTGTAGTAACTTCCTGTGCTGATTGTGTTGGAAGGAGCTCGCTGGTGCTGGGCAGGTTTATAGCGCTTTACTTGGCCTCGTGCGACGATGAAGTTCTCAACATTCCTGACGCCTGGCGTGACTTTCATTGACATTAGTACGTGCGTGCACGTTTTTCCTGGTGTTTGGGTGTGTCTGTGTTTTTATTACTTTTTTTCCCCTTCATAGGGTCAGTAGTTATACATATATATATATATATAGGCGTATTTAAATGCAGATACACTCCCTCTGCGTGGTCGCATGTGGTCAAGCCCCTGCTGCTTTTCTGCATCCACTTCCTGAGCTCATCTGGTCTCATTCTATCAGAATGCAGGTGGGGCCAGCAAAGCCCCAAGGGCCTCTGGCCAGCTCTGCCACTGCTGCACCAAGCAGGGCCCCAGAGAGAGACGGGGAGCCACGAAGAAGTGGGAGGAAAAAAGTGTAAAGGGTGGAACTGTAAGTAGGTTGCACAAATACAGGGAGAAGAATGAGTTTATTGGATTCTGAGGCGCCGTAACATTCTGTTAAATGATATCACGTATCTGATCAATGGGCTCTGCATCATTGCATCATTCATGATTCATAACGTACATCTCACTGGAAACGTGCAGTGATGGGGTAATAGAGCAGGATGATTCTGTGTCACAGTGGATGAGCTGAGTTATCGTATTGATTCGCAGCTGTAATAAACTCGCCTGTTATATTGGGGTCGTTTATGCTCCAGGGCTAATTGGTCATTGTCTTTTTTCGCAGTTGGATTTGTTTCATATTTCACTTATTGTTCATTTCTCCACAGTGCCTACAGTAAATATGCAGTCGTCTAACACGTTGCTAACGTTTGCATTTACAAGCTGAGTCGATGATCAAATAACTCGATTCTCGCCGTCGTTTCATCACATCTTCCACTCTTTTACTTGCGTCATCTTGTTGCAAGCGCCTGCAATCCAGGAAAGCCCATCAACAGCATTTTATTCAATGATGTGGTGGAAATTCTGTTAAATTCTGAACCTGGATGGAAATTTGACTAATGATACACGTAGTTTTTTTTTTATTCTTGCACCAACTGGGTGCTTTAGCATTTAAAACCCGTGTTAAAGAACTGAGAATGTGACTCATCAGCCTTACAAAGAAAACCGTGAGTTGACACTGCAGCTTTATTTCGATGTAGATTCTTTCCCTTCATCTTCTCCTGTTTAGCCGCTCCCTCTCTGCTGTCTAGTGAGGTGGAGATGCCATGAGAATAACCTTTCTTCAGGCTCGAAGAGGAAAGGAAGCGTGAGGGAATGAAGCAGGGTGACGGGGGACATGAGGATGGAAAGAGGAGCCGGGGGGGTTGGGGGGGGGGGGGTAGAGAGGTGAAGGTTGTGCGAAGGTCAGATGGGACATTAATTGGAGACAGGAAGGGTGGGGTAATAGAGGGGCAGGGTCACGTGGGCTTGAGACGGGCAGCGAGGAGCTGAGGTCAGAGGACGAGGCAGAGGGGGAGCAGATCTAATCCGGCTCAGTGGCTCCGAGTGTGTCATTATTTTAACTTTCTCTGACCTTTAGTGCTTCAGCATGAACTGCCGTTCATGGCGGAAACCTTAGGGGAGTTGGATCTGCTGCCTTCTGCCACGTCTGAGCGTTTTAATTGTGTTTATTCGGCAGTGGTGCATTAACATGCAGCTTAACGCAGGGCTCAGGGAGATGAAGAGGTTTCCCTCATCTACGTGTGTCCATTGCAAAAGGGGACAAACAAGAAAGGCGTTATAGATCAGATAACCGCCACCGAAGAACAAAACAAAGCCTAACCAAAATATTTTTTACCAGAGCAGCTGGCAGGGTCTTTTACGCGGCCGTGTGCCTCTCACCAACGTGTTTACTTCCTCAAACTGTGAGTCAGGCTCAAAATACTCGTTCAAGCAGCCAAAACAACAAAACCACAAAGATCAGCAGCCCCGCAGCCTCTGGTCCTGCTGCTCGGCTCCTGCTACGTGACTGGTCCGTGCACAAAGCACGTGTTCAGACGCTTTCCCAGGTCTATGAACAGCCTGAAGATGATGAGAAATGAGCTACGAGCATTTAGAGACGGATCTCTGCATGTCTGATACTGAAACTCTGAGAGATGCAGCTGGATGTTTGTACTAACTGTACGACGTGACAGCTTTGTGTCTTATTGGAGTTGATATTTCATTCTTATAACTGGCCTCCGAAGCCTGCAGACGCCGTGTGTGTGTGTGTGTGTGTGTGTGTGTGTGTGTGTGTGTGTGTGTGTGTGTGTGTGTGTGTGTGTGTGTGTG
>JAUMTR010000006.1:16148589-16158863 GCA_032270685.1 Microctenopoma stevenorrisi
TGTGTGTGTGTGTGTGTGTGTGTGTGTGTGTGTGTGTGTGTGTGTGTGTGTGTGTGTGTGTGTGTGTGTGTGTAGAGTACAGCACGCTGGGCAGCGCAGTGTACCACTGGGGCACGGTCTGCGGCTGTTGTTGCTTCTAATTTTAGGGATTACATCAGCAGCACTAAGATGGCAACCTCGTTGAACTCCATCTCTATATTCATCTCCACATCTTCTCTCCTCCTTTATCTTCCCTCGCTGCTCGTTGCCACCTCTTACTTGCCTGGTTTCTTTTTCTCTTTCTCAGTCTCCATGATGTCTCCATCATCTCCGTTAACATGATCGCTGTATTCCCTCGAGGTGCTGGGAATCTTTTTTGTTAATCGTGTAAATCATGTCAGACTAGGTGTGTTTTTAGGAGACGCATGGAAATAACACATCGTCACCGTTTGTGCTTCTGAATGACACTTGCAGGAAAGTCGAAGGTCAAGACAAAGATAACCGTTGAGGGAGCTGCTCTTAGGACTTTATTGTCTGCTGTGTGTTTTTGGATCTCCTCGGTCGGAAAGGGAAGGGAAGGGTTGGTTTAAATGGCAGGAATTCCTGTCTTGTCCTTCAGACAGACGCACACAGTCAGATGATCAGACGTAGTCAGCACGTTTACGTCGCTGTCTCTTTCTCTTTCTCCTTCTCTGTAAGCAGCCATGTGGTTATTCTGCAGGAAACTGTCAGGTTATGCTGGGTTTGGATGAGTAGTTCCTGCATAGCAACCAGATTTTGTTGTTGTTCTGGTTTGCGTATGTCTAATTGTGACGTCATTTTATAGCAAACGATGATTCTACACGATTAATTACTATTGTTAAGGGACATTGTAAAGTTTTGCGTCACAGCTTATTGTCGGTAAGGATGCTGCCAAACTCTGGTTTTACCCGATGCTGGTACCAGAAACACGGGTTTTTATCACCATCATCGGCTCTGGGTGACTATGGAAATGAGTCCACAGATACCCAACAGAGAAACCTACGCTTCAGCAACTCAGCACTTCTCTGTGTGTGCAGCACTTCAGGGGCTTCAGTCAGCTGACTTGTTTTAATTAGCCTGGCAGGACTGATTAGCTGTGAGCAGCAGCCAGACACACACACACACACACGCTCGTAGATGTTGCCGCTGTCTGCTTTGTGCAAACATGCGAGGGTACACAAATGAGTGTGCTGTCCCAGGAGTGCGATTGTCCAAGTAGCACCAAGCTGAGTGACAAAAGCGAGGAACGACCCTCTCAGAAGTCACTGAGCAGCTCACAGAAAACACACACCCACGCCCTCAGGACGCTTTGTGTTCAGTACGTCTGGTCAGTGCAAACTGCCTCATGCGCGAGAGTCTGTCTGTGCGACTGCTTGAAGCACAACGGGTCAAAGTTCCTGGACTTGTCATATTTTCCAAAACTTTTCATGTTTTAAGTGACTCATGGTTAAAATACAAGATGCATGCACCCACGTTCTCTGATTTTGCTCTTTGATTTTCTGGCTTCCTCTTACGTTTTGTGGCTCTTGTTTCTCTCCGTCTCTCGTGTCGGTAAACTCACCTGATTTTACCCCGACACTCGCACACAAACACGCAGAGCTGCAGACGGACTGTTCCAGGAAGTGTTTCCTGTGTGACGTGTTTCCTGCTCAGTATGTTTTGGCAGACGGATCTCGCATAATCGCGTAGCGAGTTACAGTAAATGGGCCTCTGAGGCGCGAAAACCGCGTTAGGGCTGCTGCTACAAGCGACTGTGTAGGATTACTCTGTTAATCCTACACACTTTTTGCTGCTTCTTATCTTGTGCTGCCCACTTTTTGCTGCAACAACTGAAATTTCCCACGTGTGGTACTAATAAAGGATTGTTTTATTTTATCTTAGTTGCATTGAGTGCATATCCTGCACATTTGCAGGCTTATAAGCACAAAATGCTGTATTCCTGTCACTTTCTTCTGTTGTAGCTCAAAGAGGAAACACAAAGAGGCAGTTTTATCTCTAGAAACATAAGAATCTAATAAACTCAAAGTCTCATATTAGCTGTAGATACACATTGGAATAAATTGTTCTTCATTTAGTAGCCAAGAATCACAACTCCTCACAGTTGTTTTAAGAACATATGCTTCAGCTACAGCTCTTTTCTCATGTTTTGTCATAGTCAGCCTTTATTACAGCCGCTGTGTGTGTGTTTGTTTGTTGGGGCTGCGGCTTTGACAGCAGGCAAGGGAATGATGTAGTGCTGAGCACACAAGTATGCAAAAGACAGAAGACTGCAGCTAGTACATACTAACACTTGGACATCCGTCGGTGTGGCTGTGGGTCTACCTGTCTCCATATCTGTCTATTTGCAGCACTCTCCTTTCCCGTCTGTCGCTCTTGTGTACACGACGCTCCTCTGAAGGCAGGGCTCCATGTGCTTGCTCCTGATTGGCTGTAGAGTAAAAGGATGATGTCATTCTTAGTCGGGAGGTGGGTATCATTTAACACACACACACACACACACACACACACATACACACACACACACACACACTGTGGAAAGAGAACTGAGGGTAGAGATCCTAGTTTATAGAAGCAAGCAGATGAGAGGAAAAATGAGCACAGAGAGAGAGAGAGAGAGAGAGAGATACTGTGGATGGACAGAGACTGAGGCAGGAAAAATGGAGCAGCTTATTTAAGACAAACACAAGGAAGGAGATAGAGGTTGCAACCGTTGGGGATTTTATGGTAGTCAGACAAGAAAGAGGACATTTTGGAGTGGGGGGAAAATCCAGACGGATACTGAAGGAGAGGGAGGGAAAAGGAGAGGGTGAGAGAGATCCTCCCCTCTCTGAAGTGTCTGGTAATAGGAGCTGGCATGTCTTCTCTGCTGGAGGAGAATCAGCCGCTCAAACAACCAGACAGCCTCTATTGTCTCCGCTTTCAGTTCATCCCTCCTCTCTCTCTCATCTTTGTCTCCACATCCCAAACGCTACACTGTGCAGGAGGAGTGGGGGGGGTGCAAACGCTCAGTGCCAACAGTACAATAAATATTTATGATCTATCTAAAATGTTTACACTGCATCAGACCACATTGACACCTTTGTTTAGGACCTCGGATGTCCTGACTTCCAAACCACCAAGTTGTTGCTGACTTTCTTGAACAGGAACCTACATTGGATATTTCAGAACCAGGTCTTGTTTCCTCTTTGGACTAAGTGCTTCATCTCTGAAGTGACTTTTTGTAACACGTCAGCTCCTCCAGACGGGGGCTTTTTGTTGGGGGAAGCCTGTCCACATTTACTAAAACACGAGCGTCTGTTTTATCTGATGGGGGCTCTGTGATTTATGCCCCCCCCCTTTCTTTCAAAGGCGAGGGGGTTGCCTCGATGCACTGAGCTTTATGTTTCCAGCAGATCAATGAAGATGCTCATCCTTTCTATCTCTCTCTCCTTCTCCCTGCCTCTCTGTCCATCCCTCTGCCTCGTCCACATCTGCTCAACGGCCAATCCATCTAATGCAGTTTTCCCCAGCTGTCTCCCGCTTCATCCACGCCACCTCCCATCTCTCTGTCTCTCTCTCTCTCTCTCTCTCTCCCTCCCGCTCTCGCTGCACAGGTGATGTCATTCTTTTTAGCTGGATTCTCCTCCCTCCTCCCTCCTCCCTTCCCTTCACTCTCCCCTCCGTTTCCCATTAGCGACTGGCTCTTCACAGCGCAGCATCCTATTCGTGGTAGCTTCTTCCCAAAGGTGGGAGGGGGAAGAGGAATGCCGGCGTAAGGTGTGAGCGCAGGCCAGGAATGAGAGCTTGAAACTAGGGATGCGAGAGCAGGATCTCTGTGCCCTGCCGTGGAGCTGCACTGCTGGGCATGCACCCAGCGCTGACGCTCTGTAGGAAGAGTTGTGAAGAGACAAAAGAAAGGAGTTTGACAGACAGTAAGTCAGGACGGTAGGAAAGCTGCAGGCAAACGTTCCAGGCCTTTGGAAGGTGAGAGAGCACTGTTTGGATGACTTAAAGCCAGGCATGAGGGATCTTCCCAGGGGGCTGCAGATGTAAAGACAAGCTGCTCGCCTTATCCATCTATTAATGAGAGGAACCTCTGCTTTTTTTTTTTTTTTAAAAAGAAGGAGAGCGAATCGGACAGAAGACAAAAAAAGACTTTGCAGCATCTACGTTTAACTTGCAGCGTGGCCACGTTTACTGAACTTTGATGTTACATTGCATGGCTTTAGGATTAGATTTTAACAGTCTGCAGATTCCCAGTGCTCCGGGTTTACTAGGAATGTTTTAAGCTTCCCTGTTGCTATCCATTTGATTTTTTTTCTTGCTCTTGTGTAGAGACATCAGTGCATCTTCTGCATCTTTATGCTTCATTAAAAAGTCACCTCACTGGACTGTTCTCTTTTTGCACCGCGGACATCACCGCCAGCCGTTGCTCTCTCCTTTTACTTATTCCTTTTTTTTCCTTCATCTTTTGCTGAACGAGGGGAAACTTCCCCTCGCTGGCACCCTCCCTCCTGTGGAAATGGCTTTCCTGGTCCGTTGCTATGCCAACTGCTTGCAGCCGTGGTCCTCCAAAGTAAGCGATGTCGTAATCCCTTTTCTGGACCGTGCCGCTGGCTTAGGATGGTGTGTGTGTGTGTGTGTGTGTGTGTGGTGTTAGAAAGAGAAAGAGAGAGGGTGTGGATGAGAGGAAATGAGCTTGATTTATATGCACGGGGGAATAAAAGCATGCTTGCCTTCCGTCGTCCTTTTGAATTATAATTTTTAACTGTTGTATCCTGAAAATTGTTGATAACTGCTGGCACCGTGCGGAAACCTCTGGACACGTATTTAAATTCAAAGACAGGAATAAAATCACGTGGACCGCATGTTGGACAGCTTCGACCAGAAAGAAAAGATGCCGTGCTTCTGTAGAATAAGAGCCTCGTAATCATGCTTCCTCTAAATATCACAACATGACACTGAACTCTGTGTGCTCACTAAAGAGCTCCGGTGTGATGAGTTTGTTTTTCGTTGTCTTGTCTGGCTTTGCACCGATGAAGCTGCATCAAACCACACTTATTGGCTTCAGAGTTATAGCGTAGAAGTCCATATATAACACTATTGTGCATGAAATTGAAAGTGAAATAATTTCTCTCCAGCTTGTGCAATGACATGTTGCCGTAACCATAGTGACGGATTATGATTTTTCTGTTTATCTTCATATGGGTAATCTGATCTGTCCAGTCCTGCTACCTCCCAGCAGTCAACAGTCGGCTGGTGCCGGTTTATAGTTGTCTGCCGGAGTCAGTTAGCTGCTGGTGAACTGGTGGTTCCTGTTTTACAAGAAATAGAATCAGCTGTTCGACAACATGTGAAGACCCCTCCGCTCAGCTGGCTCATTGGTTGTCCTTGCAGAATAACTGCCAAACTGATCCCCACATGTGTGTCCCTTCGGGAGCGTGTCTGGGTGCTGAAAGCCTCAGAGATGTTTGTCTTCATCGTGTGTGCGTGTGTGTGTGTGTGTGCTTCTAGAAGGATAGGAAATAATTAGATCCTTGGAGATGAGAGTAGAAGAAGCGTGAAGATGTCAAGTCCCAGATAATCTGTGCCGCACAGAACATAGTGTAAATCATTATTATTCAGCACTTCGTCAACATTATGATGATCATTGTCCGTCCACATGCAGTTTGATCCTTCAGCTCGTTGTTGCTGCCTATTTACAGTCCACTTACTGGGATTCAGAGCAGATGGTCTTGTTTTAAAGTCATCTCAAGGCCTTTACAGTGTAAGGTTTGAGACCTTACACATTATATAAACATATACAGAAACTGTTCCATTGTTTTTTTCCTCTGGCTGAACTTGAACTAGTGTATCTGTCATTACCGGCCCGTCTTTGCTTTACAAGCTTAGCTAATTTGTCCTCGGTCTAAAATCACTGAGGTTTTATCCAGCGTGGAGCGTTTGAAGTCCATAGTTAATTGGATGGTGTCTGTGATGAGCCCACCTTTTGCAAAGGTTAATTAAGTTTCCCTTTTCCTCCCATTACGTAACGTTTGCTCAGTCTGGAGTTAGAATAGCAATCAGGAGCACCACCGTTGGGTTAGAGGGAAGAGAAGAGAAGCGCGTGGGTGGTCTGTAAATAAGTTCCAATTCTCTGGAAGGAATTTATTCATTTTGAGGAAGAAGGAAAGAAAAAGCTTTAAAACAAATGTTGAAGCTTTAATTTAATTTTGAAAGAGGAAAAATATTCGGATGAGTAAAACAGAGTCTTGTTGACTCCCTTCTCACGGTAACAGTCACTTATTTCCTCTAGTAGTTGGACTGTCCTGATAGTTGTGGCTGTGTCTACTGCCTGGATTTGGCGATCCTCTCCACTGCAGTCATCTTGAGTCATGAATGATTCACCAGTGTGGTTTACAGCGACTTTGCACAGAAGTGGCGGGAGGTTTAGTGACCCTAACTGAAATGGTGGTCTGAAAGGATCATGCAGTTTTACCTGCAGCTGCCAGCAGACGTTCATGGTAATGAACCATCCAGTCTGCAGCTGGTATCACATACAGCAGTGTGCCATATTCTCTTTTGCAAATTTCTGACGTGCGATGAAAGGTATTGAAATACTGACCGTGGCTGGAGATTTGGCGTCAGATGACAGACGGTGAGATGTGTGTGTGTGTGTGCTCTGTGGAGTCCTTCTTTTATGAGCCCGGGATTTATTTACGTCGCCTATAAACAGCACGGTCTTTCGGCTCTCCTCTGAACGAACAGCCAGCTGTTGTCTCTAGGAGGCTTGTAACGTTTTGCTTGCATCTTTATAGTATTTATGTGTTGTGTTTGTGGGCGAACTGTCCCTTTAAATCACATCCAAGCTCAACCCAGCAGAGCACAGCCTGGCGGCCTCCTGCCGCTGGAAGACCTGTCTAAACGTTCAGCTCCCTCCGCCTCCCTGCTGCCTGCATGCCCTCTGCTGAACTTTTCTTTAACTCTCCTACTCGTCCACTTGTTGTTTTAGTGATTTCTTCCTCTTTCTTTGTATTGTTGTCTGATTTGAGAGAGGAACTCTTCTAAGCGTCCCCTCTTGTTCACCTCTTCCTCTCCCTTTTCCCATCTATTATTTAGGCATAAATAATGCGGCCTGTTGCTGTTGTTATTGCCAGTCTGATGCCGCTGTTGTTGCTGCCCTGCTGAGCTGTATCCTCGCTCATCTGTTGCTTCCTGTCTCATAAATCAGTGCGGCTCTTTCTAAAAACCATCTGCATCCTTATGTGTAATATTTGCTCTTGCACCAAATGACACCCGTTACTTGTCGCCTATCGCGAGGCACTGAATTTCCTTAGCACACATTTATCTGTAGCATCAACGCTGGTGTTTTGTTAACAGTTAACTTGATATTTGGGAAACACAGTGGCGACATGGAGTGAGCAGTAAGAAGTATCATGTCTCGGAGACGGTGTCAGAATCCGCAGTGTAAGTGAAGGATGTATTCCCCATCAAAGGTTGAACTTATAGAATAGTTGCGATGAAGTGATGATGGAGGAATGAAGGATCTCCTGACAACCTGGCAAGTATTAAGGAATGGCTCAGTACTTTACAAGATTGTGAATCTAAACAGTAAAGACAAGTAACCGCGTGTACTCAGAGACTGTATGTGCTTCTCTTTAAGCAAAAGTTTATTTTTCATTGTGACACACTGGAACACACAATGTGTTGACTCTGTTATTTCGGAACAGAGAAAAGGAAGAAATGTCTTCACCACGCTCTTCTAATAAGGAAAGGTTCACCTGGAAGGACAGGGAGCGGCATGCCTCACAGATCCACCTGTGCTAAGCACATAAGTCAGATTCAAAATGCTTGTAAAACCGCCCACCCCGCCTCCCCACGGCTGGCAGAGGGCAGCAGGTCCAGTGTCGGGTTCATCCAGGCCGCCGTCCTTGCTTCCTTCAGCAGTTGATGGACCTTGCTGGCATAATCAGTTTGTGTGGACCCACGCTGCAATGAATAGTAATTGGGCTTTGGAGACATTGGTAGGGGAGAACTATAGTGGGATGATGGATTCATTGCCAGGGCCTGAAGAGGAGGGTGAGGCAGGTCAGAGGGCCCAACGGGCAGACGAAGAGCACATTTAGCACATTTTAATAAAAGAAGATGGAAGTCATTTTACATGTGCATCGTAGATTTTGAACAAATGTTCAGACTGTTTAAGTAACTGCATACAAGATTTGGTTTAACCCTTCACCATGAGCTCAGACACTGCTGAGCCTCTGTGGAGTGGAATAAGGAGGTTAATTATACTCCTGCACAGTCTGTTGACCCTTATCTTCATGCCACAGTTTGATCAGTAACTCTCAACTGGGAATTAACTCGAACTCGGTACGAGAGGGTAATGTGGTCATGGCCGTGCAATGGTTGTTGCAGACAGAATGGGGCATGCAGACGAGTTGGCTCTAGCAGAGCGCAGTGGAACTGTTGTGAACACCCCTTAAGTGTAGACTGGATTCAAAAGGTTCTCGGCATTTGCCCATTGATTTATTGAAACATGCTGTGGTCAACAGGTTGCAGTAAGAGAGGCCGTCAGTCATAAAGTGCACTTTGTAATGTTTGCATCATCAGATCAGTAGATGGAAACTGCAGGCGCCGTTAAAAGAATATTAGATTGTTGCATCGTGGCTCCCCCGGTACCTGAATATGTTGACAGAACCATTTTCGTGCACTAAGAGGATGACCTTTGCCAGCTGATGTAATGCTGCAGCTGGCAGATTTATTCTGACCTCGGGCAAACGAACATGCTGATTGACGAAGTGACAGGACTTGCACCGGGTGTTAAGGTAATGTGGCCCTGCACCCAGAGAGGTGGGAGGTTTGGGATGTCCGGATAATAGTAAAAATGTTGAGGGGGAAAAGGAGTGAGAGGCAACAATGGAGAAAGCGTGAGAGCTCTCAGCACGCCGAGGGAGGTCTAGGATATCATATGCACAGGAAGTAGGGGTGATAAAGATCAATATGGGTTGCATTAGGCCGGGCCATGTCCACCTCACCTCCAATAAGTCATAAATTACTATTCAGACTTTCTCAACAGAAACACATTGCTGCTGAATTGTTCTTTGCTTTGCACATGCATAATAAACTATGCACGAGGTCTCGCTGATCACACTGAAACATCATCACGTAGGCTGATGTCACGACATAATGTATCTTTGGCTTGTTAGGATGCTGTGAAGCCTACAGTACAGTTGTTCCGAAGGCAGACGTGTCCACAGCAACAAAGCGTATATTAAATAAGCCGGGAGCACAGCAGCGTCTCTCTCAAGGACACGATGACTGTAGGCAGAAGTGTAAACTTTATTTGTGCAGGAGCACCAGAAAATGCTTCCACTTACGGCTTTCTGCAGCTTTCTGCTCAGTAGGAAGTCCGCGTACTGCCACAATTTATAACAATTCATTTGGCTTATGCATAGTAAAGGTATAAAAGATGTGAAATGCATTTCCTCAGATTACATGAGCAGCATTTACTACTACAAAAAGTTCAACCTTGGAGCCTGGTTGGTAGTTTCCCATTCTTTCTGTTTAAAGGGGAAAACACAGTACTCTTGGTTGTTTGTGGGATAAAAGGCCCAGTGTTGTTGCCCTGGATGGTGTAATTATGTCCATTAGCTGTGATTGGCCAAACTTATAAAGTGAAAAACCCACTCAGGCCTTGCTGGTCAACATTACTGCACTAAATTGACTGAAAGGGAGGCTGCTCGTGTGGAGCTCTGGCCTCTGCACGCACACACACACACACACACACACACACACACACCAATGCATGTGACCCCACCAGGCCCCACATGCAGTTACACACTCACAAAGGCACTATTGTAGCGCAACACGCATGCAGTATGTGCTCATAAACGTGATTCATTTCCCTTCACATTATGTATTTAGACTCCACCCACCAGAGCTCTAGCAGTCATTACACACACACACACACACACACACACACACACACCCTAGTGATGATATTTTAACCACCCACAGCCCCCACCCCTTCAATTTCACTCGCTCCCATTATCTCACTGATATCGATCTGCATCCCCTCCTCATCCTGCTGAACCAGAGACTCTTTACTGGATAATTTTCAAGGGCATTTAAAAATACAAGAGGGGTTAGATGACTGAATGCTCTGTGAAAAAAAAGGAGATATATATATACATATACATATACATCTACAGGTCCTTCTCAAAAAATTAGCATTTTGTTATAAAGTTCATTATTTTCTGTAATTTACTGATAAACATTAGACTGTCATATATTTTAGATTCATTACACACAACTGA
>JAUMTR010000006.1:16164574-16183533 GCA_032270685.1 Microctenopoma stevenorrisi
TGTGTGTGTGTGTGTGTGTGTGTGTGTGTGTGTGTGTGTGTGTGTGTGTGTGTGTGTGTGTGTGTGTGTGTGTCATTCCAGACAGCAGCATCAGTGGACTCGCCTGCATAGTCTGATGAGGTTTCTTGCAGGTATTTCACTCCTTCCTGCTCCCTTTGATGCAGAACTGCACACAGGAGCAGCAATGGGAGGTGATTGAGTGGGACAAATCGTCCTACATGGTAGCACCGAGAGGTGTGATGGGTCTGATAGAGACCGTGCAAAGAGACACTGCAGCTCAGAGAGCAGACGAATGAGGAAAACCACAGGAAGTCGAACTCAGCCGTCAAGGTAATCGTTACATGAAAGGAAGGACAACTCTGCGCTGCGAGACGGTTGCGACGGTGTTTTTATGCGCAGAGTTGAGCGGCTGCTGTCTGCGGTGTGGTTTCTGCTGCGGGAGCGAACGCCACACTCAGCTGTTGCGAGCAGCTAGGACGCTCTGTTTTTAACGTATAATTGTGCACCAGATCCACAGTGGGACAGCTTTGCAACCCCTCACGGGTTCTTGCAGGGATCGAGGTGATTGCAGTGGTGCCAGAAAGTGCTACGTGCTATTGTTGGGAAGTTTGTAAGTCACTCTATGGCCTAACTGCATGAGCGGCGGTTGTGCTGCTCAGGTCACGTCAAGGCAGTTTGTCACTGCTGACACCTACAGGCCGTCTGTGTTCATGTCAGATACCCTAGCCGTGACCTTGCCCTCCGTCTCTGTATTCATATATCAGCTGGGGGGTGCATGCGTGGTGTCAGCCAGTAGACGTGAGCATCTCTCCAGCATGTGGGGGTTTGGAGTCTCTTTGGACTCACCCTCCTTTCTGTTGCACCCTCAAACACGTTTCTCTACAACACAACCATTTTGTTTCCTTTTGGCCAATACAGCAACGTTGTCTATAAATATTCATTGAGTCGTGTTTGTGTCATTGTTTGTTGAAGCCACTTTAATTGTGGTCCTCATCAGGATTCATCAGGCTCGTCGCGTTTCCTTTAATTACTTAGCAAAGCTGTTTGTGCTCCTTATTGTTCAGCTTCATGTGTTGTTCTCACTCAGATTGCGTCTTTTTATCTCTGTCGCCTCCGTCTCCGTCTCGTCTCCTATGAGCGGGTCTGTGCGTGTCCTGAGCATACACAGCTCGTCGTTTTGTGAAGTGAACGTCCCGTCGACCTGATGTTGTGATGTGGAGTTAATCCGACTCTGGTGATGTGAAAGCTTTGTGTGCTTCAGCCAGCGTCGTCCTCCCGCGATTGTGTTCGCTCGTTGACGTGATAGAATTGTACAGCTGAGCATTTATATTTAATCTCCTAATTTTCATCGTTAATGCATGAGGACCATGGGAGACCCCCCCCCCACCACCGCCAACACCCCGCCATCAGCTCAGCCCGCTGGGAGAGGGAAGGTGGAGGATTAGAGCATGATTAAGTCTGTGGTGTGAATAGGAGCCACGAGAGTGCCACAATTATTCACCTCCCCCATCACTCTCTCACTCGACTTCCCCCTTCACACATGAACTCCCTCTGACTGTCCTGGACTTATTTCATTCCTTGGCACATCCAAAATACAAACCCAGACACACATCGGACTTGTTTTCGCCGTAGAGAACTCACAAGCAGTGTGTTCATCTCACGTTCGGGTCGTTCATTCTCTAAGCTGGAGGAGGCGTCGTCGTCCTTTCAGTATCTCTGTTCTTCATGAGCTTTTTTTCTTTGGGGCTGGACTCAAATGCGTGATCTAGTCACAGTTGCCTGTGGCTCAATAAGTAAAACGCACCAGTGGGAAATACGCCTCACTGGAACTATTCTAACCAGAGTGGCTCTGAATGTACAGTCCTAGCGTTGCTAATAGCGCAGCTTTCACTCCGTCACTCACATGCGTGGAGCGACCCAGGGTGCATTAATATTTAAGTGGGAGGCTATACTCATATATGGGAACGTGTGTGGTGGAGAAAGGCAGCAGATGCATTAATGGTGAAAGTCTGTGGAGGCTAAGTGTACTTTAGGTTTACAGTAAAGCATTTCCAGCTTGTGTGTGAGCGTGTGTTTGAAACTAAAGAGAGATTATGTCGAAGCTAAAGACATAAATATGTGAGAAAAGTTCCATGTGGAATCGGTTCTCTTCATCCCGATGTGCTGCTAAAAGAAGATAATCAACACCTCCATAACTAGTCACTGCCTGAGTTACAGTCTGTAGCTGTTACTTATTACTGAACCAGGACATAAGAGAAGTATATTGGCACTAGATGTTGTCCCAGGTGTGGAACAGCGCATACTGAACATAAATGATTAGCTTGTGCTTTACACAGCCTGCAGGACATAGAGGTTACGTCTCACACTTGGGGGGCAGTAAATATTGTGCACTATAATTGCTATAAATTGCTTAATATTTGTAAATTCTACTGCATCCCCATCAGCCTCTGCTGTTTCTCCTTCTGGGTAAAGTGACCATATAATATAAAACAATAAAGGCACAGAGTGTGTGAAATGAGAACCAATAATTACCATAAAAAATCCTATTAGCCTCACACTGGAACCATGCTCAGTCATATGCTGCATGTGTTACGTCTGCATTTGTAAACTTGTTGTTTGTCACTGAGGATAACTGACAGGTGGATGAGTCCTAAATATTGTGTAAATCCAGTGCACATGAATTCATAAACTGGATCTTGCCATTTAACATGTCACATTAAGAACAAGCCGCTGAACTTCTTCAACTCCACCCCTCGATTCTGTGTGTAAATGGGGGGGTTGAGTGCGGATGGGGTTGTACCGTACAACAGGCCTATTAGAGGCGAGTGCTGAGGGGGCAGCACCCCTCAGACTTGACGTCTTTAATATTGCATGTTGGCACCGTGGTTGTGGTTCCTCGCAGTCGCAGCCAGCTTCCAAGCTTCACTTTGTCCTGGTGCGTGCTGCTGGTGCGAGTGTTTATGTGTGCGCTTGGTCTTCTGCGGTGGTGATGGAGGGGGTGTGCTGTAGATTTGCCCGTTGCCGGAGGAGGACCTCTTCTCTGACACTGCCCCGTGTCAGACTGGTAAGACCTGAGACCTGGAGGTTTGGCTTTCTTCTAGAGCACCTGTGTACGTTCATCAACACGCCCACGAGGTGGAGATGAAATCTTTTTTTTTCTTTCTCATCCTTGGCCTCTCGCTCCGGACTAGTTGATGCTCCAATTCTGGATCAAGGTTCCAGTTTCAATACGTGCTGAGACGTTGTGTGACAGTAGTTGTTGTGAAAAGGTTACGAAGCAATCTGGAGACCTGTGTGACTCGACGTGTCTGTTCCAGGTTTAGTCAGTGGAAATGTACAGTTCCTCTCGCGCTGTTGAAACTAAGCAGCTCTGCCTTTTCTAAGTAACTTTGCTGCTTCACTTTCAGGTTTGTCTCACTCAATCTGAGCGCGATAAGAAAGGAGAAACAAATGGAGTTTGGTTGCATTGATGCTCAGATTTGATGCTGAGATATGTGCATATAGTGCGTGTGTGTGTGTGTGTGTGTGTGTGTGTGTGTGTGTGTGTGCGTGCGTGCACTGCCTGTTTGCCTCTGTTGAACTCGTATCCTCCTTCTCTCTTTCTACACCTCCGTCGCTCCTCTTACCTTCTGGTCGTCTCCACAGCTTCCTGCCGACCTCAATAAGATGCACCTCACAGACCACGCCCACCAGCAGGTGATGCACGTGCCTCCCAGCCAATCAGGATGCAGCATCGCCAGCGACTCGGGGAGTAGCAGCTTGTCAGATATTTATCAGGTGGGAACCTTGTTTTTGGCTTAATTAATTAATTATTTCCCCTTGCACGTTTTTCTACACTTTCTTTTTTGCAGTTTATAAATTCTAGAGCAGAAACGATGCAGAAAACGATGTGTATTAGGTTGGAGGTTTGTGCCACATTGGTTTGAGGCTGTTTAGGTTTTGTTTACTGCTGGTGGATTCTCTGCAGTGTGATTTGTCTGCACCCTTTTTCCCTTCCTTTCCCTCCTGAGCTAATTATTGTGCATCACTTCTGCATCCTGGTGACCTGTACTGCCTGCCGTGGAGGAAAGGTCACATGCAGGAAATAAACCTAACCTTTCAAGCTCCGTCTGTACCTGTGCTACAGGTGTAGACGTCAGCGTAGCGGAGTTTCTAACCTTCATGTTCTAGGAAGCGGTGGTAGGGAAGGTAAAAAAAGGATTTCACCAGTTACGCATGGTGGAATGATTACTGTTACGCCATGAGCATAGACAGTACGACAATAACTACATGCACCATCTCCCAGAACAAGACAAACCCTCATTTAATAGAAGCACTGGGACCATTCAGAAAACGAGGAAGCTCTTTCTCTGGTTGCACTGTTCACATCTTTCTACCTTTCTCTCGTATCGGTCTCATCTTCCGTGATATTTCTGAGCATTAATTAACTCTGTGTGCTTTGGAATTGCAGGGCTCTCTCGAGCGTGGAGTATTTAAATGAGTGTGAATCAATAATCCGTAAAAGGCTACGCGGCAGTGCTGTCGTCTCATCCTTTTTAATCCCTCCGCACTTCTAATCACCCCCTCTTTACACAGAACGTCGTCAGACATCCACACGTCTCTTAGTATTACCTTTCAGTCCTGACAGTTTCACCAGTATCCTGTTATATCGTAGTGTCTTTTTCCTCTGTACAACCTGCACGCCTCCTTTAAGGCTGAGGCACGTTAACAGTGCTAAGACTGTGAATCCTGGAGAAATTCCATATAACAAGGGAGAGAAATTCCAACAGCGTCAGCTCAAGTGGGGTCATATCTTTCTTTGTACTGCTTGCAGCCACTTTGAGAAGCATAATCTGGACTCTATAGTGTCTTTATAGTAATGATTCATATGGTTGCGTAGCACCTATTAGTGTCTAAGTCTCACCCTCCGCTCGCGTGTGCGATAAAACAGCTGCAGCATTTACTGCAGGTGTAATTTCCCCTGCTGCAGCGGTCAGTCGGCGGGCATAAATCCTGTGCTGCGACTATTTGTATCAGTGTCTGTTCACTCCTCCCACATTCCAGGACTTTTAATGAGCACATTTTACCTGTGGACCGTTAGCAAATAAGGACAGGTGCAGTTTTACTGTTCTGTTCTGTCTGAAGGTTCTCCTGAAGTGTTTCCATGTCTCCGGAGGTTTCAGCGGTGCAGTTTCTGTATGACTACTCATGAGTAGTGATGGGCAGAGCCTGAGGAGTCGTAGGAGTCATAGATTTCATTTGATCTTCCTCTCTCCCTCTCAGGCACAAGCTGTCCTCCAACCTGCGCCTTCCAGCGTGTCAGTGTTTGCAGATTGATATAAGCCAGGTCAGCCGGGGTCATACGTTTAACACAGAGGCCTGATCTCTTCAGCCTGAGATTAGATATTTATCGCACAGCTCTGATCCCATCAGCCAGTCGCTGACCTGGCTCTGTGTTTGTTTACAGCCGTCTTAAAGAGCTGACCCTCCAGTCAGCTGTGGTCCTCGGCTGTCAGTGCAGCAGATTGTTTTTTGTTTTGGTGGGATTTCTCCCGCTCAGTCGTCTTCTCTCACTCTCGCACTGCGACTTAACTCACAGCAAAAATGGATTGAGGAGTTATTGTCTCCAAAGTTTTGTTCCACTCCCTCGGCACCTTTGTTTTCCAGCAAAGCTTCAACTGGATCCAGCTTTTTTTTCTGGAATGATTTAACACAACAGCCACATTTTTCTTTATAAACTATATAAAATGTACCGCTGCACTCTTGGCCTTTGTTTTGTTCTGCTCACCGTGGAACCAGTGAAGACAAATTTCCTTCAAAAACCGATAAATAAAAGGTGAAGCTAAAGAAAAATGTGTTATTTCTGAACGTACCCCTCAACAGAACGAGTTTGTGGGTTGGTTAATAAAGTCTTTATTCCTGAATGTGATTCCCCTTGTGCTGCCAAGTCATTCGTCATCGGTGTGATGGGGGTAGTGAAAACTATTTTGTCTGTTCTCGCCTCTAAGGTCAGATTATGCACAACTTCAGGTTTCTATATGATTTATGATTTTTAAGCTTTGGCCAAACCGCTGATCATCATTTCATATTTCTGTTTACGGCAGTGATGCAGAGAATATTTGCTGCTTGTTTGTTTTAAACCTGAGCCAACAGACGGCCTGCAATGCTGGCACCGCCACCCGAGAGCTCCTCTTTTCACCTTTAGGTTGATGGTTCAACTCCCAGCTGTGCCCCTTTAGAGCCACGCTGTGCTCACCATCTGCCTGCTTCGGGGAAATATGGCAGAGCCGGAATTCAAACTCCTGGATTTAAATATTTGGCTGTTTGACTCTGTTCTCTAGTTGGGGACTGGGTTTCACAGATACAGCTGCTCGTTCCCAGGTTGTTGTCAGGACGACCACGTGGCAGCTGTTATTCTCTCAAAAGATATTTTTGACAGGAAAACAGCTGATTGAAAAATTGTTGCATTTTGTAAATATCCGTAATATTCAGGACTTTTCTTGAACTGTCCACCGTTTTTGTTCCAGGCCACGGAGAGCGAGCTGGGGGATGTGGACCTGTCTGGACTCCCAGAGGCTGCAGTGGACAGTGAGGAAGAGGAAGAGGAGGATGAAGATCTGGAGAGAGCTTCGGACACTCTTCTGGGCCGAGACCTGGTCCGAGAGTGTCTGGAAAAAGAGCCAGCCGACCGCAACGACGACGACATCGGTCAGTTCAAATCTGTGCTGCGTTTACCCAAGAGCGGAAAAGCTGCTCGGAGAATAGCAAGCGTTATATTCCAACGGAATATAATAAATAGTTTTTATTTTTTCCTCATCGCCATGATAGATGGAACCGTCACAGGCATCATCCATCATTCAGCACGCGCCTACACAGGAGACACACAAATGCCCCTCTTTCAAAAATACCCCTCGCTAGGTTCTCTAAACATCCGTGTTCTTCCAGGATGTATTTTTAAACAGGCAATCAGAGAGTCAACCTCAATAACGGGACCCAGTGGGGTCCTGGAGGAGAAGGTGACCACGTCAGAGAGCAGAGAAGCTGTAACAGCCTGCTGGGAGCCTGGCTCTCTCGTGGTCCTCATCACACATGCAGCTCATTTATAGGAAGGAGTGAGTGAGACGTTCAGAGGAGTGAGGGTCCCTGGTACTTTTCTCTCCCAGGAACCTGGTCTCCAGCTCCTACAGCAGGCCCAACCACGGCGAATTTGTCTATTAACGTATTGGAAGTGCAATCAGCAGGTGCTTTAACATGTTCAGCAGGCTTTTATAAATACTGGGTGTGTGTTTGACCAATCGGCAACGTCGAGCGTTGCAGGCGATGCTGCAAACTGCCGAGACATTAGTGTGAAACCTTAGTCTGAGGTTTCATTGAGAATAGTGCGGTCTGGTTCGTCAGTGGACTGAGTGGAGGAGATGAAATGAATGAGCCGGGCAGGAGCTCGGTCCACTCAGTTCTCAGCCACGGTGCAGAGGAGGCAGCAGAACATGCTGGTACCATGTACAAAGATCCAGGCGGTGAAAACCACGCTAGGGAAAAAGACTTCGGTTCAGCCTGGTGGCTACTGTACCGATCTCACATCCGTTAAAACTGTTTTTGTTTCTATTTGAATGGACAGAAGCTCCGGGGGTGTATGCGAGTACGGTTTGCCTGCTGAACGCACCACATAGAAAAGCTGCCTTTTAGCCAGTGGAAAGATCGCTCAGTGTTTTCCCTGCACACATCGGTACGCGCTCACCTTCTCTCCTCTTTAGCTCCTTCTCTTTGCTTGTGTGCCAAATAGAACAACTGCTGGAGTTCATGCACCAGCTGCCCGCTTTCGCCAACATGACCATGTCGGTGCGGAGGGACCTGTGCAGCGTCATGGTGTTTGAGGTGGTGGAGCAGGCTGGCACTGTCATACTGCACAACAAACAGGAGGTAACGATGAATGATGACGGAGTAGAACTGTTACTGTCTGTGGTTTCATATCTCTGCTACGTGTTCCACCTGAATCAATCACTAACAGGAGAATTATGAAAAGTGATGATGTCATATGGTTTTTTTATATATATATTCTTATAACAATTTAATTAGTGTCCGCTGATTCAGCTAATAGGTGCATTAATCTCTTTTCATCACTATATTAATGATCAAATATGTAAAAACAAAGACCAGACTTCTGACAGACACGGCAACAAGCAGAGAAATGGAGAGAACAGAAAAAAAGATCTAGAAGAACCTGCACCCACCCACACACACACACACACACACACACACACACACGCACACGCACACACACACACACTCACTCCCGGTGTGTTCAAAGCTTATTCACGCACAGACACTGATATTTGCAAAGTCACTCCAGTGCAGGATCCCCTTCAATCACTCGAGCAGCTACACAGTTAATTAATTGGGTTACATGCCTGAGAAAGGGCCGCTCTGTCACGGCTGTTCGCTTCGACACGGCAGCATTAGAAGTGACAGGGTGATAAATGGCAATGAACTGCCACCAAGCTCAGGAGGATGGGTGTTCGCGTTAGATCGTTTCCACGAGACGCGTGGCGTCGTTCCTTTACGTGCCTCCGTACTGTCCGTGTCAGTCTCCTCCGCTCCGCCCGCCTCTCTGTGGATTCGTGTTGAAGGTCGAAAAGAAGCACTTCTCTCCAGTCACAAGTGAGCACCACTCCACTAAGTGAGAGCGAGAGCAACAGGAAAATAAAAGTCTAAAGTGGTCTTACAGAGGTAAAATGAGGCGAAGTGCTTCAGAGGGGAGAAAGTGGAGGAGAAGGGAGCCAACGAGGGACTGTCGGAGTGGGGGAGTGAAACTAGCAGATTTCTTTTTCGCTCTTCTATTTGCAGACAAACAATGAAGAAGAAGTGAAATAATTATCTACTTTAGATACTACTTTAAAAAAAATACAATTATTGCATACGATTCCTCACCTTACCCCACCCTAACTTAGGATGGGGGGGAAGCAGGATGAAGTCATGGGGAGAGTTTTGGAGATTTGATGCAAGAGATTGAAAACGCAACGAGGAGGAAATATGTGTTCTAGTTGCAGAGGGAGCCCAAGGCGCTCGGCATGAATGGCTCGTCACTTTATGCCTCAGCCTCACCTTTTCAACATTCCCCACCCTCCAGACGCGACACGTCGTCGCCTCACACGATGCACATCCTACACGTCGCTTAGTAAAATACGTGTGTTTAACAGCTGTTCTTGGGTTGTTGCGTAATAAAGTCTTTTGCTTTTAAATGTCGGAGGCGTTGCATCACAACGACCCTACGACTTCCCTGTTACTACAGTCACATCTGCATGTGTCTGCAGCTGGACCTGTGGTACGTCATTCTGAACGGAGCAGTGGAGATCAGCCACCCGGAGGGACGAGTGGAGACTCTTTGTATGGGCAACAGCTTTGGGATCTCGCCCTCACTGGAGAAGCAGTATATGACTGGAGAAGTTCGGACTAAGGGGGACGACTGCCAGGTAAAGGACGCATTCACAGTCTCTGTCTTTGTCAAAAAGTGGACTGTGACTGAGACTCATGACCCTTGATTTACCATTAAACCTCTGCTGTTGCTTTCCGTTTACCCTTTAACCAACTGACCTGTGACTGCAGCTGAAGTCACAGGCCTGCTCGACATGAGCTGCACTTCTCAGGCCGTGTTTATTTTTAGCCTTGTGGGTTTCTCACCGAAAGCCCAACTTGACATAGACGTGGCTTCTGGTGACGATGAGCTGACTAAGATAGAGAATAAGCCCAACGTGTACGTGTGGTAACAGCTTCTGTCCAAACTGCCCAGTTCCTCCAGTGCACACATCATTTCCTGTCAGAGACACAGGAAGCTGCAGCGGCAGGGCAAATGCAGAAATGGATGATTTAGTCGAGGGAGGCGCAGCGAGGGACAGGTCTGCAGAGCGGCGAGAGTCATGTGTCAAGCTGAACTAAAACATTCTTCTGCACAATGGCTAGAGGAGGATTTAGTTTGTAGTTAGATTGCTCCTCCCTTCGTCTATCCACCCCCCCATGTCTCTCTCCAGCCCCGCTCATGCTTCTTCTGTGCTGTTGTTCGAGTACCCGAATGTGGTCCGGAGCAATGTTTTGCTCTACTACAAGTTCACCCGCTGTCCTCATGTCGTCCTCGACCAGTTCGTCTGCGTCGCCCAGGAGGACTACTGGCGCATCCTCAACCACGTGGAGAAGAACACGCACAAGGTGGAGGAGGAGGGGGAGATTGTGATGGTGAAGGAGCACCGCGAGCTGGACCGCAGCGGCACTAGGAAGGGACACATCGTCATCAAGGTTGGTGATTTTTGGTGTTGTTTGGGGGTGAAGAGATGCAGGGTGGCCGGTGCTTCACGTGGAGCCCAACCTTTAGACCGGAAAACCATCTGGGATTGTTCAGGAATGTGTCCACGGGAGGGACGCCAGGGGGACGGACGTGCATAGTGAATTATTAAAAAAAGCAGTTATCACCCTTGTGGTTCCTCCATTTTGATGCACCGCATACGCTGAAACGCCGCGTCATTATGAATCGACCGCGTCCTTGCACACTGAACAGTATCTCTCAGAAACATCAATGCAGCTGCTCGATGTTTTTAGTTGATCATTTAGAGGCAGCGTTGGCACTATTAGTGTTTGCTGGAGCATTTTCTTGTACTTTCCAATGCAGTGCGCTCCAGGGCCTTTTGATCCTTTCCCCAAGCCTCTGGAAGCAGCCAGCTATTGATCGGATAATGGGCCTGAATGATCGTCTTGGCCGCCGCTCCGAGGAAACCTCTAAACACATCTAGGGGAGATGAGTCAATTGGAAAGTGTTAGCGTTTCCACTTCTGTTTTTGGCTTTGTTGTTTTTGTGTCAGACAAAAGTGGATGTCTCTCTGGTTTCCGTTCCCCGTCGAACGAACCGTTTCCCCCAGAAACCTCTGCTCTGGTGGCAAACTCAGTCAGAGCAGTGGAGTGTGTGTGTGTGTGTGTTTACGCCGTTGTTTTATTGATGAGCGACTCACTTCAGTTCAATAGCTGCATCTTTATAGTTTGTCCTTGTCACTTTTATGATTAATGTTGACATCATTTATTCAAATTTCCCCGCGCACGTGCTCTGGTGCCGTCTGAACTTGCTCATAGGTGTCTGTGTAGATTATGTTTGCCCTTGTGTCGCTCGAGTCGACCGCACGTTTCTCTATTTGTGTCCTTACGTGTGGTTATTTTTCACCCTAGGGAACCCCAGAGCGGCTCATCATGCATCTGGTAGAGGAACCGTCAGTGGTGGACCCCACCTACATCGAAGACTTCCTGCTGACCTACAGAACCTTCCTGTCCAGTCCCATGGATGTCGGCAAGAAACTGTTGGAGTGGTTCCAGGTGGACATCCTCCGGGACACAGTAAGTGTGTGTGTGTGTGTGTGTGTGTGTGTGTGTGTGTGTGTGTGGTGGAGACAGACGTATAGCTGCGATGGTTAAAGTGCATGTTTAAATGACGGTCCTTGTGCCTAAGCTGATGTTCTGTATCCATGCACATCGATGCTTCTCACATGCGGATCAATACAAGTTCAGCCAGCTCAGCAGTCCTTGAGCCCGGCAGCGATTTGTGCATGTCTTACACTCCCATTGTCCATAACTGCTTAGTCTTGTACAGTCAATAGTCGTCTTTCAGGTTTACACTCTTCGGCTTTATTAAGCAGGGTCTAATCCCGTACAGATCGAGCAGGGAGGCGGTAAGAAAAAGGTGTTATGAGAGGAAAAGAACAGACGAGCGAGAGGAAAGTGGACATTGATTGATGTATATATCGGTTGCAAAGGTTAGAACGAAGTTACCACTTGTGTAAATGATCAGAAATAACGGTTTCCATATGCCCTTTGCTTTAACTTTCCCCCCTCTAATTATTGTGGGGCAGAATTAAGCAGTCAACCAGTGGTTGAGCTGCTGCTCATTATTTAGCCTCCCTGCTGATTCTCACGTGTTACTACCTACTACAGGTTGGAGTAAAACCCATTAAGAAGTAAAGACGGATCTATAATTGGACTGAATAGAAACATACATCTGAACATTATGGCTTCGTCTGTGAGTCTCAGAAACAGAGTAACCGCTTTAACCTCTATACACGTGCATGGATTATAAATACTTCACATGAGAGGTGTAGTAACACTCATTCGTTCATTTATTAGTCTACTGAACTGTCCTAATCCCTACCAGATCCAAAGGCCCAGTCCTGAACACTGAACACTCGTTGTGTCTCACAGGTAACACGAATAGTGCTGCTGTGGGTCAACAACCACTTCAATGACTTTGAGGGTGACCCAGCTATGACGCGCTTCCTGGAGGAGTTTGAAAAACATCTAGAAGCTACGGTAAGATGATGCCTTATTGGTCAAATCAATTTATTCTTAAAACCAAACTGAAGGATCTATGACATGATTGCATTAGCAAAGACTGGTCAGACCCATCGTTGTCCTCTTGCTCCGTCCTCGTCAGAAAATGAAAGGCCATTTGCGGCTGTTGAACATAGCGTGCGCAGCGAAGGCTAAGTGGAGGCAGATCACTCTGCAGAAGGCGTCCAGGGAGTCTCAGCTCTACTTCAGCGTGCAGGGCGGCAGCGAGAGGGGATTCGGCATCTTTGTGGAGTCCGTGGAGGAAGGGAGCAAGGCTGCAGAGGCGGGACTCAAGTGTGGAGATCAGGTGAGAGGATGTAACGTTGTCTAAGCTGAGTTAGAGAGTGCTGGCTCAACCTGATTCAGACCTGTTGGAAGTTTGTTGTGACATCTTGCTCGTTTCAGATAATGGAGATCAACGGCCAGAACTTTGAGAACATCTCCTTATCTAAAGCTGTCGACATCCTGAGAAACAACACACACCTCGCTCTCACCGTCAAAACCAACATATTTGGTGAGTGAACTTTTTGTGCGCACACGCTGATGCACATCGGTGCTAATTATTTGAGCTAATGACCAGCCCTCCTCCTCCTCCTCCTCCTCCTCCTCTCGGTGTAACAGTCTTCAAAGAGCTCCTGAGCAGGATCGTGCACGAGAAGAAAAATGGCGGCCCTCACATCCCCAAGATCCAGGAGAAAAAAGGCAATCGCTTCTCCATCCCTGACATCTCTGGAGACATGGAGTTCCCTACAGACCACAAGAGCACCAGGAAAATGAAGGCCAACACTGTGTCGGGAGGACGAAACAAGATCAGGAAGATGCTGGAGAAGACGCGCTTCAGTATCCTGCCTCCCAAACCTTTCAGGTAAGGCTCCTGTAAACGCCATATGCAGTGTCGACCCGTGGTCCCAGGTGCTATTTACTTAATGTGTGCACTTTTTAAACCTGTGTTTCTCTACGGTGAAAGATGAGTTGTTTTTTATTGTAAAAATGTTCCAAGCGAACCACAAGAATGCAGAAGGCATCAGTCACTGTCATCCTCCACAACCAGCCATTGTGCTCGCAGCATCCGCAGGCTCACATTTAATATTCCACCCGTGACGTGCTGATACAGACTTGATTTCATTTCATCATCTCATGACTCCCCGGGCCTCGTTAAACCTCATACCGACCGTGTCAGCGCCGGAGAGAGACGAGGCTGTTCTGGACCTGTTAATTGCCCAGCTACCTCACACCCCGTTAACGGGCGCACGCCCACATTTGCACAGACACTGTCGTGCACGTCTGCTCTCCCTCATTGTCTCCACTCGGCTTCCGGCGCTGCAGTGATTACACAGCCACGGAGTTTGCATGAGAACTGATTGGACTCTGCGCCATCACGCAGCCATTGATCCGACTCTATGTGCGGCGTCCAAAGGCTTTCTGCTGCATCCTATTTATCGCCAAACAAGGGCCTTCATCGCTTTTTATTCTTCTGGTTGGCACAATTCTAGCCGCTCTTTGTTGGAAAGCAATTGATGGCTGATTAAAGGGACTGGAGATGAGACGGGCGGTCTCGGTCCATCAGGACTCATCAGTGTCTGTTGTAGGGTGAAAATGTGACGGTGGTCATTTTCGTTATGGGTGTGTGTGTGTGTGTGTGTGTGTATAAAAGGTACAGGCTGTACCGAGAATGGTGCTATTTAAGACACAGTTCCCTTTTAAGTGCCCCCCAGCTCACGCGGGACTTGGCTCGCAGAAGAATGCGCCCTGTACCTCTCGCTGCTGCAGTCACACTTCATACTACGCTTTATATGACGAGGACGCAACACATGGACATGTGCATGCAACATTAGTTCATCAGTCCTCCCTCCCATTTACAGCTGGTAAAGGGACATTCCACATCACTGGAACTGTGCCAGTACCTGCACCATAAGAGTTCATCTCATTATTTCATTCCAGTTTTACATTTTTTAGAGAAACTGTGAAATTAAAGGTCGACTGCTGCTTGTTTCCTACTTTTTTGTTGCTTTTTTGGGGGAATGAGGCTAAATGGGATTAAGTTGAATGTCTGCAGTTGTTTTGCAATTTCCTGTCACGTGTTTCACACACATCTGTGCTGAGATGGTAAAATTTCTCCTGACATAATTCTGCCTATTTATTTCAGCAAACCTGTGGGTGTCTCTAAACTTGAGCTGTTTTATATTCTGTCCGACTTACCTGTGTGCTTGTGTTTGTGTTGTTTGATGTCTCTGCGACAAAAGAAAGAGGCGTTGTCTATTAAACGCAGTCACCGTCGCCCTGCCGACGGCTGGATCGCTGCGGCAGAGCTCTGCCTTTTTTTTTTGCCTTTGTCTTTTCATTTTCCACGCTTTTCAACGTTGTCCCTCTCTCTCTCGTTTGTCTCTGCTGCTTCAGGGGCCTGTTTGGGTAAGACCTCTCGTGTAACTCCCCACCCTCCAACCATTTGATTCAGTGTCCATCTGCAGCAGACAACCACACACTCATACCCTCAGCGACATAACTAGAGGACTGCGTTTGCAGGCTTCACGTCCCTCATCTTCATTTTCGCTTTAAGGCTCAGAACTTCTTTCTGGACTTTCTGCCAGGATGCAGTAAAAAATACTACCGAAGGCTCATTTTATTGCAGGAGGACACAGATGATGTTGTTATTTTCTGTCAGCTAAGTAAATCAGATGAATACGTTTCGGTGAGACTTAGAAGCTGCAGAGGTTTTCTGATTAGACACATTGTGTCTTTGCGATATTTAATGGGCTTATTGTCATGTTAAGTCCCAAATCTTAAACTGTTTATCATGCATTTCTCAAACTGGATTCATTTAAAGTGTCATACTTGTAATTATGGTTCAAAATAGACGGCCGCTGTATCTGCGTGGTGTTGTTATTTATTATTCGACCTCTATTACTGTTATTAGACCATTAGTCAGTGTAGTATCAACCTTAATTTCACCATTAGCCTTTCCAAACCTATGTCGACCCCCCCCCCTTCCTTTTTTTCCTCATCATCCCATAAGTTATTAAATATACAGTTTCATTTTTCCTCTGTTCTTCATCCGCCTGTGTCTGACTGCCCTTCCTCTTTCTTGCATCTTTTTTCTTCCCCGTCTTTCTTCCATCTCATTGGCGCAGTACCTATCGACCAGGGACTTGAAGATTACAGAGACTTTGTTGCAGCAGTGTTCGTGGAAGCCTGCATCGCTGCGTCTACTGTACATGCACACACCTAGAGGGAGGCTGCAGTCAGGAGCTTCAGACACACACACTGTCGATTTGAGGCAGGGCCGTTTAAAATCACAATACTCGACCTGTCAATGGATCTGTCTCCAAAGAGCTGCCATTTCCACCACATATATGCAGATCCGGGCTTTCTGATGACGCCATTAATGCAAAGGTCGATGTTTGCATATCCCCTGTGCACTAGTGAGGCAGAAAAGGAGCCACCGTCGCAGATGAGGAGGAGAGGGATAAATAACAACCCACGTTCAGAAGCAACAAGCAGGAACATGAAATACAAACGTACAAATAGAAACACAAAGTCGTGGGAAACATTTCTTCAAACCCTACATGCGTGTTTCATATGTGCTTCTCTGGTTGCAGTGTTTGTTAACGTGTGTTCCTCTCATCGTGTTGTGTCCCGCGTGCGTCTATCTGAATACTCCTTATCAACTCCAGCCATTCATGAAACCGCCTCATGGCTGAATTTCAGCTGTGTCACTGCTGCATATTAAAAGACAGATGTATTGATATTGATAAATGGTTATTGTGCAGACAGACATTCGGATTAAATCACCTGATGTTTTTTACTGCTGCGGTTTGTTTCTTCTCAAGATGATGCAAAATATTCTTTTCTATTATTTTTATTATAAATAATAGAATAATTATTTTAGTTAACGTTCCAGTTTCCCGTCATCATCCTTTACATCCTTCCTTTTGCCACTGCGTCTCACCTCCCTCTCTTCCGTCTCCCTTGTCCCCCCCGCCCCATTCTCCTCTCCAGCGACGGCGGCATGGGTCACTCTCAGGACGACAGCATTGTTGGCACTAAGCAGTGTCGTTACAGCATGGCCATCATGCCCATCCCCGGCAACCTGTCGTCCAGCAGCCCTGATCTGCTGCAGCCGGCCACCAAAGTCATCGACTTCTCCAACCCCGCAGGTAAGACAGAAATGAGTTGAACGTGGACAAGAAGCTCTCCAAACCTAGAAGAATATTCCATAATGAAATGTCATAATGAATTACATGTTGAACTGGGTTTTACAGTAAAGAAAGTAAAATAACCTGGACCACAGTTAATATCTACAGATGGCTGCTGCTCTGCATGTTCACACTGAAGCTTCTCCTTTTCTTTTATAAAGTGTATTTTTACTACATGTCGCTCATACTCCTGCACCAGCCTGCAGAGGTTTAGCATGTAGCATGAAATATTTTACACCAACAATGATGTTGACAACAGTTAAAGTATAAAAATAAGACTCGCTTATTTGGATTCATCCTTCTTCCTGAGATACGATGAACAGCATGTGAGCATTTTACGTCTCTGGACTCATCGGCAGCTGTGCATAAACTCCACGGCCTCGTCCGTCACCGAGCACGTCGGGTGTCTCGGTCAGACGGTTCAGCTCGACTCCCCTGAAGCGGTTTGTCACACTTGACTCGAGGCCTCTGCATCGCTGAACAGTGAAAGCCACTTGAGTTAAAGGCTCTGGCGCCTGCTGAGCGTCGAGAGATGAGCAGACGACCTGTCGCCCTCGAACGTAATCACAGTTATATGAGAAGTGCTTTGTCTCTTCTTGAAATACACAGAAAACACCTGGAAAGAAACACTCGTGCGGACTTGCAGTGACACAGTAAAACTTTCACCCACTTAAAGGAAGCAACAGGAAGTCGTACACACACGTTGACACAGAATAAACGTCCTGGACTCAACTTATTTATTCTTTTCCGGTCAGACAGGTGTGTGTGTGTGTGTGTGTTAATCGCAGTGAAAGATTTAAAGTCGTATGTGAAAGTGGAAAAGGTGAAAGAGAGCGAAACCGCGATTAGAGTCCTGATTTATTCCTCCAGCCATTTGTCAGCGAGTTCTACACACAGCGACTCGCACATCCCTACTTTATAGACCTATACATCACACGTGGCTGCTTCATACTGGGCCTCATCATTCTTCCACCGTTCGTTTCCTTTACTCCTCTGGACTTCCATTCGATGTAATAGTAGAGGCTCAAACAAAACATTTTCTTTCCAGACGTCCTGCAGAGCTCCTGCCTGTAATGACAGTAGTATCAGGAGCAAAAGACGAACGTACCCGAACGTCACGTATGACGTCTCTGACGTTTGTCCGTCTCATGGCTTTAGGCTGGTCTCATGCGTACATTTAGTTTTTCTACCTCCGTGAGGCCCGCCCTGCTTTGAATCTGTTTTGGAAAGAAGCAGATTCTCACATTTGAGCCTGACTTTTCTATTAACTAATCACTGCAGCTAAATCAACTTTTCTCTCTGTGCCTTCACGTCTCACTCGCTGTGATTTCAAACAGATGTTCTAGTGCCGGCATGGTGACTCATACTCCCTCTGCTTTCCCATGAACACATTAAGACTCCGTCACTGGTCTCCCGCTTCTTTTTCTGTCATGATGTTTCCAACCGCAAACTCTACATGTACTCACACTCCCTGAAACTCAGTGTGTTTTCTCTCTCTCCTTCCTGCTACCAAGCCCTGGGACTCTACTGTGAGTATAAATGCCCTCTGTGCCCAAACGTTCTCTCCATCTTGAGTTTTTCTTCTTTATTTCGTGAGCTTTTCTTCCCCCACGCTTCATCTCTGCTTCCATGAACTGCAGGCTCTGGGTTGTTCCACAGCGATAAAACTGGTTTGTTAGGGATGAAGAGATGTCTGAGGTACCTTGAGCTAAGATGAGAACAACAAATCTGCTGAAAGCTGAAAATCCTCCTCTGTTCTAATGCAACTATGCAAGAAGAATAAACTACAGCCTAGATTAATATAATATAATGAATGTAGAGTTCACACTGAAGACAGAGGGAACGTGTTCATCCATCCTCTATTCTAAACGCTTGTCCCTCACGTCACTGGGCGAGAGGTGCGGCACGCCCCGGACAGGTCGCCGGTCAGCACCCTGAGCTATTGTGCCCTGTCCTCCGACGCGATGATGGAGTAACTGGGAAAAGCTCTGGACAACTCGAGGAGGAGGAGGAGGCGGCTTGAGGAGGAAGTGTGAAGCATCTATTAGTGCTGCGTTTGCAAAAAAAAACCCAAGAAGAGTTTTTCCCGTGTGTGCTGCAGAAGTCCTCTCTCGCTACAGACCATAAATCAATTCTCCGGTGTTGATGAAAATGAATGATACCTCATTAAACACGTGGTATTTGATTGGATGTTTGGCTTGGGTGTGCAGAAATGGTCCCTCCTGTGCGTGGGTCATTTCGCAGCTCGTCCAGAGGATTAACCGTGATTAGACCACACGCACACACACAGTCAGGACTATTTGGCCAGGAGCTTCCCACACTCTAATCACAAATCACCGGTAATGAGACACAATGCATTCAGCATCCACTCAACCCGCCCTCTCCACCCTGCTGTGCTCCTGCAGCAACATGGAAACCAGGATGGAGAGC
>JAUMTR010000006.1:16183633-16203633 GCA_032270685.1 Microctenopoma stevenorrisi
TGCATTCAGCATCCACTCAACCCGCCCTCTCCACCCTGCTGTGCTCCTGCAGCAACATGGAAACCAGGATGGAGAGCTGAACTCTGTTTCCCTATCATTTGACTTCCTGTTATATCACACAACTGGAATCAAAGTAAACGGTAGCAGCAACGAACAAAACGGAGCAGCAGCCTCACGCCGTGACTTGCATGTAGGTGTGTAATCGTGACCAACCAACCAACCAAGGCTGTCGCCTCGTTTTTTACTGGATTTTCTATCCAGCGATTTGTTTCCAAGCTGCCGCTGTGATGATGATGATCATAATAAACAAACACAGACCCCTGAAGACCCGCAGAGTCACGGGCAGATCCCAGATCTGAGCTGTGAGCGTGTCTCCTCCACCTTCACACACCGGGACGCATGAAAGCTTCATCTGCTGCCGTCGCTGTGCAGCACTCATAAGTCATTGTTTCACAGCTCTTTGGCTGCCTGTGGCTAATGGGCCGTACCCTCGTCCTTACTCAATTGCAGGGATCTTTAATGCCCTGTTTCACTCGGGGGGCACATTTCCATTATTCAACACACATCCAAGCGTGTGACTTGCGCGCGGTTGCTGCACCATCAGCTGCCCCAGGAATATGTTTACAGCTGCCGCTAATATGCAGGCTTTTTATTTCGCCTTCTCTCTATCGAATATTGTCATTAATAAATGAAACACTACGTGACTTAAAATAGACTGTGATGATACAGTTTTATTGTTTTTATGAATTATTAATTTTTGCATTTGTAGCTTTTCTTTCCGATTATTTAATTGATTTAATTTCATGAGTTGTCCTGCAGCTCAACAGCACGTATGCCCGAGAATGAGAAGTTAATTTCTCCCTCTTTTCATTTTTCTCTGGGAAACTGTACGAAACGTTTATCATACATGTTTATCGTGACTCATATTGTGTTTGTTCTTATTGCACGCTGTGGCCACATGTAAAGTCTGCATGTTCTCATGTGCATGCGTGTGTGGGGCGATATTGGCTTCTCATCTGCATCTGCAGCTGGAATAAGTGCATCTCCTTCTCCTCCTCTCCCAGACATCCCCGACCAGGTGATTCGAGTGTTCAAGGCCGACCAGCAGAGCTGCTACATCATCATCAGTAAGGACACGACTGCCAAGGATGTGGTTGCCCACACTGTCAACGAGTTCGGCCTCCTCGCGGCGCCTGAGACCTACTCTCTGTGCGAGGTGTCCGTTAGCCCGGAGGGAGTCATAAAGCAGCGGCGCCTGCCCGACCAGCTCTCCAAGCTGGCCGATCGGATCCAGCTCAACGGCAGGTAGGGAGAATTGCACTGGTGCTGAATGTGTCGGCTGTTTAATGTAGAGAAAACGGGAAGCGGCGATGATTCATGGTCGCAGCAAAGCGCTGTGGCAAAGCAACGAGGTGCAGATATGTAACATGTGATCTACAGTGGGAATCTTGGAGCACACCTGGAAGTGAAACAGAGTTTTTCTGCCGACCTGTATTGTGTTAAAGGTTTCAGTGACTAAACCAAAGCCAAAGCCTGCAGAGACGTGGGAGCGCTGTGTACAGCTGCTGCGTGCTTTACACATTTGCTGTGGACCCAACGTCCTTTATGTGATGTTGTGTGTGTTTCACCGGCGCCACCAGATGTTTGTTTCACATCACTCTGTCGTCCTGATGATCTCCACACTTTCTCCTCCACGAATAAAGTTAGCATGTAGCATAAATGGACAGAAGCTGAAGTGTAGTCTGCTTTCAGGCGGCTCCTTCACAGCTTTCCCCGTCTCTCCTCGTCTCTCGTGGTCCGTCATCAGTTCCTTCCCAACTAGGTTAGCATGAATATTTCATCCTCTGTCGGGGGCGGTGGCCTCAGCAGACATCATAGCATGTCTGGAATTATTCATATACGCACTCACTGGCACACACAGGGATAGATACAGAGACACAGTCATGCAGCTACAGCAGCTCAGGAAATAATCGTAATGCAAAAATCCTCCATTTGCAACAAGTTTTTTGAGCCGTTGCTGTTGTCTAGCACTTACACATGTGCAGCACACACACACACACGCTGCGCAGCGTCAGCAGGACGTGCACGGAGAGTGTTCCCACCGTCGGTTGCAGTGGTTGTATTTGTCCAGAGCAGGAGACGGATGCATCTCCGCCGAGTCTCCGCCCGCCCTCCCTGCAGCTGATGACTGACAGAAGGTCTTACAGGGGACAGGCCAAGCCGATAGCAGACCTTCTCCACGCTGTCAAAGCTCATATAGATGCAGCTCACGGCACCAGACAGAAACACACGGCGTCGTCTGTCATTCAATTAATTTCCTCTCATCTCCTCATCTGTGCTTTGTCCCCATCTCCACTTTTCTCCTGTGGTCTCCCCTTTTTGCCTCGTCTCCTCTCCTTGTGCCTTGTCTCCTCCCCCCTCTCTGCTTTTGCTGCAGTTGCAAAACTGTCTTTTGCTTTATGTCCTTCAGGCCACTCTCTTTTATTTCTGCATAGATTCTTAGAAGGTCAGATAAATCCAGCCCTCTCAGTTCTGCTTCTGAGCTCTCGGAATCTGAAATATGTTCCTTCTCTTGCATCTAAATTCAGCTTGGTTTTCTCACCTCTGCACACATCTTTGAAGGCGTCGCTCTGTCCAGGTCTTCTTTCAGAGTGACAGAGGGTCATTTGGATGCATGCATGCTGACACTTCAGCGTCCTGCTGTAGGTCGCCGTTCCTAGATGACCACGTTTCAGCTTCATTAGAGCTTAAATGGTTTTAGATTACGTACAGTAGAAACCCACAACAAGGGAAGAGCGATGGCCTGCCGCTGGACCATTTAAAAAGAAGCGTGACGCGGAGGAGCATTCCAGAGATTTATCATTGTGTGTGCGCCTCAGAGCTACAGCAGGTTGAAGAACGGGATCTTCTCCACCCATGTGTCTGCCCCTGTGCGGCTGATTTAAAGCTCAGCATCCTGTAGAATCTAATTAATGCAATTAACCCTCTCTCCTCTCTGTAGGTACTACCTGAAGAACAACATGGAGACCGAGACGCTGTGCTCGGACGAGGACGCCCAGGACCTCCTCAGAGAAAGTCAGATCTCTCTGCTGCAGCTCAGCACCATGGAGGTCGCTGCTCAGCTCTCCATGAGAGACTTTGAGCTCTTCAGGAACATTGAGTCCACCGAGTATGCAGCGTTTCTGTTGATTGAAATGTTTATGTTCACTTTATACTTTGCTGTTGTACAATATTAAAACAGCTTAAAGTCACAGTCACTTCCTCGCAGGTACGTGGACGACTTGTTTAAGCTGCACACCTCGCTGGAAAGGGGCCACCTGAAACAGTTTGAGGTGGTGATAAACCAGGAGACCTTCTGGGTGGCCACGGAGATCTTGAAGGAGCCCAACGCCATGAAGAGGATGAAGACCATCAAACACTTCATCAAGATCGCTCTGCACTGCAGAGAGTGCAAGAACTTCAACTCCATGTTCGCGATTATTAGGTGGGTTCAGTGTGTGTGTGTGTGTGTGTTTAAATGAAATGTGGTGACTCGTTGTTTCATCATTTTTGCCTCAGTTGTATTAAAGTAGCAAATCAAAGCCAGCGTTCGTCTTCCGTGACGACAGCCAGCATTTACTCCACCACCTTCGCTTTTGGCCGCATGTTTCCTTCCTCAGATGCTCCGGAGATTTGCTCTCCCGCCCTTTCCGCTGCCTCCTGCAAACGACACAGCGTCTGCAACCTCACAGCGTTTCACATGCAGCAAAGGTCCCATAGCAACAGTTACACTTGCAGCTTGTTGTTTTTGTTTGGTCCCTGCGGTTCGGCTCTAAGTGGCTGTTAGACTGAGGCTGTATGTAAATGTGTCCCCGTTTAAAGCAGGTAAAGCCCACACGAGGGGAGGTGTGTTTCAGGGATTAACGTGCAGACGTGCAGCGGTTTAAGCGTCAGACTGCTAAGTAGAAGGTCGTAGGTTCGAACCCCGTCTGACTCCTAATCTATCCACTACCAGGTTTGTCCCTGAGCCAGACAAAGTAAAGTAAAGTAAAGGTGTGAACAGCGTCTGCTCGTGAATTCATCAGTGTTTGTGTGTGGGAGCACAGATGTGTGAATGTTAAAAATGCAGTTCGAGACAAAACAGAAGCAGCTGATAAAACACAATAAAACGAGATGCCGTATCTTATCTCTTCACGTACTGAAACAACCTGCCGCTGGGCCCCTCTATTACCTCAGGTTCAGGTAAATGCACCGCAGCTGCCTTGGGGTGTCTGCGGTATCAGTTTTAATTGGTCCCTGTATGTCTGGAGCCAGAGGCAGTTTAATCATTTTCTTTATATTTATGTATTTTTAAAACCATTGTTATGCTGATGATGGTGTGTTTATGTAAATATTATTATCTGCAGTAGTTTTTTATTCAGTCGTCCTCTGTCTGAGCAGGAACGCAGACGATCTGTTACCTGGATGACCCGTGTGTTGTGGCATCATAATGAGAAGAAAGCATTGTTTTTAAACTGTTTGAGTCACTCTGAGCCCTTTAATGAGCGCATCAAACGACTTCGGCCGTTTAACTAACTAGTCTTACTATCAAACAACTGGTACTTTTCGTCCACGGCTGTATGAGTGTCTCAGAGGTGGTGACCCTCTGTTTAACGCCTCCTCACAGCAAGGTGTAAGGTGTCACCTGGTGGTTTATGGTGGACGGCCCAGTCTTGGTTTCTCTATAATAAACACAATTCATGCAGTTGGTGCCACATTGATGTTTAAATGTTAAGCACAAGGGAGGAGAAGATAAGATGCTGCTCAGCTCAGATCACCAGCGTGCAGGAAAAAAGAAAATCAAAGATTATAGTGCTACTGTGATCCCAGCAGTGAAGGAGTGGAAAAAGAGAGCGGAGAGAAAATCTGTGCCAGTCACAATTATCAGCTGTTTAATGAGTCGGCCCAGAGTTGACTTTGCCTCGAGGGCTCTTCTGCTCTGGAAAACAGTAGAGGTTACGTGGAGAAGTAGTAGATGTGTAGTTGGACTGTATGTATTGAACTTTCCCTTTTGCCTTCCTTTCCCTCTGTTCCTCCTTCCCGTTAAATCCTGCTTCCCCGCGCCCTCCTCGCACAGCGGCCTGAACTTGGCGCCTGTTGCGCGGCTGCGGAGCTCGTGGGAGAAACTGCCCAGTAAATACGAGAAGCTGTTTGGGGACCTGCAGGACCTCTTCGACCCCTCCAGGAACATGGCCAAGTACCGTAACGTCCTGAGCAGCCAGAGCATGCAGCCGCCCATCATCCCGCTCTTCCCAGTGGTCAAGAAGGACCTCACCTTCTTACATGAAGGTAAAACGCTCACGTCTTCCTCTTTGCTGTAAAGACGGTCACTCTGGGTGTTTATCCTTTGCTAAAGACTTCCCATCATGCCTTTTGAACATGAAGTCAGGTTGAAACTCTTTAAGGACTATTCATAGACATGTGCAAGCCGCAGACTAACTCTCACACGACCCAGTCTGTAAGATACAAAAGCCCTGCTTTGATCTCCTGGAGGAACGACAAGAAACAGACCAGAACGAGAGGAATTTATACTTTGAAGATTTGTCATAACGACGTCTTTGCAAATCACATCGTCCAAACGTCCCAAAATGAATCATTTCTGTCTTTACGACGTTGACGGTTCAGACTTCAGGCTCACTGTTCCTCCCTTTGTCCCTCCCAGGCAACGACTCCAGCGTAGACGGTCTTGTGAACTTCGAGAAGCTGAGGATGATCGCCAAGGAGATCAGACACGTCGTGCGAATGACCTCGGCCAACATGGACCCTGCCCTCATGTTCAGACAGAGGTTAGTAGACGTCATTCCAGTTTTTGGAGCCACTTACAAGTCATCAAAGATAATTAAGGAGATTAAAGCCCTTATGTGTGCAAACAGTCAGATGATGTGTGTTGTCTGTATGTTTAGTAAAATGTTCACCCTACACATAAGAAGTTTAATTAGCGTCACACCCAAAGAAGCAGCACGAAGCCTTTAAGAAAATGTTTTGTTTATGGAAACGTGCGAGTGCTCAGACATCCTCACATGAGACTGTATAATAAATAGTTAGGTTGTGTAGTATGACAGTCTAAGCGTTTACTGTCAACACGTCGTTGAAACACTGGTGGTTTGTTGTGGTTTTGGTCTCCAGAAGTGATACTGATCCTCTTTAGAGTGTGTCCAGCTTTGAAACCTGATCTTCCTGTTTCCCGTCAGCCAGTAGCAAAATGTGCATTTCTCAGAAAGAGGTTTGTAGCAGAGATGTAGCAGGACTGGATTCCAGATTTACTGCACAGAAGTAAAAATTAATGTGGGCAAAAAGGGAACGGCGACGCCTCCCACCTCCACCGACCGACCGACCGGCCTGAATCCTTCACCGGCAGGATCAGGGACACACTCCAGGCTTGGCTCAATCAATGCCCGATCACTTTGTGTCCCGTTCATGGCTCCGAGGTGTTTGATTGCATTCCTCAGCTCCAGGAATGCAACGTCAACAAAGCATGGACGGGCTGGAAGTGGGGTTTAATTGATGCCAAGCGCAGTGTGTAGTGTGTATCACTCTGTGTGTGTGTGTGTGTGTGTGTGTGTGTGTGTGTGTGTGTTTATCATAGTGCGTCACTGCTGCAGTGCATGACTACCCCTGCAGACACCGTCTTCATACTACAAGCTCAAGATGTCAAAGGAAAAAAGAAATTATGGAAACTAGTTCAAAAATAGCAGCAGTTTTGTTTTAAGGCCTTTCTCACACACACTCTTCAGGTTTAAATGGTCCGGTGTCCTCACATCTCCAGTCATTTCCTGTTTGTTTGTGGTGGCATGAACTCTACATAGTCTTGTCTCCTCCTTGCCCCCGACCCTTGAACTTGTCTCTAAGTCACGCTTCAATCTTCACGCCTCTTGCTTGCAGGAAGAAGAGGTGGAAGAGTTTAGGGTAAGTTTGTCCTGGTACCGGTTTCACCCCGTTTTAAGTCTGGACCAGCAGATATTCCAACCTCTCTGCATCCCTTCCACCCTAAACTCTGCATGTTTGCCCTTTGCCATATCTGAGTGTACACGTGCGTGTGTGTGTGTGTCTGCCTGTGCTTGTCATTAACCCTTTCATTTGCAGTGGCCCTTCACCTGAACCACCCTGAAGTCCATTATTGTCCCATTAATTGTTTGTATGTTTGAGTCATATAGTAGCTACCGTACCATTTGTGTATTTCCAACACTCACCTTTGATTCTAGTTCAAATGAATTAGCATTTATCTATATCTAATCTAAATAATATCTAATATAATAACAGCGATAGGCCTTTAGCCACTAGTAGAACCTCACAGGCCCTTTAGTGCCTATTCTAGAGCTTTTGGTCTTAAAACACAGTCTTCACTGTGGATGTTCAAATATATATATTTATGGAGCACATTAGGAACGTCTAGACTCAAAAGTCGAAGTAAAACATTGTTTTCCTCACCGTGTGGTATAAATATAAACTCCCAGACTCCTTCAGGCGAGGCTTTCACCAACTGTTTCCAAAGTCTACACTAAATGTTGACAGGTGCTATTTGACTCGGGTTTAGTGTTCGTACCTGCATCCCGGCATAATATTACCCATACCGAATCTCGTGCGCCTTTTGTTTCCTAACCCTTTTTGCCTCCATCTGATCTGTGATAGCATGGCACACCAGCAAGAGCTGCCTCCCTCCCAGTTTGCATGGTCCTGTTTTAAAATGCTATGCTCCAATGCAAAGACAGATTTACAGATTTTATAGCGCTAAAGGAATTTGGCAAGAACATGGTTTAAAAGGTGATTGTTCTGATGTTTACTGATCTGTTTTTGCTCTCTGTCGTATCCTCTTCATCCGTCACCCTCTATCTCATCTACTTCACTCAATCTGCCCACTCCACTGTCCCTCTTTGCTTCCTTCCTCGCTCTCGCCTCCCACCATTAGGTCTTTGAGCCAGGGCAGCACCAACTCCAACATCCTGGATGTGCAGGGCGGCGCTCACAAGAAGCGAGCGCGTCGCAGCTCGCTGCTCAACGCCAAGAAGTTGTACGAGGATGCTCAGATGGCCCGAAAGGTAAAGCAGTACCTGTCCAACCTGACGGTGGAGACGGACGAGGAGAAGCACCAGATCATGTCCCTGCAGTGTGAGCCAGCGTACAGCACCTGTAAGTAACACAGCTCCAGCAGAGTGAACAGTGAAAGAAGATCACTGGAAATACACTTTATTGGCCTGCGCTGCCACCTAGTGTACCGTGTGTTGCACTGTTCTGTAGAATAAAGTTTGCAAACAGGATTTCAATCATCAGTATTTCTAATATGTAAAACGATAACCCACTTCTTTTTTTTTTTACTTGTGTATCCAGTGTCTAAGAACCTGAGCGAGAGGCGATCCACCAAATCGGACATGTCCCCAGTGTCTCTGCGGTCAGCTCTGCCCTCTGGAAAAACGCAAAACAGGGTTTCACAAGTCCTTCAGGTTCAGGTCCCTCTGAACCCGTTAAGAAAGAAGAGCACAGCTAAGGACATAGACACGCCAAGTGAGTACAGCTGATCTGTCCCGTTCATGTCGATCATCAGACCCGTTTATAGGAATAAATATATCAGTTTGTTTATTGAACAATCAGACATTCAAAGACATAACACAGCATGTTGAAAACTGAATTCTTACGTCATGCTGCACTACTGACTGTTACGTCTGCACACTGGTAAGAATCTTCTTTCTTTTTCTTTTTCCTACTCCAGACAGCCATTCCCCCCAGGTGGTGAAGAAACCTCCAGTGAACTCATCCGAGGAGTGGAGCACCAAGAGACCTTCTGATGACACCATCTCCATCATCTCCTCCCTGCACTCCAGCCCCACGGTGTCGCCGCAGGGATCTCCACGCAAAGGTCGGCAACAGCTACTGGATGTTCACCCGTTGTGTTTTTAACCTGGGTGAAGACTTCCAGGCTGATAACGCCACACGCCTGCAGTAACTAATGCATGCGAAGTGTAGAACTCTAAATGAAAGCAAAGGCTTCGTGTTCATCCTTTGTCTCTTTTAGTGGGAGGCGTGGCCAAGTCCCAGAACTCCAGCCAGATGAACCTGTCGGGATCTTCATCATCGCTGACCAGTGATGCCAGCACAAAAGCCGGCACTGGCAGCCTGCGCAGCTACGGCATAGGTGGGGTTCTCCTCCACAAGAGGATCATACTGATGACCAGGCAGCGCAGCCGAGAGGGTAGCAGAGAGAGAGAGCCACAGACGCAGGTGGAGGTGGAGGGGCAGAGAGGGGAAATGGAAAAGGAGGAAGAGGAGTCAGAGGCAGGTTGCAGAGCGAGGCAGAGCGATGCAGGGCGAAAGCTACAGAGAGAAAGAGCAGAACACCCTAGAGTGCGTTCTTTCATCCGCCCCAGGTCTCCTCCCACACCGTCGGGGCCGGGCCCCCTCACCACCTCACTTCTACGAAGGCCTCCACCCGCAGAAACCCCCTTTAGGACGAGGCTGATGTCACCACTCAGGATATTGAGGGAAAGGAGTCAGTCCAGGGAGAGGCTGAGGGGGGTTGGCCCACATGTGAACGAGGGGGAGGTAACGGGTGAGGTTGAGTCCTCTTCACGTCAGGATGAGAGACGAGGAAGGGCAGAGCAGAGAGGCAGGAGGTCGCTCAGCCCCAACCCGTTCCTGTGGCTCTGCAGGGACAAACACGCCAGGACAAAGAGCGTCTGACAGGGAGTGAAAACTGTTATATGAAGGAAGTTGGTGGCATTTCAGGCAGAGAGTTTGTTTACAGATTAGACCATGAACATTCAGAGAATATACCAAAGAGTGAAGCCTGCATGATGCAGTGACTATATTTCTGTCTGTTGTTGTACGATGTTTACGTTTTTTGTGACGTTCCTTTGCGTTTGCCATGTTCACATTTTGTATTCTGAGGTTTCTACTTGAGTGCCGACCTTCAGTGTAATCTCTCCACAGTCCCATCTCTGGACGTGCTTAGTGTTATATTTAATGGCCATGTCTAAAGTCGAAAATACAAAGTTCTGTACACTTCCAAGTGTTGTTGAGTCCACCTGGATTAAAAGCCATAGAACCTTTATCTTGTATATTCTCTGTTCAGTTCACCATAGTTATTATAGGGAGGGATAAGAAGATGGCAGATGAGCAGCTGCGTGGAGCTACACGCTAACACTGACAGATTGGCTAAAGTAATTATTAAGGCCTACCTATGTTTTAGGTAAATGTATATCTAAAACTTTCTCCTTGGCGTCTGTGCATCGAGCCCGTTACATTTTCCGTCCTGGTCCCTTCCCTCTCCTCTGTGCAGGTTACACCCTCTTGCCAGCCGGTAAAGCGGACAACCTGTCGGACTCGAGTCACAGCGAGATCTCGTCCCGCTCCAGCATCTGTTCAGTGGACTCCGTGCCGGCCCCCGCGTCCGAAGAACGAAGCAGCAGCAGTAACAGGACCTGCGCTGCTGCTGCTGCCGCCGCCGCCGCCGCCGCCGCCTCCACAGTGACTACTACAGCTGCTGCAGCAACGCATGCTGATTACCACCAACCGAGCACGAGGTAATTCACACCTGTTGACATTATCTGCTCTGTCTGCCTAAATAATTTACTGTAGGTTCCAACAATGGTACCGAACAGTACCTTTATCTGCTGCCAATAGTCGGGTGCTGAGTATTTCCTGTTGCGTGTTCCAGTGTTAAAGCCTGCACATGTGGAATATGGAATTATAGCTCATTCAAAAATATTTTCCTGCTTTAAAGTCATATTAGTAGTGAGAGAGAAGTCCAGAGACATTTGATCTATATGTTTGTTTTAACTGTCAGATCCCAGGTGTGTAACAGGATATTTTACTCCCTTATAATAAAGAGTTAAAGTCAGTGACCAGCTTAGGAATTATTGAAAGGAAAAAGGCAACTTTAAGAACATTTGTTTGTAGTTTACCTGTGAGCTCAGACTTGTTATGACACAGGAAAGAACGCGCCACACTCCCTTTAAGTCCTCTTCTGTTTCTTCCCTTCAGATTTCCATTAAATCCTTTCCTCATTAAAACCCAGTGAACAGGAAGTCATAAACGCACCAGGTTTTTATTAGCATCCCACATTTACAGCCTTTCTCCTTCCTCCTCCTCTCTGTTAACAACATATCGCTTTTCACGCCGACAGCTTTTTAATCCGCCGGAGTGAAAGACGCGCCGTTTTTATTGTCTCCTGTTTGTTTATTGTTCCTCCATCATGCGGCCATTCTGCTCCATGAAGAGGAGGCTGTAAAAATATCTTCTCTCATATCATATCATCTTGCTCTGACCACTTTTATGAAATATGGCTCCCTTTCATTGAGTGGCTTGTTTGTCCAGTAAAACCATGTCATTGAATCTAAATGATGGTTTAAGGAAAAGAACTTGTAAAAAAAAGTTTTCTCGTTGTTGTTGGTGATTTATCGTGCGGAGAGTTTGGTTTGGGGGAATAATATTCGCCGTAACAATGTGCTCCGTAACTCATCTGGACACAACCAATAAGTCTTTGCAGTTGAAAGTCAGAGCGCGCGGCGACAGCATGGATCATCTGCGTAACATTGAACTTTATCCTGCTTTCATTCATCTCTGCTGCTGTGCGACTCTCTGACCCAAACGTCCTCCAGTCAACAGCTTCTTATAGTTATTGATGCTCCCGTTGTGCCCTCTTCTTCCTCTCTTCATTGGGACTTCGTGTCAGTACGACTCCACCTTCACCTCAACTCAACACGTTCCAAAAACGCTATCTAATCTCCGGTCGTTTTTCTCTGTTCAAACAATAATCAGAACAATGAAAGTCATAAATGCTCCTGAGTCAGCCTATGAGAAAGGTTTTCTAATGTCATCAGAGCTTTTAAAGTTAACATTTTCTCCCGCTCTGTGTCACTCTGTCTCTTATCTGCTCTAGTTCTTCATCATTAGCGAGAGGATACGTAGCGCGGGCCTCCACCTTCACCTCCTCTACATCGACCGAGGAACTGACCCCGGACCACACCTCTCTGGACTCGGTGGGTGACAGCGGGCGTGGCAGCTGGACGTCCTGCTCCTCCAACTCCCACGACTCTTTCCAGAGCCTCCACGCCTCTTCCTGCCGGCCCTGGGACCACGGCATCCACGGGCTCCCGCACACGCACCTGGCCGGCTTCAAGCACACGCAGCTGGCCGGACCGATAGCAGAGGTCGAGGCGGTCGGTCACGCGTGGGCGAGCGAGGGCACTGCCAGGCATCTCTCCAGAGACTCCAGCTCGGAGCAGTCCACTCAGTCGCGGCAGAGCTGGGCGTCCTCCAGCTCGCTGTCCGACACCTATGAGGGAAATTACGGGACGATAAAACGGCGAAACACCTCGGAGCACTCCTCCTCTCCATCCACCGAGGAAGGAGGGCAAAGCACAGACCCCGTCTACAAAACGGTGACATCAAGCACAGAGAAGGGCCTGATAGGTGAGGGGTCAGGTTGCAAGTTTGATTCCCTGTAGTGTGACAGTATTTGAGGGACACTCTGTAGCTACGTGTGCGAGCAGCTGCTGGGAGGGTGTGCAGGTGTCTAGATGGTAGAGTACAGTAGAAAAGGGGCTTCACCGCGTGTTCGCAACCTGTTTTTGCCTCCTGGCTGCTGAGTATGAACCTGGCTCCTTATATTTTTCAGACATAGATGTAAAAGCACTAGATTGAGTTTGTTGTGCCGGTTTCCCGGTAAATAACCACCACTTACTGTTGCTTGCTTGACTTTTATGCTCCAGTAATCAGCACTTTGACATTTCTTGCAGTGAATCTGAGTTCATGCTCTCATGAATCTCATGTAGGATTAAATGTAACTTTATTTTTTTGTTTGTTGTGGAAAGAACAGGATATTAGAGTTTAGGAAAAGGTTGAAGGAAATTTAATGGATAAAAATGTGGATAATCGATTAATCGTCAGTCTCTCTGTTCCCAGATTCTCAAAATTGAAAGTTTTCTCTGTTTTACGTCTCCTGTAAATCTTTAGGTCTTTTGTCAGACCAAACCAGCACCTCCTCACAACCGTTTTCTACCTTTGAGAATCAAACGATTAATCGATTAATCTAACGGTAGATTAATTAGTCATGAAGCTCTAGTTCTGCCTGTATTTGTTGCATCCATCCATCTTACTGTTTGAAGATTTTTATTTTTATTTTGATGCATGTTATAGTTATTGTGTGAAACATCACATTAATTTTAATTTTTTCATTATTTTGTTTTCTTTTCTCCCTCCTCACAAAACTTCATCACACACCTCCTTTTCTATCACCTTCTGCAACTCTCCCCCATCACTCCTCATCCCTCACTCCTCCCCCTTCTTTGCTCCATACCTCCTTTTGTTTGGTCCACACTTCCATTCAGTGTACTGTGTCACCTCCCCCACCAAGGATGAGCGTTACCGTGCTCCCCCTCCCACCCCTCCAGGCTACCAGGGTCTGGCTCTGGGGGATCTCGCCCTCACAGACGGAGTAGTAGTTGGTCCAGGAGGTCTCCTTCCCAGACCTCCTCACCTCAAACCTCCAGACTACAGCGTGGCCCTGCAGAGGAGCAAACTCCTGCAGAGTCCTGGAGCAGCCAAAGGTTTGGCTGAGGTGCGGCGGCTGGCTGGCAACCACCACCTCCTCCACCAAGAGGCCCGAACAGCCGACTCCAGGCAGGGCCACTCCAGACCGCCCAGCATCTGCGTCCCGCCACCGGACCTGGCTGAGAGTGAGGATGGTACGTGTCCAGGACGCTGAACTAATGACGCATCATTGTAAATTTCATAGATTCAAAGATTTCAAATTATCTTTGTTTTGTCCGACTTATACAGTTTTCCGTGTTTCCTAAGTTTGATTAGCATTAGCAATGTAATAGTAGCGGTTATTCTCTCTTTTGGTGTCAGATTAATCCAAATCAGTTAAAGGGTCTCGTATATAACAGGGTCTGTGTCTCTCTCTCGCTCTCCCTCGCTCTCTCTCATGCATCGTAACCAAGCGCTTCTTGACTCTTTTTCAGATGAACAAGTGTCGGCTGTGTAGAGACGATCTCGCACTCGCACATTCTCAGACATGGACCACGTCCTGTGGACCAGGCCAGGGACTAATCCAGCAGCCTGCCGTCACTGTGTGTCCAAGCACATTCTCCAATCCAGGGTTACAGCCCTGTGTTATCACCACGGACCATAATGCACCTCTGGACCTGACCAGTGGGTCACGTGACCTCTCACCACCTCCCAGGATTCATACAGTGTTTTGTTTTTGAACCCCTGTCGCCAAACCAAGATTTTAGACTCTTTTTAGAAACTCTCTAACGCAGTAGACGACGTAACGATGCCTCGCGAGGAGAAGTCCTGGGACTAGACCACCACGTACCTCCGAGCAATGTCGTCGAAACACGTTTCTAAGTTTTTACACGTCGCATAGGGATTTCTTTGTTTCGTTTCGTAGATTTTCTTCTTTTCGTTCGTATCTCTGAGCTTGGCAAAGTTTTTATACGAGAATGATGACGAGGTGCAGACAGGTTGTAGTGAATGTCAAAGTGTTACAAGTGTTAGCTTGTGGGTTTAGGTTTACTATTTGAAGTGCGCTTCAAAATGAATGTAGGCGAACAAGTGACCAGAAACAAAACAGTTTTTTTTAATTAGGGGTCTTTAATGACCTCTAATAAACCCCGGCACTGATGCATAGATAACATCGGTCTGTTTGAGTTTAGCACTTACTCTCCAGCGCCCCGCCTCATCTCCCTTCGCCTCGATGACTCTGACGAGAAGTGCTTTAGCGGCATGCCGTCTCCTGCGCGTTCTGTAAAAAGAAAAAAGAAAACTGTATTATAATTAGTTTTTAATGAGCTGAAGAACAAATGTCTTGCTGCTTCCCGTAGAGTAAAACGTCTGTATTTTAATGCAGCAGCTATATTAAAACAGTAAATTAGCACTGTGTGGCCCACAACACGCATGCGTTTACGCTCACACCAAAATGTTGGCTGGCGTGCTTACAGACCAACAACCGTGTTTACACCGACGCTTTTGTTTACATTGTTTATTAGACTAGTTGTCTATTGACTTACAAGCTGAAATGTTAAAGCGCGATGCTCCAGGTTCGTTGTAAATGTGTTTATAATGCAGCAGGCACGTGCAGACGCGCTCGCAGTGTTACCTCCATCACCTTGGCTTCCGCTTCTTATTAAGAAATAAAAAAAAGAATGACAAAGGAAGAGAGCAGATGACGTGTTTTCATGCCCGGCTCGAGTCTCAGTTCAGTGTTCGTATTACACTTTGTGGAATATTTAAAGGATGTGCTTGAAAACAGTTCATTTGTACTGAAAACAGAAACAACTCTGTAGACTCTGAGTTTGAAAATGGAGACGACTTGTTTTTGTTTGTCCGTAGCGCGGCGGGGGGGCGTAACTGGAATTCCGATGTCCTTCTCCTTCTGCTGTCCGTCTCACGCTCTGTGATGCTTTTTTGGTAATTGTTTGCCACACAAAGACTTGAATGATTAATGTTAATATATATACATGGCATATATATGAATTCATGACTATTTTGTTTGTTTGTTTGCCATAAATTAATGTCAACGGATCCTGTACAGATGAGAGAAAGAGAGTCTTCTACAAAGGCTATTTTGGAATATTTTGTTATAACAAATAATCAAGGTTGTGAGTCTGTGAAGAAATTTCTGTTCATTCTTGTTCCTGTTTTTTCTCCTCACGCTGTTGTTGGTGCCCTTTCTGATCTGTCCATTAGTGTAATTGCTGCTGTGGTTTGGGATATGAGTGTGTGAGTGTGATGGGATTAACATAGCATTAAAAAAAAGTCTTTTCCGTTCAGTCTGAGTGCAACGTGCGGGGAGAGGCATGTTCTGTGATGCAGCGTTCTGCTGAATGGCCCCGTCTGGGCCCCTCGCCACCAGTTTCATGGCACAAGATGAGTTCAGTCAAACTCATGCTGGATACGTAAAAGCAGTTTTTAGATGCTATTTCCTCCCTGTCTGCACAACAGATACCGTAAAGCCGTGTAGTGGAGCCTGGGAGCTGAGCAGGACGTTTACCCCGACTCCTCTGGTGGATTTCACGTCATGGCTTCAGTCATATTACGATCATGGGAGTCACTGTGACCGTCACTCTAGTCCTTCTCTCTTCCTAAACTCTTTACAGGATAAACTTTGGAACAGACTGAGAGGCAGAAACTGACAAGTCCTCTTTTTTCTTTTGCACAACTGTATTCCTCAGACTATAACCAACAAATCAGTATTAACATTCTGAATATCAGGCATTTACCTTTTCTTTTCTGTTCCCACTCAACCTCGACTCGTTTGCATGTGTGAAGCTTTTCTTTTAACTTTTTCTAGCGAAGGATTTTTTGTCGTTAGCACTCTAAATGCTTAACCTCTGGTTTTGTTTTGCTTACTTTTTCTTCTTCTTATTCTTTCTTCTCCCGCTCTGCATGCAGATGATATGTTCACATACCAACACTACAAACGCGACATGTCATCGTTTTCAGTGACATCAATTGGAGATTTGTCACTGGCGGATTATCCTTTGGCGCCTGCTTCCTTCCGTATTACCTGGAATGCAATAAGAGAGATGTGAATGAGTTTTATGGAAGACATATTTTGGCATTACAGCGGAGATGCACAACAATAAGCTTAAACGTAGTGTGTGTGTGTGTGTTTGTGTGCTGCACAATCTGTACAAAGAGGTATCAACTCGGTCTGTGGCTTAGAGTTTGCTTTCGTCTCACTTCCCATAGCTGTTGTAACTTATGTCTTTTAGAAAGACAACATGATTTTGCTCATACGCTTTGTATTTTTTACGAGTGATTGTAAATAGTGTTTATATTTTTGTTTAAAAGAATGTTTAAAAAGGAAAAAGACCTTTTATTTCTCCAAGTCTACTGATATGAATTTGGACAATGAATAAACTGTTAAGGAGAAAAAATGAAGTGTCTGTGTGTTTTATAAACACTAGTTTAACTCGTTTTACTCATTTCATCTATTTGTATTCAGCTTCCATCTGTCATTGCTCATGTTCGGCTCCTTGCCGTCCTTCCTTGTCTACTCACGGACGCTTCTTATGGCTCGGTTACGCTTCGACAACTCGAAGCACTTTGTTAAAACGAAGAAAAGCATCATCTTGCTTGAAAGGATTAAACGTTTCCATGTGTGCTAATGCCTCCATAAGGCTGCGCGTAGAAACGGTGCAGACATGCTAACAGGCTAATTAAAAGCAGGTACAATTTTCACAGCAAAGGACATTTTGGTTAATTCACACTATACACAAAGTACAGCTGAGGCCAAATACGCTGTCACGCTTTTTTTTCCTCTAAATAAATCTATCCTTAAAGATTCCCACAAGATGAATATGTACCCACAGCAGAGTTCAGTCCAGCCAGTCCTTACAGGAACATGACCTTTGACCCCTGCATGTTTCCTCTGCTTGTGTCGTTCAGACGTCCTCAGGTTTTGTCCTCGGCGCCTCGATGGCTTCCTCAGCGCTCGGCTCCTCTCTGGGCCTGACCAGATGTGATAGCTTCCCGCTGTGCTCAAGGTCAGGTTCCCTTTATTACTCGTTAAAGGTTTACTGTCACACTGAGGGTCAGGAAGTCGTGCTGGGTGATCTATTTATGTGGACGTGAGAGGAGCCGCTGTAGCTGCTGTGCACTGCACTAAAACCGAGCACAAACATTATCCGTGATCCATATCTGAACCTATTTTTCATGACGATGTCAGTGTTTACATGCATATTGGACCTATTTGTCATAATGGCCAAACTAAGCAGTGACATAAAGCTGCTCTGGACAACTTTAAGGCTTCCTGAGCCAAGATGGCAGCAGGAGTAAAGTGTGAAAACCCAGCCAGGTGGGACATTTCAGCACCCTTTAATAATCACCTGAATGTCATTGCAGCGCCCTCCCTGCTGTCAAAAACCCGCACGAGAAACTTTCCCGGGGTCGAATCCTATAAATTAGAACAACAGAGTACGAATGTTCATTCTTGACCTTGGAAAGTGAAGTGTGGTGTAAAGTCCACTTCTTAGCTCAGTCCAGTGCAATCGAATGTATCCCAGACCTTATCTGCTAATAGAGTTTGCTCCGTAGTGATTGAAATGGATCAGTTGACACAGGAACTAAGTAGCTGGTGCTGATTTCATCCATCACACTTTCCCGACGTTCATGTGGGCTTCAAAGTTTAGCATGAAAAAAGCTCAGTTTAACCTCGGAATCACCGGTCTCACCAACTTTCCCGCTGCCTTTTCTGAAGGCTTCAATGTGAGGACAGATGCAGATGTTCACAGAGGAACATCTGGCAAGAGAAAAGTGAAAAGATTGGTGGACGTGTCCTGACTGTGTTAAAGAGGAATCATAACACCTACTCAGTGTTGAAATCTATTTAGAATTTGAGTTGAAATTGCTTTTCGAATTGTGACGCTTATTTAGCCCCAGCTGGTCACGGCAGATTACTAGATACTGTGGGGTTTCAGTGTCGGGTGCAAAAACGACCTGTAGTCACACAGAAGAAGGAACCACCACGTTGGACCGATCTACCCACTGATCTACTGGTCCCCAGAATCTGAAAAGTTCTGCTTCTTTAATACAGTTTAGCTGGGGGAGTCTGTTTTAGACAGTAGTTCCAATTAAATACGATCATATTATGTTTAAAAATAACGTGTAACCATTTGCAATTAAATAGTTTCTTCTTTTTGTGCACTTAAGTAACCAAACAAGGCAATTTAAGGACAAAGTGAGTCAGAGTAATTAAAATAACTTTTGCTAAAGTTCTGCTCAATTTGCTTGAACTGCCTCTTAAAGGGTGATGAGAGGGTGACGGTGGGAGAGGGAGGGCATGTTAAGCAGCACATTCAAAGAGCTGGTCTCTCCACATCAGAGAGAATATTCTACATCGATGAGAGAAGCGAAAGTTCAGCTCCGAGTGGGACTCGGCTAGAAACGAGTCAGTGAAATTACATACAGCTTCAATTATACATCACAAAGAGCCCCGCTGGATGACGGGGCAGGAAATGTGGGAAAACGGGAACATTGGGAACTAATATATGTGTGAAACGTGCACGCGTGTGGGGGTGTTCCACATCTCCTCTGTTTTGACTTTGAAGTGGTGACTTTGTCAGGAGGAGAAGCTCAGAGCAGGAGGAGGGAAACCGGAGCGCTACCACCTGAGGGTGGGAAGCACATGCAGGGGGGGGTGGTGGGGCTGACTTTTAGCTTATTTCTGTCTAAATGAAAATTTGTGAAGGAAAACAGTCTGGAAAATATTCTGGAGCCAGTACGGTCTCAGCAATGCCCTTGGGAACTCTCACACATGCGAGTCTGCTCTCGCATCCATAAAAAACACGTAAGTTGGTTATTAACCTTTCACATGTTTCCCGCGTGATCTCATAAAAATGTATTTGTCCTCAGGTGTGTCAGTGTGTCAGGCTCGTCTTTGTACCTGCCAAAGTACTCACTGACGCAGTACTGCCACAAAAAAACGGGACTAAAAAGCAAAGTCCTCGACACCAGACAAACAGGTTCCTATCCTGATGTTCATCATCTGCAAGGAGAATATGGAAAATGGGAACTCAGAAGCACTGTGTGAAACCTGATTGAAAATGATCCTACACGATGCAAATAGATTTTTTCCTGTATTATTATTGTGTGGATTGAGCGGCTTTTTATTTTTACTATTTGTTGTCAGCACTTTGAGCAGCGCTGACGGTTGTAAATGTGCTATATAAATGAATTTGACCTTGACCTTCATAGTGTCTTATGCGGAGTGTGGAGGTGGGTCTATAGGATGCAGTTAGCTTAGCATAAATACTGGCCGCACGGGGAAATCCGGCCAAACCTCAACACCACCTGCTGTAAAACGTTAATTAAATGAAAGTAATGTCAGTCTAACAATCTGACAACGATGTTTGCTCACTCAGTCAGATGAGCTTCTTTAAAACGAGCGAGAGTCTGTTTAATTAGCAGCTGCTCGTCTCGACATCTCATCTCGAACCGAGTCAACAAGGTCTCGCAGCACGTGCTTTGGATGCGTTCTG